>JAWQEG010002098.1:0-147310 GCA_033782935.1 Petrolisthes cinctipes | reverse complement strand
CTCTCTCTCTCTCTCTCTCTCTCTCTCTCTCTCCTCTCTCTCTCTCTCTCTCTCTCTCTCTCTCTCTCTGGATTCGATCTTTAGCCTAACCTAAAAGATTAGATACTTTATGGTTATTAAGTTTTTATCAAGATTTTCTGATCTTTTCCATTTATCTTTTCTTTTCTCACGGGGTGGTTAATACATAACTTATGAATAGTGACTGAATGTGTAAAGACCTGTCCACACGAGCTGGCAGCCCCGACGGGCATTACTTTCTGTGAAAAATATCCCTCGCATTTTATCACTGTTACCAGATCGGCAGATCCCATCGACAATTGCCTATAATAATGAGCACACTTGTGTTGTCCACACCTTGATTTGGTAACACTTGTTTGCCCGTCGGGGGTGACCGCTCGTGTAGACAGCCATTATTTCTTTACCTTTGACGTGATAGTGTAGACTTCAGTTACGGTGTACTCATTAAGGGGAGTAAAAGAAAACCCAGGATCTTATATCTTATTCATTAACTTAAATCCAAACATGTATTTTAGGTGCCCCACAACATTAAGCATATAATGAACCACTAAATCCCCGTTAGGCACTTCCCTGTCAGTGGTATCGCACTAGGAGAGGCAGGTATACGGCACCTCACACCCGCCCCCCCCATAGTCCCGGTCAAGGCCAATAGAATATTTATGCATTAATATATATTTAATTAGTAATTCTGTAACTCTTATTACTTGCTAAAATTTGTGTTAGCTGCTTCTTTTTGAGACAAAGTGCTGACATTAACTTCGACACACATAGCACACAACATTAACTTCGACACATATAACTCACAACATTAACTTCGACACACATAACACACAACATTAACTTCGACACACATAACGCACAACATTAACTTCGACACACATAGCACACAACATTAACTTCGACACATATAACGCACAAACTAAACTTCGACACACATAACACACAACATTAACTTCGACACATATAACGCACAAACTAAACTTCGACACACATAGCACACAACATTAACTTCGACACATATAACACACAACATTAACTTCGACACATATAACTCACAACATTAACTTCGACACACATAGCACACAACATTTTACCTTTCACCTAATTACCTTTCACCTAATTTCACCCAACACACAACATTTTATCTTTCACCTATAATTGGTTGTTGTGTAACTCGACATGAACCTACTCAGTGATTGACTTCCACTAGTCATGGTTGCCTAATTTAAGTTACTAGAAAATATAATAGACTGGAGATTCCAATAGAGTTAAAATAGATTCTCTCTCTCTCTCTCTCTCTCTCTCTCTCTCTCTCTCTCTCTCTCTCTCTCTCTCTCTCTCTCTCTCTCTCTCTCTCTCTCTCTCTCTCTCTCTCTCTCTTCTCTCTCTCTCTCTCTCTCTCTCTCTCCTTGCAGGTATATAAAGCCTTCATTTTGCCACATTGCATCTTTCCCCTTCCGTTCTGAGTTAATTTCCTACTTAGTATATTATCTATATGCGATTTCACACCTGATTCCTAATACCAGATGATAAATAAACACAAATACCGTAACACACACAAACACAAAGCTCTAACGTGTATCAGTATATAATTATTATAGGATGAAGACTGACCTACATTCCATAATCCCCTTTCCTAATAGTGTTGGTAAATATGGAGTAACTGATTCCTCCCTACTATTCCAAACAACAGGGACACCATAATTTTTGCTAATCGGGTCCTGTTTCCTGGCATACTTTGGAGGAATCAAGGCACTCCAGTGTACCAAAAGTATATTAATTAACTCCGACCTTCTACGTTACAACTCTCCATCTCTCATTTATCTCTGAGAAACTAAAACACGTCTTTGGTGAATGTAGCAATATAATAAAAACAGCAACAATTACTTCTTATTATGGATACATGAATGAATACACTGATATATACACATTCCCGGTTCAACTCGTTTATATAATTATAGTCGATGCAGGGTACCGGTACTGTATACGTGTTATCAAAAACCGATGGAAAGTCTATCAGAACTTGTCAAAACATCTGTACCTTCGCATAATCATAATTTTTAGCTCACCCAAAATGAATGACGTAAAGCTAAAACGTCTAAGTTTATATATATATATATATATATATATATATATATATATATATATATATATATATATATATATATATTTTTTTTTTTTTTTTTTTTTTTTTTGTACGGTGTCACAAGGTGTTATTTGCATACATACCAACACATTACTCAGACACTCGTACGTGATTGACATACAAGGAACACAAGGGATTGCTGGCGTTAATTAAGGACCCTGCATGTGATCGTGTATGAGAATTGGAGGCTTCTAATTCCTCCTGACTATGCCATGAAACAAGCTACCAGTACTTCCATAAAGGTGTGTGTGTTTCGTGACAATATTTGAAGGACTCTTGTAACTCCAATTTTCTGACTATATCACAAGGTTCCTTAAAAAATTATGGTTTGTAAAATAAATAAATAAATATATAAATAAATAAATAAATAAATAAAAAGAGAAGTCTATAAAAGCAAAGTGGGGAATATGCACAAAAAAATAAATAGATAAATAAATAAACATACACATAAATAAAAGTGAGGGTATTCTGTAATGGTAATAATTTTGCAGAAGACGAATTTTCTATATATTCTCGGCGGCCCCAATGATAAGTACAGTACAAAGACTATGAATATTAATTAGTCATGGATACCAAGGTAAGTAACGAGGCGGCGCGAGGTGAGATAACAAGAGGTTGGGTACTAAGGAGAGAGAGAGAGAGAGAGAGAGAGAAGAGAGAGAGAGAGAGAGAGAGAGAGAGAGAATGGTGGCTGGCCTGTTGCTTGGAATATATATAGTTTGGAAATCAGCAGTTACTCCAGATTAATATACCAACACTGTAATAACCCTCTTAAAAGCAAAAAAAAAAAAAAAAAAAAAAAAAAAAAAAAATACTATCGGTGTTGTGAATCTGAGAAGTGACGTAAATATTATACCTAAACAAAGCAGTAAATGGGATCTGTGTTGATGGATGAATGGGTTGGTGCAGGGGGAGGTCCAGGGTCTAGTATATGCATGAGGGAGTGAATGATTGATGAGGTGTGTGTGTGTGTGTCTGTGTGTGTGTGTGTGTGTGTGTGTGTGTGTGTGTGTGTGTGTGAGAGAGAGAGAGAGAGAGAGAGAGAGAGAGAGAGAGAGAGAGAGAGAGAGAGAGAGAGAGTGTGTGTGTGTGTGTGTGTGTGTGTGTGTGTGTGTGTGTGTGTGTGTGTGTGTGTGTGTGTGTGTGTGTGTGTGTGTGTGTGTGTGTGCGTAAAAGAGAGAGAGAGAGAAAGAGTGTGTGTGTGTGTGTGTGTATGTCTGTGCGTAAAAGAGAGAGAGAGAGAGAGAGAGAAAGAGTGTGTGTGTGTGTGTGTGTGTGTGTGTGTGTGTGTGTGTGTAAATAAAAAGAGAAAACCAAAATCATATTGTTTTTTTCTCAGCTGTATGTGAATGAGAATTTATCTGTAAACATTAATACCAATTTCAGATAACATGGGCAAATTTTTTCATCGGGTTTATCAGTGTAGCTGTAAGTGAATGTACAATTTTTTTTTTTTTTCAGTTATAATATATTGGCTAAGCGTGTGGGCCTCCTATATATCCTAAACTAAATTAATACACGACCTTCGAATGAGAATGTGATGCGATATAATCAACTACAAACAACATAATATTTCAGGGTGTTGGTAAATTATTTGAGCAGATCTCCTTTAAGGGGAGATTCTTTTGTTGGTGAATTGGAAGGTTTATGATTCCTCCAAACTATGCCACAAAACAGATCCCCTATTAGTATCATTGAGTGTGTCTGTTTTCTGGCATAGTTAGGAGGAATCAGTAGCCCTTCAATTTACCAACAAAAGAATCTTGCCTTAATGAGCATGTAAATTTGTTTATATAATTTATGGACGCCCTGTATTATCTGGAGTAGTGATTCCCAGCTCGTGTTAGTCTTTGGACCATCAGCCTAAAACTTATATGTTCAGAAGACAACAAATATATCGGTATAAAATATTTTTCTTGTAAGTAGAATTTTTAAATATAGCCACGAAACACCACCTATAGGGAAGGAGCTTGTTACGTGGCATCTGATTCCTCCTGACTATGCCACGAAACAATCTCCTTCTATATAGGTGGTGTTTGTGGTAATATTTGAAGGACTCATTTACCTCCAATATTCTTATTACATCACGGGGTCTCTTAAGGTTACGGTAATTCTTTTTGGGTACATTGGAGTGCCTTGATTCCTCTAAAGTATACCAGGAAACAGGACCAGAAGAGCAAAAGTAATGGTGTTCTGTTGCTTGGAATAGTTTGGAGGGATCAGTTGCTCCAGATTTACCAACACAAAATTTCCCCCTTAAGCTTTACAATGGTATTTCCAACCACAACTCACTGTACACAACTCCCCTTCCCCCTAATCATCTCCTTGACCAGACTATACAATTTATACAGTATTCCTTCTCCTACACGCTATCTCCTCTCCTCTCTCCTTCCTTAATCATTCTGGTTTTCTCTCTCTCTCTCTCTCTCTCTCTCTCTCTCTCTCTCTCTCTCTCTCTCTCTCTCTCTCTCCTTAGTCACCACATTCTTTCCTTTTTCCGCTTCTCCACCTCCTGCATACTTTCTTTCCTCTTACCCTTCCTGTATCAAGTTTCTCTCATTCTCTCGCTCCTCTATACCCACTTCAATCCTCACCTACTACTTTTCTACTCGTAATCTCGTAAACATAATAATCATACCAACATCTGTACTTAATACCAATAGTAACCACCTCACACTACCTATGATAAAGTCTCTTATCTTTATACTGACCATAGTAGCGATGTAATAACAGGTGTCCTGGCTGTATGGAAAGAATCGAACTCAGACTGGTTAGTAGGAGATCTATAATATGTAAAGAGGATATAAAATGTGTAAATGAGGATATAAAATGTGTATGAGGATATAAAATGTGTAATGAGGATATAAATGTGTTCCCTTTTAACTCACTATATGGACTGGTTAGGAGAACATCGAAAATATGTAAAAAAATTGTATATTAAGAGTAAAATGAGGATATAAATGTGTTCACGTTTAATTCACTATATGGACTGTCACTATACGTATTATGTATAATTATATAATGCGTATACCATGTCTCCACTTGTCATATCAAAGTTTTATCACCACGGCGACAATACATTTTTTTAATACATCACCCATCAATGCTATTCTTATGATGAAAACGAAAAAGAATATATAATTATGTACTGTACGAAGAGTGTCCCAGCTTTGGCAAACATACAATCCTCACTTCTTGGTGGATGAATGGTAACGTCTGAATGGTGTGTGTCTTGATGAGAATGGGTTCGATCACCGCCATTCTGTCAGTTCGCTTAATTAAGGACC
This sequence comes from Petrolisthes cinctipes, assembly GCA_033782935.1. Taxonomy (NCBI): domain Eukaryota; kingdom Metazoa; phylum Arthropoda; class Malacostraca; order Decapoda; family Porcellanidae; genus Petrolisthes; species Petrolisthes cinctipes. The sequence goes on along the minus strand of JAWQEG010002098.1, from coordinate 141,859 downwards.
CTGTGATCGTGTAGGAAAAATGGAGGCTTCTGATTCCTCTTGACCGTGCCACGAAACAAGCTCCTTCCATACAGATGGTGTTTCGTGGCAATATTATTTTGAAGGACTCGTTTACCTCCAATTTTCTGACTACATCACAGGGTCCCTTAACGTTTTACCTCTATTATGATAGCTAAGTGTTGCGGTAATATTCCTCCATTCGTGTGAGACACAGGCAACAAAATATGAGTAAACGTTTCTCTTCCACTGCACACTTCCCTCTCCCAATCTCACACTTTGTCCCCACTTTGTCCTTACCTACTTACCACTTCTCTCTCTCTCTCTCTCTCTCTCTCTCTCTCTCTCTCTCTCTCTCTCTCTCTCTCCTTTTCCGCACACGTATATTTTCTCTTTCTTCATTCTATTTCCTTTGTTTCCTTACTTTCTATTCGTCAGCCTCTTTCTCTTCACATCAGAGAGTGGTGATGAGCGCCAGAGAAACTACTTTTTTACTCCTGACCTTAGGGAGTTTATCCCACTCAGCACGTCACCTTCATAATTCCCAGAATTATACTTTCAAATATGAAATTAAACTGACTGCTATAACCGGTTCTCGTATTGCATGGCCAAATATCAACCAAATTATCTATAAGACATTGCACTGTTTTCATCTCTGATTGGCTGAATATTGTCGCAGTTTTTCTTGTCCTGTTATGTGATTGGTTGATCCTTGAAGTCAGTTCCTGGTCCTGTCTTGTAACTGGCTGATTCTAGGCTTGCCCTGGTTTGTGATAGGTTGGATGTCAAGAGAGACACTGCACGTATACACTCATTCTCGCCTGTGATTGGTCAATGTTTTTTTTTTTATACTTCTGTGGTTGACTATGCTTTAATCCTGCCCCTCACAGCAATTCAATCAACATGTATAAGCAAGGCTCCGTAATCAACAGAAGCTCTATAAGGACTTGATTATAACTCGGCAATGATAATGAGAGATAATTATTTACAAACCTCACAATCAAGAATATAATTTATCATACCCTGAACAAGTTACTGAAGCAGAAAAATGGCCGAGACCAAGAGGGAGAACGAGGAAAACATATGGTTGGCAACGTTTATCTAAGGTTTCATTTTTGTCGGCAAAGTTTCTCTAAGGTTTCATTTTTGTCGGCAAAGTTTCTCTAAGGTTTCATTGTAGGCAAAGTTTCTCTAAGGTTTCATTTTTGTCGGCAAAGTTTCTCTAAGGTTTCATTGTAGGCAACGTTTCTCTAAGGTTTCATTTTTGTCGGCAAAGTTTCTCTAAGGTTTCATTGTCGGCAAAGTTTCTCTAAGGTTTCATTTTTGTCGGCAACGTTTCTCTAAGGTTTCATTTTTGTCGGCAACGTTTCTCTAAGGTTTCATTGTCGGCAAAGTTTCTCTAAGGTTTCATTTTTGTCGGCAACGTTTCTCTGAGGTTTCATTTTTGTCGGCAACGTTTCTCTAAGGTTTCATTTTTGTCGGCAACGTTTCTCTAAGGTTTCATTGTAGGCAACGTTTCTCTAAGGATTCTTTGTCGGTAAAGTTTCTCTAAGGTTTCTTTGTCGGTAAAGTTTCTCCATAAGGTTTCATTATCGGTAAAGTTTCTATAAAGTTTCATTATCGACAACGTTTCTCTATAAGGTTTCATTGTCGATAACGTTTCTCTAAGGTTTCATTGTCGGCAACGTTTCTCTCTAAGGTTTCGGTAGTTCAGTAGAGGAACGTTTTCAGTACAGACTCCTCCTCAGCGAAACTTCTATGCATTTTAATCCACACTCGGGAGTTGCTGTTGTTCATTTTCACATCAATATTCGTAAAATTTTAACATATTCCATCAAGCGAAAGCAGAAATTCACTGTAAACTCAACCTTACGAATTAATGTGTACTTATTGTTTTTTTTTATGTTTAGTTTGATGTACTGTATTTACGTTTTATATAAATGGCAAAAATAAATAATCTCTCTCGGTAAAACTCTCATCTTTTGTTTCGTGTTGTAAGATGGAGGAATTTGTAGCCTCTATGTAATTCGTCAGTCTACAAAATCGTCTAGTGTGTGTGTGTGTGTGTGTGTGTGTGTGTGTGTGTGTGTGTGTGTGTGTGTGTGTGTGTGTGTGTGTGTGCTACGAAATGCTAAAGCCCCATCCAGTGTAGGTGATGATGAAAGGAAAAATAGTGATGGTCGTGAAGGTTGTGGTGAAGGAAGAGATGATGATGATGGTGGTGGTGGTGGTGTTGAAGACATAAATGAGTGGTGTTGTGATGATGGTGACAGTTGTTGTGGTGAAGGTTTGGTGGAGTATTTTGGGTGTGTTTGTGTGTGCTTTGGGTGTGTTTTGGGTACGTTTTGGCTGTATTTTGAGTGTATTTTGTGTGTGTTTTGTGTGTGTTTTGGGTGTGTTTTGTATGTTTTGGGTGTATTTTGGGTGTGTTTTGTGTGTGTTGTGGGAGTACTTTGTGTGCATTTTGGGTGTGTTTTGGGTGTAATATGGGTGTGTTTTGGGTGATGGGAGTGGAAGGGTGAGGAGGATTCAACAGGACAGGAAGGGATGATCCAGACACCACAATCATCGTACACCCTAAACCTCCATCATCGTACACCCTATACTACCATCATCGTACACCCTAAACCACCATCATCGTACACCCTAAACCACCATCATCGTACACCCTAAACCTCCATCATCGTACACCCTAAACCACCATCATCGTACACCCTAAACTACCATCATCGTACACCCTAAACCTCCATCATCGTACACCCTAAACCACCATCATCATACACCCTAAACCACCATCATCGTACACCCTAAACTACCATCATCGTACACCCTAAACCACCATCATCGTACAACCTAAACCTCCATCATCGTACACCCTAAACCCTCCAACAACAACAACAACAACAACAAAGAACAACCAACACATCTATATATCTGATGTGTTGGTTGGTAAATCTGGAGCAACTGATTCCCCCAAACTATTCCTAACAACAGGCCACCAGAATAATTTCCTAACCTGGTCCTAATAAATCTGGAGCAATTGATTCCCCAAAACTATTCCAAGCAACAGGCCACCAGTAATTTTCCTAACCTGCATGCATTGTCCTGTTTCCCAGCATAATTTCGAGGAATCAACTCGCTCCAAAAATTTACCAAAAGTGTAATACCACCTCATTATACGTCGGAACCAACTAGTATTATATTATTCTGATGAAGGGTGAGTTTATCTTGCCACACCTCTGCTTAGTGTCTGTTAAGCTTCCCAGATGGTGGGATGCAAGTCGCCGCTAATTATGGGATTAAGCATGACCGAGGAACCTCAGAGGAACCTCAGCCAAGGGATTAAGCATAAAATTTACACGGAACACTTAATGCTTTAGTTCTACATATCTATACATATATAATGCTTTAGTTCTACATATCTATACATATATAATGCTTTAGTTCTACATATCTATACATATATAATGCTTTAGTACTACATATCTATACATATATAATGCTTTAGTACTACATATCTATACATATATAATGCTTTAGTACTACATATCTATACATATATAATTTCACAAAGTAACTATGTCCGTACGTCCGTCCAAACCTAACTACTCCAAGGTTCTTTGAGATATCAACACGATATTTTTTTTGTGGATAATACATATGCTTAGGGGGTTGTAGTAAACTACTTTTAAAAGAGATCTGACAAAAAAAAAAATAAAGAAGTTCACAAGAGCAAGGCCAAGCGTATGACACCGGAGGCTCCATTTATATATATGCTATGCGAGTTATAAGTAAATTGTCAAGTCCAATTTGTTTAGTCAAGCAATGTTTTCAGGACTAAAAGATTTCCATTATACCAGGAAATGGATGATGAGACTAATTTTAAACAGCAACAATGTTTATTAGCCAGACGTTTAATTAGGCATTTACAATATGCCATTTTAATTATTCAGTGGTAATTAAAACATGAGAAAGCTGAAACGTCTTGGGAAAATATTGCTGTTTACAAGGAATCTATTCATCCTTTTCCTGTACACATTTCTGTTCCCTATGTGTATCTCAAAATATTCTTTCTCTTTTTGTCCTCTCGATGTCAGAGTGCAAGGCGGCGGTAAGTGAGGGCCAACACGTGCGTCTGAGTGCCAGTTCCTACAAGCCCTGGCACCGCACCCGTTCCTGTCAGCCCCACGACGCCTCACTCCAATCCCACAGAGCCTGGTGTGCCCGTAACAGAGACGGTCAGTTCACTAATTTCTCGTTCTTTCGCCCACAGTATCTTCATTCTTTCACCCACAGTATCTTCACTCTTTCACCCACAGTATCTTCATTCTTTCACCCACAGTATCTTCATTCTTTCACCCACAGTATCTTCATTCTTTCACCCACAGTATCCTCACTCTTTCACCCACAGTATCCTCATTCTTTCACCCACAGTATCTTCACTCTTTCACCCACAGTATCCTCACTCTTTCACCACAGTATTTTCATTCTTTCACCCACAGTATCTTCACTCTTTCACCCACAGTATCCTCACTCTTTCACCCACAGTATCATCACTCTTTCACCCACAGTATCTTCACTCTTTCACCCTCAATATCCTCACTCTTTCACCCACAGTATCATCACTCTTTCACCTACAGTATCCTCACTCTTTCATCCACAGTATCTTCATTCTTTCATCCACAATATCGTATTATAGTTTTTCACTCACGGTATCCTAATATTTCCCTAAACAGATTGACTCATTGATCATTAACTGTGAAGGAAACACTACTTTCAGCACAACAACGAGGGTCCAATGACATTAGAGATAACAGAAAATGGGAAGGGATAGCAAGCGGTGAAGGGAAAACAAAGAGGGGTAGTTTTAATATTTCTAAGCAAAAATTGGAAGGCAACGCAAGGATCACCTCGGGGTAATTGCTCCATTTCGTCACCTCTTAAAACAACGATTAACCTGCCACCTAAATCTAAACAAGGGCCAACATTACACCATAATTCCAGGGTGGAGAAGTGTATACAAAAACTCGGAGACTGGATCCGGTTCTAAGGGCGAATCGAATTTTTAACCCCTCCTGAGCTCTACCAACGCATATTCGAGTCCTATTAGTCTTTTCGATCAAAGATGAACCACAGTATCACAGGGACGAGACATTGGAAACACTAACATTGAAATGATACAGCCAAACATTATATATACAGCTGGATAGTTTAAGGAGCCTGTAATGTTGTCTGTGATTAATGGCTACTGATTCCTTCAAAGTATACCAAGAAACAGATTCCCAATTATAAATGTACTTACTACTTTGTGTGGCAGTCTGGAGGAATCACTAGCCTTTAAAATTCCGATTATTTCACAGACTTCTCAATTCGTATCCTCCAAATCCACCGACATCATTCATCATTCACAGGACCATTAGGAAAATCTTAAGGACCCTGTGATCGTGTAAGAAAATTGGAGGCGTCTGATTCCTCCTGACCATGCCACGAAACAAGCTCCTTCCAGATAAGTGGTGTTTCGTGGCAATATTTGAAGGACTCATTTATTTCCAATTTTCTGACTACATCACAGGGTCCCTTAATTCAGCCCAGGAAGACCAAAACACTATTATAACTCACAGTACTATAATATGACGCAAGTGTAAGTCGACCGTGCACTGTAGCTGTCTGTCTGTCTATCTAACACTCTATCTACCTATCGATCTACCTACCAACCCATCCATCTACCTACCTACCCCTTCCCTCTCCCCATCCCCACAGAAAACCAGTGGCTGCAGTGGGACCTTGGACCTCCACACAGGGTGACGGGAGTTGTGACGAGAGGGAGGGGTGACACGGGTAGGAAGCACTGGGTTAAAGCTTACACACTCACCTACTCCAACGACACGAGGCTCTGGTTCACCTACAAGGACGGCAATCACCTAGACACTAAGGTGAGTGGGTGGTGTATAGGTGAGGTATGGATGAGTGACGTAAGGTTGTAACACAATCACCTACTCGCCCCTCACCTGCCATTCACACCTCTCAAGCAAGCATGTTTACCACACCTGATATAGAAAGGCTCGTTTTTTTCTGCCCCCTGCCCCACCATCAGCATACCTTTATTATCCCCCAACCTTATAAACCACCACACCTGTATACTCTCCAACCTTGTACACCCATGACACCTGCTCATCACCACATGCATCTGTATTCTCCCCCTACTTTACAAATCACCACACTTGTATTATTCTCCTACCTTATAAATCATCACACGTGTATTCTCCCCAACCTTATACACTCATGACACCTGCTCATCACCACATGCACCTGTAATCTCCCTTCCCTCTCCACTGTCCAGGTGTTCGGAGGTAACCTGGACAAACACACTGAACGCCGTCACTACCTCAACTCCCCCTTCACCGCCCGCTACATCCGCCTCCACCCACGTCGCTGGCGCCGATCCATAGCGCTGAGGGCGGCTCTGATCGGGTGCCCACACAAGGGGAACTGTGGCCCAGGCTTCTTCAGGGTCACTCAGGACTCCAGCTGCGGTAGGTCACAGAATCATAGTGGGGAGCTGGCTGATTTGTCCATTAATTAACATCATGTTCTTCCTTTAGAATTGCATATCTTAAGCAAACGAAACTCCATATCTTAAACAAACATATCTTAAGCAACATTACCATCATCATCATCAACAACAACAACAACACAAACAACAACAACAAAAAGGACATTCATAATACATCTATGGTCCATTACCAATAAACAGACTGTTATTTCGGTTCTCTCTGAATTTCCAACCTTTCCTCTTCCCTTCCAGCCACCGTCTTAATCTTCTCTCGTCCCTCCCTTCCTCCTTACCTACCTCCTTCTCTGCCCCATTCCTTTCTTCTATCCTTCCAGCTACTCTCTTAATCTTCTCTCCCTCCCACCCTATCTCCTCCCATTCCTTCTTCTCTGCCCCATTCCTTTATTCTATCCTTCCAGCTACTCTCTTAATCTTCTCTCGTCCCTCCCTCCCTCCCTCCCTCCGTATCTCCTTCCATTCATTCTTTCCTTCCAGTTACCCACATAATCTTCCCACATCCCTCCCTCCCTCCCTCCCTATCTCCTTTCATTCCTTCTTCCTCGCCTCCCTCCTTCCTCTCTCTCTCCTAAAGCTACAAACACAATTTCGTCACAGTAAGTCCTGGTCAAGTCTGATAATCTCCCTTTATCACGCCCTCTCCTTCTCCCTCTCCCACTCACTCACTCTCCTCCTCCTCCTCCTCCCCTCTCTTTATCACTCCCTCTCCATTTCCTTCCCTATATCAAAAAATCTTCCACTCTCTCCAGCCCTATTTTCTCTCCTCTTCTACGCTCCCTTTACCAATATCTTTCCTTCTCCCCCTTCTCTTCTTAAATTTTAGGGGATATCACACTTGGTATGCAAACGCGGAATTGGTGGAATTGAACGCGGAACGGTGACCACAAATGCCTACCAATTGAGCTGGTATCCATTTCTATCCATACCAGGTCTGCAAACGAGAACCAATTCACTAACCAAATCTATTATAATTAATCATTTCAAAGTAAACGAGTTAAATAATTATAGAAAATAATATTGTTATATAAATATTTTAGAATAAAACAAATATAAACACTGGGTATAGTAAATACGATGTCGATATTTTGCAGTTTGCCCGTCACACGGTTACAGTCGTCAATGCTTACAACCAGCGCCGCAGTGTTTACTCAAGATTCCAAGCATGGCCAACAAATTCAATGTACAGTGGTCCAGAGAGGCTGAATTGTTGTTGATTGAGAAGGTGCGCTGTACTGAGTGTTCGTCATCCCCAACAAACTCCATGTTGTTGTTTGCGTTTGATGACTTTGGTCTCGTCGTCGTCGTCTGCACTCTGCCTCCAAGCATTCCTCATACACAAACCACGCAACGGGATCAGTGTGATAGCTCTGTGTGGTCACCGTTCCGCGTTCGCCTACCAGAATTCCGCCAATTCCGCGTTTGCGTACCAAGTGTGATACCCCCTTAAATTAATGTTCACTTTTTCATCCCTACTGTCCCTCTCCTCTAACCTTCTTTCTCCTCTCGTTCATTTTCTCCATTTCTTTCTCTCTCCTTTTCTTCCTCCTCATTTTTCTACACCGTCTCCTTTCTCATTTTGTCAACAACCTCATTATTATTATCATCTTCTCTTCCATTTCTGTATGTTAAATCCAAAGTTTACTCACTCGACTCTGCAAATACACTCTCTCTCTCTCTCTCTCTCTCTCTCTCTCTCTCTCTCTCTCTCTCTCTCTCTCTCTCTCTCTCTCTCTCTCTCTCTCTCTCTCTCTCTCTCTCTCTCTCTCCTGCTGGCTGGCTATCATCAATTAAACAATATTTCCGCTACATTTCCCACAATCAGACCTCCACTCTCCTCTCATTACCTAAGTTTTGGAGGAGAGAGAGAGAGAGAGAGAGAGAGAGAGAGAGAGAGAGAGAGAGAGAGAGAGAGAGAGAGATTAAAGGTCTTCCCATCTATCCTTAAAATCTTTAACAACTCTCCTCTCTTTCTCACTCCATTTATCCCCATCCACCTCTCTCTCTCTCTCTCTCTCTCTCTCTCTCTCTCTCTCTCTCTCTCTCTCTCTCTCTCTCCTTAGATCGTCTCTTAAACTCACCTCCATCCATTCACTATTCACTTACTTGATAATTTCCTCATCCACCCAACTCAATATAATAATTATTATTATATCACTTCACCAAGTCGATAAATAAATATTTCCTAAAACACTCACTCAGTATATCTCCTTCCTCCTCTCCACCCGCCCACTAGGGATAACTCCTCCACCCACTTAAGATTCTCCATTTATCTACCCACTCATTATTCTTCATCCACCCACCCACCCGGCATGGTCCTACACCCGCCCACCCACCCACCCACCCACTCAGTATTCCGCCACTCCCCCGTTCTGGGCCACACAAGTTGTAAGAGGGTGAGGTGGAAAAGTTGTAATGCCAGGCTAAGCGCTAGGTGGGTCGGTCCAAGGAGTAAGTTGGCTGGTTGGTTGTTTGGTTGGTTGGTTGGTTGGTTGGTAAGGAAGGGTTGGGTGTGTGTGAGCCAGAGATGAATGGCTCTAGCGTGTCTTACCCCGGGGAAACTTTTAACCAAGGTGATTCGGGCTGCTTCTCATCTGCTTCTCATTATCTCCTCTACGACTATATTCCTATTTTTATTGTTGCCTTTTTTGAAGTTTGTTCGGCTTGGATTGGTTATAGATTTGGTGAGTTTGTGTTACCATTGGTTAGTTTAAGATCAAAATGGATTGATGGATGTAATTTGTTTTGTATCCGAACTATTAGGCCAGGCACTTGCATGAAATTTTCAGTATATATATTATTTGCCAGTTGTATTGAGCAATGAAAATAGCGATATAAGAATGAAAGCGAAGGAACTCTACGGTGGAGAGCTTGGGGATCGAAAGTAGAAGAAGTTCGGGGGTCAATAATGAGGCAAATAGCTTTTCTCTGGTTGGTAACTAGTCCCTTGTTGTGGGAATTAATTGTACCCGAATGTGACAACAGTACACCACGCAGGGACCAATCACAAGCTCTTAAGAACCCTGTGATCGTATTTCATCCGTGCATTATTTTTCTGGTCTATTTGCAAGCAACACCGTACTTTAGAATTCACGATCTGCCAGGCGAGGGAGGAGTCAGAAATTTTGACGTCAATCGTACACAGACAAAACTCTTGAGGTTTCATTAAGACAAACGGGCCTTCCCTGTCTTGTGATCTCACTCCGGGATGGCTGTGGCTGGTGATGAGAAGTGATGGTGCTGCAGGAGATGAATGGTGATGATGACTTGTAGTCCTTGTGTTCAAGAAGGATGGTGGTGGTGGTGGTGGTGGTGATTGTGGTGATGGTGGTAGTGGTCATGGTGATGGTGGTCTTATTGTTGTTGTTGTTGTTGTTGATGGTGGTAATGGTGGTGATGGTGGTAATGGTCATGGTGGTGGTGGTTTTATTGTTGTTGTTGTTGTTGTTGATGGTGGTAATGGTGGTGATGGTGGTAATGGTCATGGTGGTGGTGGTTTTATTGTTGTTGTTGGTGGTGGTGGTTGTGGTGGTGGTGTGGTAATGATGCTGGTCATTGTGATGTCTCTTCGAATAGTTTGGATAAATCAGTTACTTCACATTTACCAACACTGTACTACCCCCTTAGTTAATTGGCTGAAGTAAATCCATCACAATAAATAACATCGCTGTCTAATCCCAAACCAAATTAGTTAATCAGACGTCTTCTCTTCCTCTTTCCCTTCTGCTGCTACTCTATCTTTTTTTTTTTTTTTTTTAATCATCATTCTGCTTCTCCTCTTACCCCTTTTCCTTTTCCATTTATTTCTCCTCCTCTTTCTGTTTCTGTTTCCATCCGTCTCCTCCACTTCCTTTTCTTCCTCTCTTCTACTTTCCCTTCTGCTGCTACTTTTTTTTTTTTTTTTTTTTTTAATCATCATTCTGCATCTCCTCTTACTCCTTTTCCTTTTTCCTTTATTTGTCCTTCTCTTTCTCTTTCTGTTTCCATCCGTCTCCTCCACTTCCTCCTCTTCCTCTCTTTTATTTTCCCTTCTGCTGCTACTCTAATATATTTTTTTTAATCATCATTCTGCATCTCCTCTTCCTCATTTCCCCTTTATTTCTCCTTCACTTTCTCTTTCTGTTTCCGTCCGTCTCTTCAACTTCCTACTCCTTCTCTTCGTCTCATTATCACACTCATTAAGATTCCACCTGACTCATCGTAGAAGGGAGGGGTTGGAGTACTGGGGGCCGGGAGGGGGGGGGGGGCTAGGGGAAGGGGTAACTGGGAAGATGAGGAATCACAACACATAATAATAGTTGCCTTTTCGGACTCACCTAAGGATCCTGTGACCGTGTATGTATGGGAATTGTAGGCTTCTGATTCCTCCTGACTATGCTACAAAACACGCTCCTTCCTAATAAGTGGTGTTTCGTGGCAAAATTTGAAGGACTCATTTACCTCCAATTTTCTGACTATATCACAGGGTCCTTTAATTAAGTGGGTACTGTATGATATGTATCCGTATAATATCAGATTGGAAAAGTCATCATGCAATTATTATCTAAACGAGAAGAGAATTTAAGTGAAGACTGGATATTCTACAGTCTCCATACGGTACATCTTTTTAACACAGGAAAATAATTTATAATATAATTAGAACCAACACGTTCTAAAGGAGAGAGTAAGAGGGAGAAGGGGGAAGTGAAATCATGTAACACAGACAGATAACATATTCAGACGAACAGATAACGAGCAAACAGATTGATGGAGCTGGTGTGGGAACAGACAGCAAACATTACCGTAATCATAATATAACAAGTAGAGCAGATAACGAGTTGGTGTAACAGTCAGGGAACATAACTACAATTAGCAAGTAGAATGAGAAAGTAGTTAGTGTGACAACTACAAACCATTAGATAACACACCAAGATGGTTAATTGGAGGGCTACTGATTCATCCAAACTACGTCAGGAAACAAACAACCTGAATGTTACGAATAGAGGATCTGTTTCGTGATATAGTTTGGAGGATTCAGCAACCCTCCAATTTACCGTCAAGAGTTTTTTCCCCCCTTGACAACATAAACAAGACCCGCTATAGTGACCAAAGCCATTCTCCTGACAGCGGCAGCAGCAGCTACAGGGACGAATTAAGGTTTAGAGTTTATCCTGTTAAAGTATGGCTATATACAATAACTAGGGTTTATCGCCGCGGGGAATCCTGCCAGTGACACCTTCATATATATAAAGTATTCTTGCTATGCGTACTATTCATGCCTTTAACCCTTGCTTGCTACCTGTACCCTTTCCTTTCTGATACCTTCCTTGCACCATTCAACTCTCGTCAGTAGTTTACTTTATAGCGTCTTTATATACATTCCACAGGGACCAATATAGAGTCTACCCTCTTATCTCACCTCCCTTCTTTTACAGTCCTTTTTATATTCATTCTTCCTTTTACCCTGATCTCACCTGGCATTTTATCAGTTCTATATATACCCTTCCTAATACTTTCCAGTCCCTTTTCTAGTAAACCTAACCTCATCGGATTTGCTCTTTCTTTTACATAGGTCCTTCCTTGTATCCTCTCAAACCCGAACAAATGCTCTATTCTTTCCTTACATTTTACAGGATCCAACCTAGTAGTATCTACCTTCTACATCTCTCTTATCCTGATGTCCTTTCATTCACAGATCCTTCCTTGTACAATACCCTCACCTTTCCTGGTTTTCTGCAATGGTTCCTAGCAATTTCTTCCCGGTACACTTCAGGTCCAAAAATACGCACTTAAAGGGAGATTCTGGAAGGCTACTGATTCCTCCTAACTATGCCAGAAAACAGACGCCCTCAATAGTACTAACAGGGGATATGTTTCGTGGCATAGTTTGGAGGACTCGGAGACCTTCCAATTCACCAACAAGAGAATCTCCCCTTAAACACACCATCTACTCTTGAATTATAGGCATTACTTTGAACTCTACCAATCCACGTCTAGTGCCTTTTAGTGCCTTCCAAACATCTGCAGCAAGACATGAGCCGTCTCTGTGATGTACCCTGAACTACTTCCCTACCCTCTCTCTTCCCTAGCCTTCCTCAACACCTGGTTTTCCTCTGTTATTCTGCGTAATTCTGACATTAATTCAAACAGGTACTCCAGGACGTCAGCAGTTGTATATGGGTTAGAATCTCTCGAACTCTTATTACTGTGTGTTGTATTGTGTGTTGTATGCGACCCCTGCCAGGAAACAGAGTAGTCCCTCAATATACGAGTTAGGAATCTGACGTGTGGAATAATCTGGAGGCTTCGGTATACAGTAGTTGGGGGAAGGGGGAGTCCATGAGTAAATGTCCCCCCTCCCTCCACCCTCTGTACACACATCAGTATTATCTTTAGTAAGGTGGTATATGATTATATAACAATATTGATACGCTCCTGCATGGGTACCGATATCTTCAATCCCTTCTAGTATAAGAAATATAGAGTTAAAGGAGAGCACTACGAACTGACTGATAACAACATCACAAAAACATCAACAACAACAGCAAAAACAACAAAAACAACAACAACATTTTCACCCAGCAGAGCAGAAAATTAAACATTATTGTTTTTCTATTTTTAGTCACATTAATTAATTCATAAATTGAGTGTGAGTCCTGAGTGGGTTGCCAAATTTCTGCAATAATGGAACACGTTGCAGAGTGAAAATGTTGCGAAGTAACGTAAAGAAGTATTTTTTAATTTTTTTCACATTAGTATCCAAATATTAATGCTAGTTCTACAGATGCACCAGTTATTATCTTTTGCTATTCGACCTGATACCGGATACATTATAATTATATACCTGAAATATATATTGCGGAATACTGAAATCTTTGTTGTTATTTTTGGGCAACCTGAAGTGAAGTGAAGTGGAGTGGGTCGAGTGAGTCCGTCCCAGGCACCTCTTCTACTGGACCCACACCCAACACACTGTCTAGATAAATCCTGATACTCATTTCAAGCCTGTGCACATCAACACTATCTTTATTAACACCCAGGGTCGTCACTCAGCATTAAGGACCCTGTGATTGTGTATGAGAGATGGTGGTTTCTGATTCCTCCTGACTACGCCACGAAACAAGTTCTTTCCATATAGGTGGTGTTTCGTGGCAATATTTGACGGACTCGTATAACTCCAACTTTCTGACTACTTCACAGGGTCCCTAATGATCGTGTATGAAAATTGGAGGCTTCTGATTCCTTCTGACTATGCCATGAAACAAGCTCCTTCTATATAGGTAGTGTTTCGTGGTGGCAATATTTGAAGGACTCATTTACTTCCAATTTTCTGACGGCAACACATGGTCCCTTAAGACTCCGCACTCCCTTTCCTCAATGCATTCTTCGATATAAAAATTATCACACACAAATAATTTTTATGACCAGTTCTTGTTAGAGTCCCATGTCTGGTCTGAACCGCCTTCCAGTACGATATGGGTGAGACGGAATTCAACGATCCATCTGGTGTACCGTATACCTACATAAAAGCTCATAAAATGTCAAGTGAAAATTTACATACGGTCATAACCAAAACAGAATGTAATTTTATTTATGCCACACTAAATTTTTATGGGACATGTATATAGGCTATACTGTGGGTACCGTACGCCGTGAGATGCAATCAAAGGGAAATGGTGACTATATAATGTGTTCTACCAATTTCTCTACATTATATCACGAAACAAACGCTCTCAGGATTGGGCAAAAATACAAGTGCATTATCCTGTTACACCAACTCGAGTACTCGCCACCAAATATAAAAATCTCCATGGTAATAATTCCTAAACTTAAGGACCCTGTGATCATGTATGAAAATTGGAGGCTTCTGGTTCCTCCTGACTATGCCAAGAAACAAGCTCCTTCTATATAAGCAGTGTTTCGTGGCAATGTTTGTAGGACTCATTTATTTCCAATTTTCTGACTACATCACAGGGCCCCTTAATTAAGAGGAGGAAGGCAGACGTATCACTTATTACCAGCACGACGAGTTAGTCCTTCAGGCATTATTATTATTTTGATTTATACAACAACTGGACAATGTTTTACCTTTAATTCCCTGATGATCGATCGTCTCCCAGATTCCTCTTGCTTAGGTTTCCGTTGTGTCGATTGGTTTCATAGTGCATCCAGGTACTTGCAACACCACACGTTTTCTTGGATGTTTAAATCACACCACAACAGCCATAACAAAACATGCTTCTCTCCCCAGCACTCAGGAACGACCACGTCACCATTCTGTCAAATAAGAAACTATATTAGAGAACTTAGTTTTGATTTTATAAAGCAACTAACATGTTCTTAAAAAGTATATGTGAATATAATATTATACACGAAATGTGAAGGTAAGTTAAATGTAAAGATGATTATACAGCTGTGGATATAATGAGCATACCATCCACATTTTAGTTAGATGTTTAGATCAACACACCAACTTCCCATCAAGACAGATGAGTGATGCCAGTAAACCCGTTTTTTATCATTAATCATAAGTGTCTGGGACCCACACACTTACAATAATATCAATAAATTAGAGTCCATACAAAACAAAACTGCAAGATGGGCCAGACGTGATTACAGACACACTGCATCAGTCACTTTGCTTAAACAAGACACAAAACTAGACCCATTAGTAACACGAAGACAGATACACAGACAACAGATGATATACAAAATCACAAACAAGTTAGTTGACATAGACAAAGACACATATCTACACCCTACAAGTATACGATCCACTAGAGGCAGCCACAACTTAAAATACCATACATACCAGACAAGCACTGATATATTTAGGCACTCATTCTTTCCCCGCAGCATCCAAGAGTGGAATCATCTCCCATCTCACGTAGTTAATAGCCCCACTCTTGACACGTTTAGAAATAGGATCACCAATCATTACCTCCCCAATCCTAATCCTCAACCCACAGTCCCTGACCCAATCCACCCTTATCCTAACCCTCTTCATAATCCTGCCCTGGATCCCTAAATCCCCCGCACAATCCCCGCATATTATGCCGCCCATGAGTGGCCCTCAGCGGGACCCTAAAACTTGAACTTGAACTTGTAATTAAACAGGTACCCTTTCATTTATACTAAATAAGCATTGACATGCATACATATACAAATATATATATATATATATATATATACAAATGTTTTATATAATACTTACAGTATTATATAAAACATTTGTATATAGTGGTTTATTAGTCTCCTACACCAATCTTATGCACAAGAAGAATGATGACGTACTGTACAGCGAATTGGACGGTTCATCAAAATCAGACTGTCTGTTTCTGACCAATGGAGAACCTATAGCATAAGAGGACAACAGGAGGAACAACACGTAATGCCTTCCTTGATCCCCACGTATATTCCTAGATCCCCTCATACATTCAATTTCCCCCCCCATCAATATCTCAGCATCTTTGACAGTGGAGAACTTAGCGTACAGTCCTTGATTCCCACGTATATTATATTATCCCCACTATTTTATTCGCATCCTAAACAGTGGAGAACTTAGCATACGAGGGCAGGACGTGGGTGAACGACAAGCGACACGCGAGGTCTAGTTGGGACTATGGGCCCTCTCGTCTGGCAGTGGACGGCAACACAGATACGACCCTCCGTTCCTGTGCCGTGGTCAACAATCAGGAGGTGGACGAACCCTTGTGGATGGTCGATCTGGGCAAGAGGAAGGAGGTGCGGGGTCTGGTCGTCTTCACATGGCAGGGGCGGGGTCAAGGTAGGTCGGTCGGTCGGTTCGGTGGATTATCTTACTTAAACTCTTAAAGGAACCCCCCATGAAGTGATCAAGCTGTCTTTAGTTCGAATTCCGCGTATCATATTCATTTATTTATTTGTGCAGACGAACGAACCCTGTACCGCGACTACGTGTTCGGGCTGGACAGACTGACAGTGTACGTGGAGAGGGAGAGGCGACTGGAGCGACTTACGGACCAACACCGTGTATGTGGGTCAGTCACCAGGCTCAATAACGCCCTCTTCAGGTACGTGTGTTTAGGTGAGGCGTTGACGGAGGTAGCAAGATAGATATAATTATAGACTCTGACAGATAGACATGTATAGTACATACATTACATTACATATACTGTACTTAATTAAACAAATATATTATAAATTTATACTCAAACACAGTACAAACAAATAAGCAAGCATGCGTTGGTCACTAACCATTGATGGAATAGAGGAAATAATAAAATGATGATAATAATTATGCTGATTATGATAATGATAATAATTATGTCATATTGAGGAGCAGAAAGGAGGTTAATTTTTATTTTGCGTATACAATAACTGACTGTCGTAACCTTCATTATATGTTTACCAAGCTGTACATGTGTGTTATCGGGTTCCCAAACTATCAATCGTTGTCTAGTCTTGCACAAGTCTGCGGGTTACACTCCCCTAGTTCCATACACTATAGTTAAATAATCTATCATGCACCTCTCGTCCTGCAGCGTGAGGGATTAATAATTATTGTGTGGGTGAATTTAAGAGCTGTTCATTTCTCCTCTGAACTATGCCATGAATAAAGATGCATCACTACACACGTTTGAAGGACACAGTAGTTTGAAGGACACAGTAGTTTGAAAGACACAGTAGTTTGAAGGACGTAGTAACCTTCAGAGTTACTTTCAACTTTATATGCAGGAACTCCCTCACCTTGGGAATCATTCAAGTTATCATCAGTTGGTGTGATTAGAGTTGGTTTACACTGAGTATTATGTATTACCCAAACTCGCGCAACAACTGAACAAATTATGCAACTTACATGCTAATTTCAAGCCTTAAATATGCTAACAACTAACTTTTATAGAATCGAACAATTTTTAGACATCCATGATGCAGGGGACTAGAACTGATTTATTACATATTAAGATAACAGAGGAATATTTGCATTGGTAATACTTAAGTCAGCTAGAGACAATGGGTATCATTATCCTCGTTTTTAAAGATTTCCACAGCATGAAAAATTGCCTCGAACACGTTTTCTCCTTTACCTCACACCGCTGAATATAGGGTGGCCGCCCCCTCCTCCTTTTAAAATACAGAAATATTCCACAACCACATCTAGACTACCCACCACATCCTCTCTTATCATGTGTAATAATTATGATTATGTGTGTGTGTGTGTCAGTCTGGAGAAATCAGCCTTTTTGTAGTTCTACCACGTTCATACTTTACCTGATAACTTATGTACTAGTCTTATCATTTTATACTGAATTTTCATTAATAGCAAACTACTAATTATGTGTTTTTTTTTTTTTGTTTTTTTTTTTGCTGCAGGGAGCGGATGCATGTGGAGTGTCCCCAGCCAATCACGGGACGCTTTGTATACATCAAGGCTGGGGGTGTGGCTAACCGCTGGCACAGAGTCTTCTCATTGGTGCTTTGTGAGGTCATGGTATACTGATTACCTTCTCCTCGTCTCGTATCATCTAGTATCAAGTACTCGTCTCGTCTCCGTAATAATCTCGTCTCAACATGTTCTCGTCTCGTCCCCTCGACAAGTTCTCGTCATTCCTCGTCTAATCTCGTCACTCTTCGTCTCTTTATGAATCTCGTCTGGACAAATTCTCTTCTCTCCTCGTCTAATCTCATCCCCGTAATACATTAATCTCAAACTTTTTCTAACCCCATATGTTATCATCCTACCTTATTCAACCCCCATCTTGCCTCATACTGCCTTCTACTAACCCCATTATAACCTGTCCTACACAGTCCATGCTAAGCCAACCACAGGATCAATCCAGTCCAGTCAAGCCATCGTCATCAACATAATCATAATAATTGTTCCAGTATCATGACCATCTTATATCTTTATCACCATCTTTATCACCACCACTCACAGTCCCTCCGTCACTCCCCATCTCCCGACAGACTAATGGCAGTGAAGGTAGAGCCAAGATCAACAACAGACTAGTAATATTCTAATGGTCTTGGGTAGAGCTACACCCTGTACAGTGTAGTATATACAGTACCTTATTATATACATCAACACCATGGATATTCTTCTTGCCTACGACCCACAGTTTCAATGGGGCCACGTGGGTAAGAGCTACTGACCACACACTGTATAAACAATAAATAATACTGTAAGCTATACAATGACGACTGATGTACTGTATATAATTATTATGTGTAGTTATTAAGGTAAGAGTGAGTGAATTACAGTTCTCTTCCCTCCTCCCATAAATAATTAAAGAAACCATAATATGATTTAGAAGAATGATATGGAAGTGAAAGGAAAATGACGTAAGTCCTATTAAAATGAAAAGTGACTACTAACATACAATATTCAAACGAAAAAGTTAATTAATCATACATGTATAAAGAGTGAGTATACAAATTATGAATCAAGAGCATTAAAGAAAGAAAACAAAAGCCATACAAGAATGAAAAATTAATACAAATCAGTTTGAAGTTACAGACCTGAAAAAAAAAAATGCAACCATACTATATAGCCTACGAATATAGCCTACTGAAACAGTCAACTACCAGACTCGGGTGTAAATGAAGAAGTGGTGGTGAATGTGTAAATTGTAAGAATAGTGTATAATGTAAATAATATATGACTATACAGTATATTGCAGCATACATTCAAGTTACGGTGCTGTACAGTCACGAGCACTAATAAGTATCCAGGTGTGTTTCGAATACCTAGCTAGAGACAGTAAATAAATGCACAATAAGATCTCCATTGGAATTAGTTCGCTTGGTGAATTGGATTGTTCAAAGGTTTAACCAAAGCTGTATACTTATTAGTGCTCGTGACTGTACATACATACATACATACATACATTCATTATACTGCCGTTTAGCTATGGATAATTACTAGATTACCTTAACCAATTCAGGGATAATGAACTAATTTAAATCAATTTCCCTGTTCTCTATTACTATTATCTACCCTAAGCCATGATGCGTTATGTCGTTTGGATTTTGATACAGTTACAAAAGTGTGGCAAAGAAATGTGCTCAAACTGCACATAAATATACTGTAATTATGTTAGTATAGTATTTTTGCCCATATGTGTGTGTATATGTGGGTGTGTGTTCATCTCTCTCTCTCTCTCTCTCTCTCTCTCTCTCTCTCTCTCTCTCTCTCTCTCTCTCTCTTTCTCTCTCTCTCTCTCTCTTAATCAAATCATTACGATAGGTCAGGGGATGTTGATGTGTGCGAAGATGGCTCATTATCTACATAATTAGCCAAGAAAATTACCTCATGTATATTTATAGATAATCTCTTTTCTGTCATTGTGAAAGGAACTACACGCCTGTATACCTTAAGGGGAGATTTCCTTGTTAGTAAATTTATTGGAAGGCTATTGAATCCCCCAAACTATGCCACGAAACAGATCCCCTATTAGTACCACTGAGGGCGTCTGTTATCTGGGCATAGTTAGGAGGAATCAGAAACCTTCCAAATGTTTACCAACATATGAATCTCCCCTTAGACTTTACCAATTTACTCTACTTATTTTCTTTTCTTAATTTCTCACTAATGTCTTTTTATTTACTATTTCATTATTATTTCATTCAATATCTGCATGAATAATTATTAATAAATTTTAGTGTGACTGAGAGAATCACCTATCATTCTGGTGCTTCTAGCAATAATGTGAAATAAGGTGACGTAGTATAATAATTACAGGTGACTGGTTTTATGGTATTTATTAAGTAAAAAATTACCACTAGGATTATAAGACTAATATACCAATTTACTGTAATGTAAGTGATAATGATTAATAAATATAGGACTGTAATATACCAATTTACTGTAATGTAAGTAATAATGATTAATAAGTATAGGACTGTAATATACCAATTTACTGTAATATAAGTAATAATGATTAATAATTAAGATAATGTTGGATTGTACAAATGTGATATGACAATAATTATGACTGGTACAATATAGTGTTGATATACAGTCGTTGTCAAAAATAATCATCCATATAGGGGTAACTCACGTAAGATTTTGACAGGTTCCCTCTGTTCCTAAGCTGATAAACTTTCCAATAAATAGGTTAAGTACCATCGTTTAATTTACTAGAAGCAGCTACACACTACTTAAAACAATAACATTATATGTGAACATGAAAACATTAAACAGCAAATTGTTAAAGTTACCCATATGTGGATGATTATTATTGACCACGACTGTACATACCACTGTAATAATTATAACTCTGATGACTATTATTGTTGAACTGTTATTAGATTTTCAATGTTATATAAAATGATTACTGATATTATGCATAGTGCTGTAATATACTGTACAATACATTCTACTACAAATATTGCTGCTGCTATACTGTACTACATGTTAAGGGACTCTTTGATGTAGTCAGAAAATTGGAGATAATTTTATGAGTCCTTCAAATATTGCCACGAAACACACACACACACACACACACACACACCTACAGGGAAGGAGCTTGTTTCGGGGCATGGTCAGGAGGAATAATCAGAAGCCTCCAATTTTCATACATGATCATCGGGTCCTTAATTAAGTAACTGCAATCTTCCATAAGTAACCTGAGATACAAACAAAAATACAGGAGGCTTTGTATTGTGAGAGTCTCGAGTGTCAACACTGTCAACTTATCATTTACAAATTGTATATTGTATAGGTTTTGTTTTCAGATTTCTTGGCGCAGATGGAATCGACGGTTTAGGTATCTATGTGAGGCGCAACTTTGTACCAATTATAACCAACCAACTTTGAGGAGTAAATATTCAACATGATATTTCACTCTCCGGTGTTGCCCATTTATTCTTCAATGACTCAGTAACAGACAAACTTTAATAGAGTATTAAACCGTTCTTATCATATGGTAATTAAATAAATACCTTCTGAAACTGGGCATGCACTTTCTTCATGGAGGAAAATTGTATAACTAAAGAGTTCAAAGTTGACTCTTTTCGATGCGTGAACCACAAACAGTCATTTCCCCTGTGTGTATAATACCGTGCAGTGAGGAACTAAAGTTTGCCAAGTTTTTGCTATGGAATCTGGTTACACAGCTGCTTGAGTGTGTGTCCACCAGATGGCAGCGAAAATAACCTGAGCTTTTCCTCGACATTTGTCTCCAGTGGCTACCAACCAGTATATACCGTACTGTATAGGACAGAAAGAAATCATGGATGGAAAACTTTCTAGGAGAACATTAGTCTCAGGCTGCACATTAAAGCTTTAATATTTTGACTGCCAGAGGTTTCTCCTGAGTTTCATACATTAATCTGAAGCTCATAATGATTCACTTGAAAAGACAGCACTAATGAGGAAAGGATTAGTTTAGATATTTTTTGTATTAATTAGTGTGTGCATATACTATGGAATGATAAATTTGTTAAGGAATGGTCAGATTGCATGTAAACTACACAGACATTCAACGAGCTAAAAACGAGTCGATAATATTGTCTTCCTGTTCAGGTCTTATGAGGCCAAACGACTTGGGAAAAGTTTAAGAGGCCTGTGATGTCGTTCCTGGAAACTATAGGCCGATTCCACTGTGGCTTTAGTTTGTTATGATCCTCCCCAACCACACTTGCCAGTCTTAATTATATATAAAAAAAACTCAGTATCCATATCCACAAAATATGTCAGGTAGTTCCATTATTACGATAGTTTCATAGTGGAGTCATCAAATTCTTCAAATAATTTACTCATGAGTCATTTACCCAGTTCATTTTCTTTCGTTATGGTGCTTGCAAACCGAAACAAACCAGTGTGGAATCGGCACTATATACCACGGGACAAGTGTTGTTTTGAAGGTGACGGCGACATCACATCCCTCTTAATTAATCAACATGTCTTCCGGAGGGTTACACGCACTCATTACTTTCCAAAAGAAGTAAGGGTTTCAGTAACAAATATTTATAATAAGGAATATTCTGTAATGGTATGTATAATTTCCCTTTTGGACTTATCGTCTAATTCTAATTGTGGGAACTATACAACTGTCTGATTAATCGGTATAGTTTCAAAAGTGAGGTAAAGAACTATTGTCAACAACAGTACAAGACTTGCATGTAGAAAATGCCACGAGTGTTCTATACTGCACTAATAATTATGTTAATTAAGGGAAGTAACTGTTGTGGAAAAATTGGAGCAAACATAGCCCTCCGAACTCTATCATAAAACACGTCTCTACAGTCTTATGTGGAGGGATTCTGTTGCTTGGGATATCTTGGAGGAATTAGAGCCAACAAATTTCCCACAGCATGTTACTTCCCTTAATGACTTATACAGTTATTCATAATGACATTCACTATATTCACAGCTGATCTTGGTGACTCTGACAATGCTCACAGTGACTGAATCTTGAGACAATTATTTTTATGTTTCACATCGTTGTCTTTTAAGGGACCCTGTGATGTAGTCAGAAAATTGGAAATAAACGAATCCTTCAAATATTGCCACGAAACACCACCTATATGGAAGGAGCTTGTTTCGTGGCATGGTCAGGAGGAATCAGAAGCCTCCAATTTTCATACACGATCACAGGGTCCTTAACAAGAGTCCTATGCAAGACCAGCGTCATGGTGTGCCCGGCAGTATCACGTGAGGCGATACCACACTTGTATATCCTTGTCCTATGTTGGTACACTCGAACTCGTAAATTCACGACCACTTCCCCAAATGTTTATGTCATCTGAGCTGGTAACACCGTGTGGGGAAGGTGTCATTGTAGGTGAAAGATTATATCATGTCCCTCTACTATGTTCCACCTATTCTGATTCCTCCCTAAATAAATGTTACCAGCTCAAATGGCATAAACATCTTAGTACGTGGTCGCGAATTTACGAGCTCGGGTGTACAGCAGAACAAAGCTGTTACTCAATAAGACTGTCTTAGAATTACGTATAACAAAACATAACTCTACTCTTACTTGAAATTCTAAAAAAATATATATGTACATAAAAGTGCACTGTATTTTATGTTCCTATAAATAGTACCATATAATTATACAGTACAAAAAAATGTGATGTTACTCAATACTAAGGCTGTAAAGGAACTGAAAGGGCTTGCATGGGTCCGAAGGGGCGCCATAGCTCTTAAAAAATGTCTTCCACATCTTAGCAGGAAATACAACCCTCCCATTTTCACTCATATATACATTGGAATACCTAGTTTATAATTCCAAGTCAATTAAAGGGAGATTTTTTTGGTGGTAAATTGGAAGGTCCAGATTCCTCCAAACTATACCAAGAAACAGAAACCCCCATTTGTAACACTGAAATTTTCTGTTTCCTGAAATAGTTTGGGGGAATCAGTAGGCCTCCAATTTTACAACAACAAAAATCTCCCCTTAAATCTCCCCATAAAACCTGAAGGACAACCAGGTGTGGAAATAAGAGAGAGAGAGAGAGAGAGAGAGAGAGAGAGAGAGAGAGAACGCTGAGTGGGGGCGGGGGCGGGGAAAGCAGGATTGTGGTGACTTAGTGAAGCTTTGTGGTGAGATTGACTAGGCTTTAACTCGCCCTCGCTCTATTTACACGAGGTCAACCAACCTACTGTACGCGTGCCCTGGGTGTGGATCGACGCCCAACCGAAATTCAAGTCAGTGTAGCCTACCCCAAGACCTACCCATGCAGGAACCGTATATATGCTAAGCCAGTCTCTGTATAGATGGCCCAAATGTCTATATATACCAAGGGTCTATTTATATCACGTTAATCTCTACAACATCTGAATCACACAGCAATTTCTTTAGCTTCAGTAGCCAGTTCCAGGGCCCAACCGATTGTCAAGCCAGTATCTACTGAATGTAGATTGGTTCAGTGGCCTATAAATATATACATTATTTTATCTCACATTTTCCTTAATAATTGTCATATCCCAAGTCACTATTGGGGCCTGTTGGATCGTATCTAACACGAACCTTATTTTACAGTTTTTTCTCATAATTTTGCAAAACTTAAAAAGTACCGTTTTAGCATAACGACAACGCGAGAAATCTATATGATTCTGGTACATTTTCATGATGAAATACTGAAAGAAAACTGAATGAAGAGTAATTTTCACAAGTATCTACTGTAAATGATTTTGTACAATAATATCAATCATTCATGAATTTCTAATATAAAATCTTCCAATGTTGTCGATTATAAAAAAAACACACCCTTTGTATGGTAGCCTATACCTGTCGCAAAATTAAATTGAAACTTTATACATATATATATGTACAAATTATTCTACGAACCATCTGCAAAGAACTATTGTTTCTTTAATCTGTAAATTCAACTAGGATACCCCATTAATTTTTTACGTTTTTCCGCAACATGTAAATTATTCGTAATAAAAAATTGAGAAATGTTTCCATGATATGATGACAGGAGATGAAATGTTATGGCCACGTAAAATGGGAGGGAAGGAATGTGGGGGCAAGGAGAGCAGCCAGTCACGTTCCCCACTTTGATGAATGGTCGGTACGGCAGGAGAGAGAGAGAGAGAGAGAGAGAGAGAGAGACTAACTAAACAAGAGCAGTTCAAGGACATAGGGAGGGATGGAGGTGAGAGAAAATATAGGGAAAGAGAAAAGGCAACACACACGCGTGCGAGCTTGCGATGATAATTATACAAGATGAAAAAGGTAATGTGGAGGTGTTGGAAGGAGACAGCAAAGTACATTAATTACAAAAACAACTTAATCAGTATAAAGTTTCGGAAGCCATAACGTATTATTCCAAACTCTCCCTAAACACCACAATGCTCGTAATATTTCAGAATGGAATGAGTGTCAGTATCGTCCAAAACAGAGGAAAATACCCTAGAAATATATATTGTGTAAGTTGGGTTGTGATACCTATTGTCCGACAGTAAAGTTAAAACTAGGTGACAAATAATATAAAGAGGGTGGAAGAAAGTTAGGCTATCTTGCCATGGCGCCTCCACGAACAGCCATTACCATGCATGATTACCGAAGCCCAACACAGACACTACCTTTACTATTTAATAACAACGTGGAAATAACTGTGGCAGGCAATATTGACCTAGCTGTAAGTCTCATCTATACATCATGTCCCATCACTTGGGTAAGGTAGACAATCTGTGCTCGCCTATCCAACTAAAATATAAGTAGCAACTTGTGTATGATATTCTCACGTTTTCTAGGCTGTTTGTTCACTCAGGGACTCATGGTCATGGTCATGGAATCAGCTGGAGTCAGTCCGACTGTCAGAGTCAGCGAGGCAGAGTGGCAGCGTCTGACGGCACAGCACAAGAGATCCACATCATCCACATTATTATAGCAATATATATTTTTTTTAATCAACTCATTATTGTCATAATATATTCCTAATAATATTACTAACTATTATAATAGTGAGAAGCTAATGTATATATATCAAAATATATAAAAGTACGTTAAAGATAATTCGTGTATCGATTTATGCTACAGAGTCGCTCGTCCGTTTAAATGTACATAATTGCTATTATATTGTGAAAAAAAAAAAAAAAAAATCTCATAGGCCTATACTTGCGCATATTACTCACCTCGAAACTTTCACTGAAACATAGTACGGTTTAGTACCTATAGAAGTACTGTAGTTCCTAAATACACAGAAACTACTATAAGATTATGTAAATGTTGTCATAGGATCCTCGCAACATGTGACACTTATCAGTGGAAGGCGAGTGTCACTGTTTAGTGGTGGGATGCTGTCAACACCCAGTAGCCTACACGGGCCACTTTATCTTGGCAACCGCAAGCAGTTCCATAATGGAGCTCGTATGATACAGTAGTTTGTATCATCGCATGGCTCCTAACAAAAGAAAATGGAAGTCATACATGGTTGGCGTTTCTCCACTTCACAACTTCACATAGCAATATCAGTCAGTAGCCATTGTGGGCTTGTAGCTAACCACAACCAGCTGGGTCCTTTCCCAACCCGACCCCAACAAGCGTCAACAATACCATCCTCCGTCACAGCGCTGCGGCTGCCATGCCACCAAGAAGTGGCCCGCAATGGTATCTGTCACGGTCATCAATGACGAGCATGGCGGGTAAAAGTGACTCGGTCACCATTTTTTTCTGGCTGCCACCATCCAATGAAAAGTGGCCTGTGTGCGGGAGGCCATACAGTTGATTATCTAACGAGAGCACTATTATTCCAGCATGTTTCTCTAAACAATTAAATTTTTATTAAATCCTTGGTTTTGGATATGGAACTTTCTCTCTAGCTAACACCAAACAAATGTTTGATCACAGAAAAAATTCGCGCAACCAAGGTCCAATTTATGCAGCTGCCGACCCATACATGCAGTCATGCTTGGCTGCCTATGCTAGTAATAGTTTTTACGCCTAACACTCTGATGGATTGATGTGAATGCACTTCACCAATGAAGCAGATGGAGAATATTTTATAATAATGTATTTCATCAAAGGTAGGCCTACTGTACAGTAAGTACAGTACCAATATTTTAGGGGGTCCAATGTGTGCTGTACGTGGACATGTTAATCAAACAAGACATCGTTTAAAGGGTACCTAAATAATTCTATACAAAATTATTGGTCGGGCATGGATCTTTTATACTCGATACAATCTTCTATGGTAGTCAAAAATAAAACACACCCCTAGTATGGTATACGTGTCACAAAATTCATAAGAAATTCTCCCTAAATTAATATTACATCTCAGAAGTTGTACAAGTTGAACTGAAAGCACAGGGTTAATTCATGATATGTCTGCAATAGCTATTGCCTATAAATTTAATGTCTGTATAATAATATGAATTCATTATTAAACACTTTATTAAGTACATTATCTTCACATTTTATAGTAACAATTGATACAATGAATTATCGTTTTACAAAGTGAGCTTTGTATTCTCTTCCTTTTATTTTGGTTGCCATACTAAATAAAGTCAAGGAGCTAAAATTTTTTGCTTGCCTTGAAGACCAAAAAGCAAGGATACTGTCAAAATTCCAATACCTTAGTACAGTACAGTACACTAATTTATA
The DNA here is from genome assembly GCA_033782935.1 of Petrolisthes cinctipes. Classification (NCBI taxonomy): domain Eukaryota; kingdom Metazoa; phylum Arthropoda; class Malacostraca; order Decapoda; family Porcellanidae; genus Petrolisthes; species Petrolisthes cinctipes. The sequence goes on along the minus strand of JAWQEG010002098.1, from coordinate 114,277 downwards.
CATTTGCACAATATCCGTAAGGAGTTAATTTGAGAGTAAAAACAATCTTGGTACTGTACAGCCTACTGGGTCCAGGGCTTCATAAGGAGAAATTCAAGAATTGTCCATTGAAGTAACACTATAATTCCTGTCCTTTTTTGTTTTAGCAAGTGTTTATGTTTCCAGCAAATCATTCAGTGAATCAAGATATTGGTCCATGGGGGGTTCGATGTCTTCTGAAAACATTCATACAATGCTCAAATTCCATGAGGGTTGGTAAGACTGGCTGTAGCAGATTCAAAAGACTTGAACCACTGGATCAATGTTTCAGAACATCGTTCACGGAACCCTAGCCCTACTCCTTGTCGGGCAAGAGTATCATGCTTCTGTTTGATATAATGGAAACCTCTCAATCACCTCATCCAGCTATCATAGCTCTACATGAAGCAGGTACAGCATTTTCAATATCATGTGGCAACCACAACACTGCAGTAAGGTGGATATGGCAACATGCAGACACCAGTGCTACAGACTACAGATGACTTGCCATGGGTCGCCCATCCACATTACCCACTGTTTGTCTCCTATAATAACTCACCAATATCATATTGTGTATGAACAATATATAAACAGGACACATGCTATATGTTAACAAGAAGCTACTGGTAATTGGTGTTATACTACACCTCCCAACACCAGGGCTGGCAACATGTGGTGCGATGGACATACATATATATACTGTATGATCTTCATACTGTGATCCAAAATGTTTCATGCTTATTGTACATCGATACCTTTTATATCCACTGTTTGTTTCAGTAGATGTTACCCCCATAAAGGCTCCTTAGCTTAAATAATAGGTAGCATAATATAAGAAAAACAAGAAAACTGAAATAAATACGCAGGGAGCATTTCATAAGAATACTAGTTCTATCAGTAATGTAAATGAACATGAGAATCAGGATCAACATTCATCACAAATATGACTATGATATATATAAATATGCTGAGTAAAATTACTCATGTACTGTAATAAGAATTGAGAGATGGACAAAAGAAGCAAATAAATTTTGTAACAGGAATAATATTTTATGATTTCTTATCAGACAGTTGTGAAAGCTATTCAAGAGGTACCTCATGATTTATAAGTAGTCTACTTTCCTGTAGGTGGTGATAAATATCCACAATTGATATAACTATAATACATGTACACGTATTTTCTACCTGGATGGTTGGTACATGATTCCAAACTCTACAGAATAATTTTGGGTACAGACCTGTACCAGCAGCTACAAAATACCGACATATAATAATTTCCTTAACACTATTGACACTGTATGAACAACAACTGTGCATCATTTTAACATATTCTATAAATTTATGATACATCACAGATTTTATCAACTTCTAAAGGGGATCTAACTTGTACTAACACACGTTTGTGTATAAAATGATTAAAGGAAGTTACCATTGTACTAACACATACTGTATCAGCTTATCAATTTTGCAAGATACCAAATACAAAATATTTTCCAACCACACTGAGAACAACCAACACCTATGTGAACATCACTTTGATAAAAGCAGCATCAGTGAATATCATCAATTGGAAATTACACTCTACTAAAAAAAATCGGGTATATATAATAAATTATAAACTACAGTATTGTGCTTAAATGTTAAACAAGTACATTCCCAGACAGAAGTAGTTCTGCAAGTTTTCCATTGTGAAATGTATTTTAATGCACTAAATCCATAGTACACATGGCATTTTTATTCAACACCATGTCGAGTTGATTTTTAAAGAGCGTAAAGGGCTGGTATTCAAATGCCACACAGCCACAAACACACACTGCATTACAGATTCCTTTCACTTTTATCAATTGAGCATATGGTCATCTTGAAAGAGGCACCTTACACAATGTGACAAAAGATGTGCCCTCTCATACTGTACTTGTCAAGCACTTTCAACATATCACTTAAAGACAAAATCTGCTTTTCCTGCTTAGGGTTGCTCTTACCACTAGACACCAGTGTTCTCTTAGGCCCTAATGACAATAATATTAAGCGTGATAACAAGCACTCAAAGACATAAAGCAAAACTTTCCTTAGGAGTGGCCAAGTATGACACTGGAGGCAGTATATGCTAGTGTGTATTTGAGTCCCTGAGACTGGCAGGCACCATTGCTGATGGGAACACACTAGGTGTATAAAGAAACTATACCTTAATAAAACATTTTATTCTTATTGAAATGTACAGTTAATAAAAAATGTCATAAAATATTATGTGTTAAATAAGCTGTTTGTGAAAAATTCCATTGATCTTAACAGTATTACGACCAAATTGACACTTTGTTCCTTATGAGAAATTACACTTAAGGTCTGGTCAAGGTAGAAAAATGACAACTTCACCTAATATGGCAATATTTACCTGGGGCTCAGTCTATTTCATGGGACTATTCATTCCCCCCTGCCCCTAGAACCACAAAAGGGGTTTTGTGTAGAATGGTGTACTGAGCTGTACCGAGATCAATTTATTCTTTAGTAGTGACTTAACTGGAATACATGATATTCTCCATGAATGTGTGTGTTGTGTACCTGGGGCTGGCCTTATACCCTATTTGTACAAAACAAAAAGAAATGTAACCAGCAACCCAGGTCTGGGAGAGACACCAGAATCCAGGCAATTCCTTGTGATGCCTAAAACCTTGCTGGTAGTAGAGTACCACTATATGAAAACATTACATTTTATTTGAAACTTACAGTTAACACAAAATGGCATACATTTTTTCTATAGCAAGGGGGGTGAAAATTAAAGGCAAGAAGCCTGCAGCATGTTCTCACTGTGAAATGAAATATAAGAGTGAGAGATCCAAGATCCTGTCCAATTAAATTTGATGTGTGTAGACATATTACATTTGAAGGAGCATTAGTAAGTGTTAGTAAGGGGGGGTAATATGACATATAAAGTGTTCCAGAGTTGACCAGTTGTTTATATGAAAGACCGAGAGTCCTGGGTTACTTTTGCATTAGGGAGTTGGGAAAAAAAGGGGTGAGACTGAGAAGCTTTGCAAGTATTAGATGTTCTCCTGAGGGGAAGAAGCATACATTGAGTGAGTTCAGAAGGGCAACATCCAGACTGTGAACTCTCACTTACATGTTCCAAAATCCTTCACTCGCTTTGCCACCATATACAGTACACATTGGAAAAGAAATGCTAGTAACTTCCAGGGTGATAGGAAATACTATAATAACTCTAGGTATTTGTCATGATGTACAGATAACATGCTGATGATTATCAATGTGCTCAAAGAAACAAAAAAAATACAAACTAAAGTCCATGTGCAGTGCAGCCATGAAGTACCCATCATACCCTTCTTCTATAAAAACATTATGGTATAAAAACAAAGAACCATACTGAAAGCACAGCCATCAAGATAATTTGAGGACAGAAGAATGTTCCTCTGGTAATGTATAGCACTTAGCAGTTCTTATTACATTTGCCAATAGACTTTAAATTAAGGTGAAAACTAATTACAGTACAGTAATTGAATGTATCACCCCAATGAATTAACAACTATTTGATGTTCAATATTCAGTGTTGTAAATAATCCACATCTAGTTAGCCCTAAAATATTGCAACAATAATTACTGTAAACATAAAAATATAACTGACAAATTCTTGCAGAAAAGATAATTATGTAAAAGTGACTTATCATAGGGAATACATAAGATGATGGGCAATGATGATGATTAGCAGGGTGTTTCTTGGAGTTTATTACTCATGACTAATCTTGGAAAAAGCACAGAATCAGACCAGTAGAGGCCTTACCTGAGCATCAGTACTGTGAGCAATGGAACATGACTTTATTCATCCCAGGGCATCAGCTCACAGTAGGAAGATGGGATATTTATTACTTGGGATCAATTCAGTGAGCAAAGAGAAGTTATTACAGCTCATCGTGAGTGAGGTGTCGGGATACGAAGGCCGCCATGTCCTGAAGTGAGCGATCTCCCTCATATTCACTCACTTTCTCACCTTCCTTATACAGGTATAATGTTGGGAATCCATTCACCTGTAACATTAAAAGAAACACAATATAGAGCCAATAATGTGATTCTTATGATTAAAATACATTATTTAATCATAAATACTGAATACGTATTGTTTACGTGGTGATAAATATCAAATATAAAACTATATAAATCCAATTATAAATACTGTATATTCATTGTTTATATAATGAAAAGGAGTAGATATATTAATATGTTCTGGCAGAGACGTTGAAGGCATCATAACTTTTTCCTATCCACCAGTATTGGCCGCAAGCAAAATGTCTTACCTCACCACCATAAATCTGATAGCATATGGCTGCCATATGTGAAGGGCTACTTTTAAATTCATGCAAAAAATGTGATGGTGCTGCTGGTGGCCTTCTAATTCCTTTCTCATTTATCTTAAGGATATAGTTTATAATGGATTTCTCTTACTTTAGGGATAACTATTGTATAATTTTTTATCTTTGGTGCTTCACTGTGGTGTACAGTCAATATCTGATATATGAACTAAAACTTACATATTCTGGTATGTAAATTCTACCTCTTAATTACAGTATAATATAATAACAAAATATGCCAAAGTGAAACTTGAATAACATTACTTATTTGTAATTGTATTTAATTCACGCCATTGACACTTTCAGAAATGGGGAATGTGCATAGTGCATCCTTTTACATGATGTTTGGATGTAAGGACGTTGTGCGTCCTTGTTTTTTTAAATCGCCAAAAATCAGTCGTTTGTTGATTTTAATTCATACTTGGACTCCACACAGAAGACACCAGCCACAACAAAATCCATCCACTTTCACCGACCACAGTCACACTCCACTAACACCCACAAACCCTCCCTTAATTGTGAAACATGACTCGCCCACCGTGCACAATGTAAACCACCCTAGCAGTTCCTGAAAGTGTTAACATAACTGGAATGGACAATGTTTCTCTGAACTATTGACAAAGTATTTAGTTTAAGGCAATGATGAAAATCTTATACTCACATTCTGTTGGCTGCACAATGCTCTATTAACTTCCTGTGTACAATCCACCTTGCCAATAGTAACACTGTCATGACCAACAAACTTTCGGCCCAGCTCATCATATGTAGGGGCCATCCGCTTGCAGTGTCCACACCTGAAACAAATAATTTCCATTATAATCTAAGCTTTTGTTGACGACTGCTATTATACAACTCCTCTACACAAACCCTATTAGTAACACTGCATTTTCTCCTAGAGTCTGAGTGCTTGGAAGGAAAATACTAATGGCAGCCAAGGGAGAGCTGGAAGTGACTGACATGTAACCAAAGAGGCTTATAAAAATCTTTAAACATAATAATCAGAGAAGTAGCAGTGGAAATGGAAGTGGTGAATAAGCAGAGTATTTTCATGAGAGGAAGAGCATGTGTTAATCAGACCTCCCTAAGGTGTATACTGTATATAACTCAAAAATATATTAAAAAAGATAAGGATATATCTGTTGACATTATCCTAGTACTAACCAAGGAGCAAAGAACTTGACCAATGTGAAGCCCTTCTGAATGGCATTCTCAAAGTTCTCAGCTGTAAGAATGACAGTAGGGGACTCTGGCTGGGTGCCGACTGAGTCTCCACCCTCAGTTCCTTCCTCCTGTCCCAACAATGACTCAGCAAAACGCTTTAGGTCCTCATGGCTGCGGTCACCCGAGTATTTCTTAATCTGGAAAATTAGGAATAATAATCAATACTGCACTTCCTTCTCTGAGGAAATCTTTAGTTTTAATCACATGAGCATTTTTTATCATGATAGTTACAGTACATAATAACAACAAAAATTAAACTCTAAGATAATAATAAAATATTTATATATAATCATGGAGGGGAAAACAGAGGAGAATATAGTATGCTGAAAGTAAGTCAAAAGGTTGGTGAGGGAGAAAAAGATAAAAACAAAGAAAGAATGAGCATGAAAAATGAATTTGAATACAGGTATCAATGAAAACTGACAGATGTTCCAGAAAGAGGTCAGGAAATGCTTGAAACATGGAAAAAGGGTAAAAATGTTACGGATAGGAATAGTAGTCTAATCAATTATGGAAGTAAGTGGAAAGCAGGATGGAAGGAATACTCTGAAAATGTCAATGGATATCTAGCATTAACCAGGAAAACATAGACTACAAAAATATATATTATCATACATCTTACCTTCTTGCCATCTGAGAGCCAGAGTAGTGTTGGATACCCCTTCACTTCATATTCACTGCAGACAGACTGGTACTGAGTGCAGTCTAGCTTTCCAATGGTCACCGAGTCATCATGCTCAAATGATTTAGCAAGAGCCTCCCAGGTAGGTGCAAGCCTCTGTAAATGGTAATCATAATTTAATGTGTGCTGAGGTTGGAGTACAAATGACAATTCCTAGGTGAGGGAAGCTTCATCCAGCTCATGCCTTGTGCAACTCTCACAAGGCATCAGCTGTAAAATTACTGCAGAATTACTGCTGGGTTGTAAGTTTGAGCCAGTAGCCTAACAAAATTCTAATTTGTTTTCCTTTTCATAAACAGGTATTTAATTATTATATTCAAAACAGCAAAAATTATTGAAACTGCTGGTTAAAGATATAAAATGACTGTATTCAAGCTACAGTACCTGGCAATGTCCACACCATGGGGCATAAAACTTGACAAAGTGTTTCCCTTTCACGGCATTGGTTTTGAATGTGGCCTCTGTGTACTCCACCAGTCCGGTTTTTGCCTCTGGTACTTTGCCTTCATCTCCGCTTTCCTGGCAAAAGAAATATAAACAAGAGTAAATATGAAGTGTGACACCTGGCTTTGTAACATTTAACAAATATCAAGATACCAACAAGCAACACCATAACAAGAGGCAGGCTGCAGACTGCACTAACCTCATCACTACCAACTTGTTCAGCAATGAAGCGTTCCAGAGAGGCAAGGTCCCGTGCCCCTCGGTATCTCACACCACCATCATGGCCCTTGGCAATCAACTTCAACCTGTAAATGGTGACAGGCACATCAATGAAGTAATTTACTATAATACTGTCCAAATTTCCCATACCCTTTCAGCTGCAATTTATAAAAGTAATGGCAGAAAAACATAATACAGTACAGTACCACAGTATGTACAGTAGCTCCCAAAACTATCGTTAAAATGGATTAGAAGGATGGCGGAATGAACAGAATGAAACCTTGTCCCCGCCCACTTGTCATCTCGGTACATGTCAAATACATCATCCATTGAGTCAGAATGTATTGCACTTTATTTAAACGATAGTTTTTGGAGCTACTGTACATACAAAGAATTTTTTTTTGGCAAGGTAAAACTAACTTACATTTATGGTCCACAGCTCTTGACACAGCTCAGTATTCCATGGGTAGCTTGGTACATTTAGCACAAATAAAATTAATGGACTGCAGGCTGAAAAGCTATAGTCCCAGTTACAAAAAAAGAAGACCCTTTTTAATGCATGTCAGAATCAACATCACAATATAGAAAAACCAGCATATATCAGTAATATTCATTCCTTGCTGCTTATCACTCAGGATGAAACATGTGAATGATTTTAATACAGTATGTTAATTTCTTTGTTTACTTCAAAGGAGAGGATATCTAAAAGACATCTTGCCCTAGTCCTCATATTAAGCAATTATTATCATTAGTATTATTAGTATTAGTATGGCTAGCACAGTGGTAGAGTCTGTGGCTGCAATTCTGTGGTCCAGCGTTCAATCCTTGCTCGGGACACGATAAAAATCTTCCACTGATGCCAGAAGTTACCACCCCTGTGAGCATGGGGTGGGGGGTTTGAGTTGGCTGTCTGAGGTCTTCCTGCTTACACAGTCATAGCCAAAGCTGACTCGGGTCTCACTTGGGTTGAGAGGTCTCTTGGCCACTCATCATCCTTGTGATGCGTGCTATAGTTGGGTTTCATACACACAGTGTGTGCTACACTCTGTCCCATTGACTGCCACTCATTGGCAGACCTTTAACCTTTATTAAAAAGACCAGAGACACAAAGCTGGGAGAGAATTCAAGTATTCTATATACTGTACAAAAAAAAAAGTAGTCTTGTAAGTATCATGGAAGAGCTTACGTGGGGTAGCCAGTGACATCATGAGTGGAGCAAAGAGCCGAATGCTGCGTACAGTCCACCTTGCCCACTGCCACCAATCCTCCTTCCTTGGTGTTGTACTTTTTCCCCAAATCCTCCCATGTCGGACTCAGGCGCTTACAGTGACCACACCTGTTGGGAAAGAAGACTGTAATGAATACAAAATATTGTACAGTATGAAGTGGATAAGAAATGTGAGGCAGGTGAGGTGTTAATCATATTCAAATCTGGAGCAAGTGGTGTAGCATGTGTGAAACAAACTATCTTGCAAGGAAGGTGGCAGGTACGAGGCAAACCTTATCAGGCATGCATGAGGCAGGTATGAAGTAATTATGGCAGGCGGTAAGGTAGCTTTGAAACACAACTGTACGGTAATAATTTACAATGATTGACAGAGTTGAGTGTACAACACTCCAGTGTGCAAGACAGCAAGTTGAACAACACAAGAAATTTTTTTATGAGGTATAAATGTGAGATACTGCCTAGTAGACTATGACCCACACCAAAGAATGATTATTATAAGGCAAACTACAGGGATTTGAAAATATTACCTAGAAAATGGTTACTTCTGAGCTGTTCACATTCACTAATGCATTAGGAAGAGTATTGCTAAGTTTTGTGATTGATTGGACATAACATGCAAAATATTAAAGAGTACCGGGTATAGTATACATTACAATGAATGTGGACAAAGGCCTTATTATTTATCCCTAATGAACATCTAGGCACACAAATAATGAGGTAGCTTTGGACATTTTCATAAAGCACTGTGTGCTACCAAAACTTTTACATGTGTTCAGTGAGGTAGTGATACTAAATTAAATATAAAGCAACCATAGGAAAGATAGGAAAACATACCCTGGTAAACTTCAAGATTATCCAAAGCAGTGTATAAATCAATATTTTCCTATTGTTATTGGATAATCTATTATTCCCTGTTTATATCGGTTGAAATAAAAGGGTGACAGTATATTTTGAGTATGTTTGACACCTCTCTAAAAGGCTGGATGTCCCATCCCATACAAAGAGGGCAGGGCTTGAAGGTTGAGGGAAACTGAGAGGTAAAACAAGTAAATAGTGCATTAAATAATTAATACTTAAATATTCACGATTTAGCCCAATTTAAACAGACCTAACCTAACCTAATCTGGCCAGAGCAAACTACCAGGACCTAAAAGAGGCTAACAACCCGGGCCTAACCTGAGCCTACTACCGTGACCAAACTAATCGCACTGTCGTTCATTTATTTCAACAGGAAATAATGGATTATAAAAAAAAAAAAAAAAAAAAATTGATTTCTACACTGCTGTGGCTAATATTATATTTTATCCAGACCCTGACACTCGGATGTTGATGACGCTCCAAAACCTACTCCAGGCAATGTTTCATACAGTAAGGTGATTCAGATGAAGTTTGGTCAGGCTGAGTTAGTTTTGTAGAAAATTGCTATTCAAGTCGTATATCATGCCTTTATCCCTCAATTTCTCTTTCTTTCCAAACCCAGCCTACTTCATGCAGGCCGTATCTTCACATTGTTGGATAAATAGTAAATATTAATTTGCAATTGTTGGCACTATTTGACAATATCAAATACCGTACCAAAAATACAACGCGACAAAGAAAAGAACAAATCAAATAGTAGCTTTGGATCACTTTGCTAACATTGCCTTTATAGTGTGGGTCAATCAGCCTCTAAGGGGGTTAAACATGCTCAAAATATAGGCTACTGTCCAACATTAATTTAAGTTTTATAGGGAAAATGGATATTCCAGAAAACATGAAAAAACAAAAATTATTATCCATTTCTATGGCTCCTTTTAATCACATCAACTGCATTCTAATACAGAAAGATCCACATGGGAACAAAAAGCTATGAACTACCAAGGCTGTGAAGCTGAGGGCGGTATGCAAGAACATTCACGGTGTATACGATGGTGGAGCACAACGACTCCATAGAAAAACAACAGAGCCATCGTACCGGTACCATGCCATCGTATACACCATGAATGTTCTTGAATACGGCTCTGATTAATCATTACTGTACAAACTGTTCTTAAATTCATCAGTACAAATTGGGTATTTAATGAGAGAATTACCGTTTTGTAGCAGTGTTGCCAGATCCGGCTAGGTCCCAGTCATTTTCTGTACTTTACCACGGTTATTTCCCGGTAGTTTGCCCAGGTTAGGTCCCGGTAGTCTGCCCAGGTTAGGTCCCGGTAGTCTGATGCGGTCTAGGTTAGGTTAGGTCAGGTAAGGTCAGGCTAATTTCAAAATACTCAATTTGAATATGCCCTATCTTGGAAATGGGGCATTTGCGGAGAAAATGCCATAGAAGAAAATAGTCTTAGAATGGTCTAAATAAGTGGGTAATGAAGGTAGAAAAACCGTACCCAATAACAGTAATTCATTCAATATTTACCACAAATTGTTCTTAAATTCATCAACTTCCTAAGTAACCCTTTACCTTTTCATAATTATTTATGTAATAAGTAACAAAACCAAGCTGAGGTTGCAGGTAACACCGTAACGTTAGATGTGGAGCATAAAAAAAAACACTCATGAATTAATATTACCATTTTTGTATAAATAATTCTCACCATGGGGCGTAGAACATAATGAAGTGTGGTTTTTTGGGCACAGCATCAGTAAAGGTATCAGCATTAAATTCTATGACAGATGATGATGTAGCGTGTTGGTTATCATCACTAGCATGAACCATCACCACCATCAACCACACCATAAATATCCACCACTGCTTCATCATCTTGTTGTTATTTCAGCAGGTTCCCTTTCCTATGGCAGCTTTACGTGTTGTGTGATGCTGTGCTGCTGGATGAATGCGTCAGGAGTTAGTCACAGGAGCTGCTGAACCAACAACACAACAGCAACAACTGCCAACAAGCTTCTGTGCGGTACACCCGGCTACACTACACACACTTGTTAACACACAGTGACACACACACACACACACACAGCCTTCAACCACGTCACTCAATCTGCCACACAGTCCACAATACAAAAGTTATAATAATACAACACCATTCACCATTGGCACTCAGTCCACTCACGGTCTCACCACTACTTGACATTGACCACACTGTCCCTCACAGGCTCACACAGTCACACTTACCCTTACCACCATTATTTTAGATTTATTTACCTAGGGCGCAAATGTACCGTCTTCCTCATTCAATTAATTTCTGGCTTTTCGGGTGTGTATGTAATATATAAACCAAGAATAGTTACTATGTTTAGGGGTTTGGATAACCGATGACGTTGCGTTTTATTTATTTTGTTCTTATTCTTAACAGCAATAGATGCAGGCATGCACCAGTACATGATACAAAAAGTAACCTCAGGTATATAAAGGGAAACAGGCCCCCCTAGTGGGTCCCCAGATTGCTCCGGCACATCGCACACGAGCCACTTATCACTGTTTGGTGGTGGGAATGGGATACTATAAAAATTATGTGTATGAACCCCTCCCAATATATGCCACTTTTTTGTGGCAACCACATGCAGTTTCATCATGGATGTCGTGGAGGTAGTTTGTCTGATTGTCATCGCATGGCTCCTCCTCATACCCAAAATCAAAGGTAGTCATACAAGGCTGGGCGTTTCTTCACTTCACAAATCATTATATTACAGTCAGTAACATTTACCGTAGCCATTGTGGCTATCCACAACCAGCTGGGTTCACTCCTAACACGACCGTCAATAATGCCAGATCGTCCTTCACAGCGCTGCCACTGTCACCAACAAGTGGCCCGTGTGCGGAGTGCCATTTAAACTAACGGTATCAATCAAAGGTGGCGTGGTTGGTGAAATGGACACAGGTCGCCATTTTTTTCTGGTTCGGAGAGGATGGAATGAAAAAATGGCTCGTGTGTATGCTTTCATAGACACACATGCGTTTCATCGCTCGCAACGAAAAAGTGGCAAGCACCGTCCATTGAAAAATGTGGCCCGTGTGACGTGGCTGACGATTTGTGGCATTGTTGACGGCCGTGTTGAGAGTACACCCAGCAGATTGTGGTTAGACAAATTGACTACTGTACAGTAAATGGCTTTGACTCTGATATAATGATGTGAAGTGGAGAAATGCCCAGCCCTGTATGACTTCAAATAAATATGAGGAGCCATTCAATGACACAGGCTACCTCACCAATGCACATCCATGAGAGACATTGGATGGAATTGCCTGTGGTTACTATGAAAAACTGGCCAGGTTCAGGGAGTCAGTCAGTCAGAGGAAGTGAAGGGTTGAGAGATAACAACACTGGCAAAGACTGGTCCAGTATAGGAAAGGTGTAGGTGTGGAGAGGCCTTGTGTAGCCAACTCTCTAAATGACTGATGATGATAGTTACACTATATATATATATATATATATATATATATATATATATATATATATATATATATATATATATATATATATATATATATATATATATATATATATATATAGAGAGAGAGAGAGAGAGAGAGAGAGAGAGAGAGAGAGAGCAACTCGAAACCAGCAGGTGTCTGCAGGAACAATCGAACAGGTGAGACAGAAGATTTTCTGTCTCCCTGTTCGATTGTTCCTCAGACACCTGTGGTTCTTTCGAAATAACAGGTGTTAGTATATAATTATTATTTATGCTTTGTCTCCCAACGATGCATACATCTAATCATCCAATACTTTAGTATTTTCATAAGCTTTCTGTAGAATACTCTGGAGAAGTATAATACTTATAATATCATCCCAATGAGAGAACTCAAAGACATGAAAAGAGTAAATGCACGACCGTGAATGTATAATTGGTTTCTTGATTAAATGTATAATTGTTTTCTTGATTAAATGTATACACAAGTGTGGAGTACAGACAGGTGTATTGTAGATACAGGTGTTCCGGGAGATACACTAGCACGAGAGATGATGTGGCTCTTGATGTATACTACGTGTTGAACGAGTGGAATATGAGCCGGGTTGTGAAGGCGTGACACGATAGCATATATATCCCAGGATTCATATCCTACACTGGCTGGTACACGGTCCTGTCCTATAGGCTGAACTTATTAAATAGATTTTTCTGTTTTTTGGCGGTGTAATGGGGACCAAAGAATAATGCAGTTGTTTAGGCATAATAAAACTTACTAAATACATCAATTAATATTAGCCGACCGACTTGGCACTGTTACTAAAAATGTGTTCAGCAAAACTACAAGCCACATATTGTGTGTACGTAGCCCATTGAGATGCGATAGGAGGGCGTTCAGTACCCTTCCCCATTGCTCCATTAGATTTACGTACGTAGGCTAAACGTGAGAGAAAATATAGCTGCCAAGCCTACAAATTGACAGCATCTCTTCATCCACCGTATGGCAATATTTCATGACTTGGGGCCCTGACGTCCTTAATTAAGGCGTGTTATTATACTGGTTAAATTATATATCCTTGTAAGTCAGACGAAGTAATAATAATAATAATAATAATAATAGTAATAATAATAATAATTATTATTATTATTATTATTATTATTATTATTATTATTATTATTATATATATATATCTCCTTCTAGAAGCTGGCTTAATAAATAAATTCTGTATTTGACTGAGTACTATTTCTGTAACCTACCAAGTAATTAAGAACCCCTATCATAATACTCCACATGGCAGCAGCTATAATAGTGTGACGGCAGAGTTCACTGTTATTGCAAAAGGATACGATCTGTCATTCATGGGTGCAGCGTGAATAGACAGCGAGGTAACGCAGCAACGCTTGGGTTGCTTTGGTATACTCCATCAAAAATTATTAATCTTATTTATTTCTTCTCCAAATTCTTCAAAATGTCCTCTATAAGTAAGCTACATAGCTAGATCTTACAGATTTAGCTTAAGGGGGGTCAAGATGTTTTCGGCGAGATTAAAAGCTACATTGGTAATCCTCCAAGCTATGTCATGGAATAAACGCCCGTAGTAGGCTATTGATGTTGTTTTCTGGCACTGTTCATTGATATCAGTAGCCTTATAGATTCGTCGACAGCACCACAGGCTCCATAAACGCCTAGAACACAGCCCATGGTAACAAAAGCATTGATTAAGTGCTGGTGTACCGAGGGGTGGGAACGATCATAAAGTCAATCTGGGGGTGGCTACTGTGCTGAGAAGGTCCAAGCATTTGATCATATTACAGTTCAAGGTACAGTATGTATATATCTTAATCCTTAAATCCCACTATAAGATTTTTTTGGAATGGATTTTTACCCGATCAACTAAACAGCCCACTATTTGATAATCTTAATTGGAATGGATTTTACCCGACCAACTAAACAGCCCACTATTTGATAATCTTGGAATGGATTTATACTTGACCAACTAAACAATCTGCAAGGATATCATTATTCTACACGTACTCTACAGGTAAAGGCTATTCGAAGCATGTAAACTGGATACTTATTATGACTCGTGACTATACATACCAGCCACTCGTGTACAACCTCGATTCCTACCCAGTATATAAAATTCGAGAAAAATAAAAACATTAAGAAGACACACACTATGAAAGGAAACTCTGCTACTTCTCATTCTAATAATTCAAGTCCTCTCTTGCAACATACCGCAGCACTGCATTCCACCGCACTTATTAACTTCTATTTCCTTCTATCAATAATTGTCTTTACTTACCATTGAAAGCATGACATTGTATCTTTAGACGATGGAGAGTTTCCAATGATATTTTCAACACGTAAGTAAGTAAGTAATTTAATTCCGTGTGAGGTTAAATCGATCTTCACCAATGTAAAATGAAAGAAGACAACATTATGCCGAGAAGACCCTGTAGCACGACGAGAGAGAAGGAGAGATGCAAGGTAAGGCTGGCAAGAACGAGGGAAATAGGAAAGAAGGAAGGAAACTGTAATTGAAGAACGGAAACGAAATGGCTCGCTTCCAAAGGGGCGCCCAAACCCGTAAAATACTGTCCACTACACAGAGACTTACAGAGTACGTCACAAAGGGTCCCTGTAGTCAGAAAATTAGAGGTAAATGAGTCCTTCATATCCTGCCACGAAACATCATCATCTATTTATGAAAGAGAGCTACGCCTTCTTGTTTCTTAATGGTATAGGCAGGAGGAATAAAAAACCTCCAATTCTCATACACGATCAGAGGGTCCATAATTCTCACGAGTCCGTAGAATGTTATGAAAATAAATAAGGTGGGATGAACGTGTACCAATTCTTTTTTTCACGCTAGACACTGCAAAGGTTTGTATGCCAGCAGTAATAGTAAGATTTTACTATATATGTATTGTATATAAAAGAAAGTGAAGCATACACCAGAAGCACAATAATTAATCTTGGTACATATGCTTATACGAGTGTCCCGACAGCAGAGAGTATCATTTGGTAATTATAGCTATATTTACCTTGGAGAGTATAATCTATCATGCAGCCACCATATTTTACTCCCTGGTATATATCTCACACTGTATAAAATATGAATATAATTACAACCCTTTTCTTGTAACTTATTGAAGATATATTGGTTTTCTTTTCTTTAATTTGTTGAACCTTAAATTACATGCACCGGTTTTTAGTATATTATGTTGCTCTTGTTTTGTAGAGAATATACAGTATCGATCACCTCTACTTGAGTACAACATAGTATTAGTTTGTGTTGTTATAGATTTTTAGATTTACTGAGAGATAAGAACTGATGAGCTAGGGAGTTGGTGCATTTTCGCCATATTTATGGGGTATATATCACAATAATGTAAGTGGTAAATCGGAAGCACTTGATTCCTCCAATCTATTCCAAGCAACAGGACCTTTTTTTTTTTTTTTTTTTTTTTTTCAGGGGAAAGTACCTCTGCTTGGGCCTTATGTCTGTGCTGGCGGGCCCAACAGAACAACAGGACACCCTTATTTTTATCCATCTGCTGGTCCTGTTTCCTGGCATAATATGGAGGAAACAAGGTACTCCAATATACCAACAGTGTATTAACACCTATAGTATCTACTATACAAAATATACAGGTCACATGCAGGTGCAAAATGGGAATCACCTCCTTTGTGCTGCTGGTGTTGATTTCTGTGGTGGTGAGGACTACCTGTTCTTCACTCCCTGAAACACCACAACCAACATCATCATCATCACCACAACCACATATCGTGCTCATAGTAGCTGATGACCTAGGTAAGTCACTGCAGGATCACCCCAGAGGGAAATGAAGGGAAACGACTTAATTACGGTGTTGCCTGCGTCGTGCGTGGGTAAGAACTAAGAACTTGTAACGTTGTAAGAAGTGAAACCATGGCATAATAATGTGGATTGTGGGAACGTGAGTATGGAAGCAAAAAAATCCCATCCATATATTATAATTATGTCTTTCCTGTTCACAATAGTTTCCCAAGGTAAAAGGGGGAATACGCATATATATTCTCATATGCGTTAAGGAATAAGGGCTTTCATACTGTAATTAATGTGTAAGCCGTAACGGACTCTTGGGGACACGACAGTTTCCTTTTGTTATAGCCTGCGTACACCGAGCCCGCAGGTGAATGCACTACGGTAACCAGCTGTGAGTGGATAATATCAAAGCAATTAATTGGCACACCAGAGATCACAAACCTCAATAATTTACCTATGGTTTTGATGACATAAATATGTCACTGGTCTCCAAGTTCTTTGTTGCTTGTTCGTGGCCATTTTAATTCTTCCGACTTTTTAAAGCTTTGCAATATGAACATTTGATTT
This sequence comes from Petrolisthes cinctipes, assembly GCA_033782935.1. NCBI lineage: Eukaryota > Metazoa > Arthropoda > Malacostraca > Decapoda > Porcellanidae > Petrolisthes > Petrolisthes cinctipes. The sequence goes on along the minus strand of JAWQEG010002098.1, from coordinate 97,387 downwards.
CATGTTCTGTAATCTCTGAAGCATAAAGCTATAAAGTGTCAGAAGTGTGGAGAGGCAGAATATGTATGGGACCCCAGTACCCCACAGCCCATTTGTATATTACTACATGTTCCCATTCTGCTCCTGTCTGACTGTTGCAGGATGGCACGATGTTTCCTGGCACAACCCCACTGTACTGACACCACACTTGGAGAGACTGGCTAAGGGTGGAGTCACACTAGAACAGTCTTACGTCCAGCCCATCTGTACTCCAACACGCTCTGCCCTGCTCACTGGACGATATCCTTTCACAATAGGGCGACAGGTAAGGCAGAGGATGTTGATGAAAGTCACCCATGACACCAGGTGAAGTGCTTACTTCAAGATTCAAGGGGGGGCATTAATATGGCTGTCTAGTCTCTATACCACCAAAAAGGGACAGCAATGTTCCATCTATTTATCCCATGTATCTCTCAACTGCTTCGTTCCACCTCATTCTCGATCTGCCAATCAATGGGACTCCGTTATACATATTATAGATAAGAGGAAATGAATTAAGGCAAAATATTTCTGGGTACTGAATTTAAGTTGGGTGTATGGTGTGTATTTGTCAGGGTGGGCTGAATAATCAATTTGACATTAGAAGGAAGAAATTAATAGCATTGCAACGAGTGATATTGCCAGGGAAAGAGAGGTAGATTAATTAAGACAGCAACAAGCTTTGAAGGATGGACCAAAAAATAGAAAAGAATTTTTCTGAGCGAAACTTTTAAAACCATGTTCCCCATTAAGGGTATTGGAGGATGTTACCCTCCCCTACAAGTAAGAAAGGATGGATAAACATTGGTTACTGTAGTTACTAGTTAATAAGTCCAAAGTTATTGGTTTAGCACCAAAGGGAAGGTGGAACCAAGTTAATAGCATCTTTTGTGAACTTAATAGGGATTTCATCACCCTTCCCTCAGCACGGTGTCTTGTGGCCGCAGGAGCCCACAGGGCTAAAACTGGATGCCACCCTCCTCCCTCAGGCACTAAAACAAGCAGGCTATTCCACACATGCTGTTGGCAAGTACGTGCCTTCATATAGTATGTTCTTGCATAGAGCACATCACTCTCCATCTCCTTCAATGGCACATGACCCTAGTTGTTGCACTGCCATGAATAGGTCTACACTCTTTGTAATAATAATCATCATCAATAAATGATGCCTAACTCAAATTTTGCATCACTATATAAGGTGGCATCTGGGCTTCTGCTCCTGGTCCTTCACCCCAACAAGTCGAGGGTTTGACACTTTTTATGGATATTACACTGGTGCTGAGGACTACTACAACCATGTCCGCCGACCTTCAAGACATCACTGCAACACTGATACTGACACCTCCACCAGTGATGACACCGGTCAGAACATAAACTACTACTGTATTTTTACCTGTAACAACAAATTATGCTTTTGGTTCACTTTATGTCATGCTCTGTGCCCAGTTATGATAAGCAACTATGCAAGTTGACTACATTACAGTATTTCAGTTAGCTTTACAAACTGCACTGGGCCACAATTGGGTTCTTTACCCTGACAGAAGGAGGCTACTGACTCAACACAACAAGTATCATACACAATAATTTAGTAGCAGGGTTAACAGAAAACAAAAGTCTCTTTTCAAAATATTATTGAACAATTAATAATAACACGTAGAACATGCAAATGTTGGTGGAGCCAGCCCAAAGTGATTCCTTGATTAAATATGGCAGTCCGGCACACCTATAGCAAAAGAAAACATTTCTACATGTCTTCAATAATCAGGGCAGTTTGATACACTCTGGCCCGTTCTGTTACTAATGACAGTAAAAAACAGAACAGGGAAGACATGAAAGAGAAAGCAGGCTTCTATTAGGAAAGTAGATAATGCCGCCTACAGCAGACCAAGTAGAAATAGGAAAAGTAAACATGTTTGGGTTATCATTACAGGATGGGCTGCAAAATTGGGTTATGACTTTCGCAACAACACAGCACCTGATCTGGATGCTGAGGGCACATACTCCACAGTAAGTAGCCTACAGTATCAATGTAGTCCATCTTACTAACATTACTACTGTATTATTGTTACAGTTGATATGAACAGCCACATGCAAAAAGTTGGATTGGTCTCATTAGTGTGTGTTTTTTCCTCATTATAATTATAATCTGGTCTATGGTTGACCAGTTTGGTTAGATCCCTAGCTATTTTGATTTTCTTGACTATGCCCCTTGTTTTGCAGTACCTGTTTTCATCGTACATAGAGAACCTCTTGAGATCCCGTAGTGCCCAGGACCCCATGTTCCTCTACCTGCCCTTCCAGAGTGTTCATGCTCCCCTGCAGGTCCCCGACAACTACACCCATCCCTACAGTCACATCAAGAACCATGCCCGACGAATCAAGCTAGGTAGTCATGAGCAAATGTTCACTGAAACTCTCTGCCAATATGATGTTTCTGTTTCTGATTAACAAATGGTTGATCATACAACATGGAGTCAAGGTAAAGAGGTAAACGATGTTGAATGGAAACATAATTAGTGGATTGGTGTTACTTGGAAAGTAGGAATATTTTAGTATTACAGTAGAGTACTGTAGACTATATAGAAACTCACTATACCTTGTACCAAGAAACTCCTCCCAAGTTATGGTCAACAATTGAATCAGTAAAATACCATAATGTTGGACTGATACCAGGCTTCTATGGTAAAGATCATTGTTTGAAGGAATCAGCAGCTTCCAAACTGCTAAAATAATCTAAATCTTTTTAAAGTGACTGGTATAAAGAAGGCTTGTGTGTGACTCAGGTATGGTAACGGCCATGGATGAGGCGGTTGGCAGGGTGGTAGCAGCACTTAAGGAGACAGGACACTACAACAACTCAATTATTGTCTTCACTACAGATGTTAGTAACTCTTGAATGAAATCAGTCCTCCACAATACTCATGTTTATATCATAATAATCCTGCATGTAATAATTTGCCTTTCTTATCACTACAGTACCTACAATTATCTTCCCACATCATTTTCAAATTTTATGCCATGTTCACATATTAGGCTTTATTTAGTTCGCCACACTGTCTGCCTTTCAATTTCTCCTCAGAATGGTGGTCCCACTGTGAGTGGCGGCAACAACTGGCCACTACGAGGAAACAAGACAACATTGTGGGAGGGAGGCACCCGTGGCCCTGCCTTTGTTCACTCCCCACTTCTTCCTCACCCTGGTCGCACTTCAAACCAGTCAGTTCATATAAATTATATTAATGATATAACTCCATTAGCTATATTTAAAGAATGTCATGAGTTAGCCAATGGTGATTGATATGATGGTTTCATGTAATGTCTCTGAAGCTATTCTACAGTACGGTACAAGACGGTAGTTATTTTCATTGCCCAACCATTTATTTTTCTTGGAATGCATTTCAGAATGGTCCATGTAACTGACTGGTTCCCAACCTTGGCCAGGGTTGGAGGTGGTACAGTCCCCCATGAGATTGATGGAGTGGACCAGTGGAAGGTGCTGAGGGGTGATGAATCCACAACTCGCACACATATGGTCTACAATATTGATAATACTACTAGCTTTGTAGGTGGTGTCAGGTAAGAGGTGTCAAGCAAGATGCTGGGTGATTCAAGAGATATCAAGTATGAGAGTACAGTACTGTTTGGATGAATGCAAATGTTGTATATGCAAGGATGACATGGAATACCAGATGTGTTATCACAAGACCTTTTTTTCACTTTTCTGTTGACTTGCACTGGAGCTGTTTTTGTACTGAAATAGAATATTACATTATACTCTGAGAATTCATTCAGCAAGTACAAATATTGTACATTTGACATGCCATGATTGTTTTCTTGCCTGGGTTAGTTGGGTCTTGGGTTAGGGGAGTGAGTGAGTGGGTTAGTAAGAGTGAGTTGATTTATGGGCTACAAGTTACTTCATTTTTAGCTTTCACATAAACAGTTGCTAATAAAGTAGATAAAATATACTGTATGGAATAACAATGGCTGAAATTGTGTCACAAAAAAATAATATTCAATGAAGAATTTATTATTATCTGTTCCACCAGGATAGGAAACTACAAACTCTTGGTTGGAAATCCCGGGCCAGGGGACTGGACCCCTCCCCCTGAGGGACCCAGTACCATCCCTACCCTACTTGACTCCATTCAGTCCTCGACAATTCCTACATCAATCCCATTACATCCCAGATCCAGAGATCATCACCAAAATTCAGCTTTTATGCTTGAAAAACATGACTCCTCTTCAGAGCAAACATCTTTCACTAAAGTTACAACTTTGAAGGCAACAATAATGAATCCAGACAGATTGACCTACCAGGAGAAAACAGACATTAAAGTGAATATGAAAAGCTCACCTCTTGAGAAACCAGAGAACCCAGAGAAGTTAAGTTATCACAATCACAGATATTCAGAAAACTCCATATTTTATCAGTCTGATGACATTACAAACCACAGTGTGTCAGGTGCACAACAAAGCCAGATTCTGGATTCACAGGATGTAAATATGAGTTATAATACAAAGCCCCTTTCTTTGAGTGGCTCAGGTGAAGGTAACTTGATAATTCAAGAAGATCCTTACCCTGACAATGGGAGCAGAGAAGAGCATGAATATTTTACTGACAGTAATGTAACCTTGGTTACTTTAGGTATTAATGACACACAGAGTATTGTTACTGAATTCTGGACAAAATTTCTTGAACAGGAAGATATGTCTAATATTTTACGTATAAGCAACACTCCTCAACATCATACTAATAGCAGTGAGCTGTCATATAACATAACTGCTTATGATGAGACCAATAACACAGATGTGTGGAATAGCTTAAATGGAAATTTTAATAATTTTTGGGAATCATGGTTTGGCAAAAAACATGATCCAGGCAATGGTGAAAGACAAGGAAATAAAAAGGATACTGTATCACATGGTGATACTGGAAGAGTGGCTGAAGAGTCAGAGAGAGATCAAGCAGGTGACACAACTTTCAAATCTAAGAATCTCACAGATGATGAGCAAATACACCAACTAATGATGCTCTTGGGTAGAGATACATCGGACATTAGACTCTATAACTTGGCAGGTAAGATCAAGTAAAAGTTTTGTATATATTGTGACATTCATTATTACTTTGTTTCCGATGATTTATGTGAAAATATTCCACTTCTATCTCTATTAGAAAGATCATCGTGGCATATGAAACAGAAACATCGTAACTTTCCTACAATGTATTTTCCAATCATTATTTCATTCTATTTCATTCACTGCTGATTTTTGCAGATACATACTCATCTCCAACAATGTTTGATGAATGAAAGTGGTTGATAATTTGTTAATGCTGACTTTTCATACAAAAATAACACTTCTAGCTTTATTAGATAGATTGTTATAATGTATGGAATTTTATCACAGTGGTATATCAAAACATCATTTAACAGGCCTTGAAAAACATTCAGTAATGAATACTGTTAATATATCACAAGACTCCACTGATACAGACTGTCTTAAAAAACAAAAATGACAGAATCCACCATAAAATAGGCATTAAAAAATGCAATGGGACATATTGCAACATACAAGTGCAAACTTGTGGGCGTGAAGAGACAACTGATCAACACTCCACATGTTTTGCACCCATGCTGTATCAAGGCCAAGGTTAGACAACTAAAATCATGGCAAAGAAAAATCAGAACCTATATGGTTGGACACCAACCTGAATCAATATGAAACAAGAGATTGCTTTTCACTTGGACATAGCCTACGTCAAAGAAAATGACTGGTTGGATATTGTTACTTATTTGTAGATTAAAGAGCCCAGTGATATAATCAGCAAAACTGAGGTTACTGAATCATCTGTATCACAGTAACTGGTCGGTTTTATGAGAGTTCGGAGGAATCACTACCTCCAGTTTGCAGACTACTGGTATATTAGACCTTTATGAAACAGATTACCTGATGATCTCTTATAAATACCTGAAAGTTTCTACTTGTCTTTTATATTTTTCATTCTGACAGTTGACGCTGAGGAAAGGCACAACATAGCAGAGTCCCAAAAATCTCAGGTGCTGGTATTGCTTAAATACCTCGTACTTCAGCTTCCTCGATACTTTCCTGCCGATATTCGTCCTAACGCACCAGCTGGCAATCCTATTCACTATGACAACATCTGGACTCCTGGTTGGTGCCACCCCAGCCTCCTGTGACATGAATCACAATCACAGCATAACAGTGGTGATGATTTGTAGCTGTAGTCTCAATTACCACAGGATCTTTTCCTATACTGTACTGTATTTTGATGCAGCAAAGTTCAGTGGCTTAGATACTATAATGCAATGTAACTCTGTACAGTACTGTACTTCAATTTGAAAATATACTCAGAAATTAATACCGATGTCCTTTTTCATGTAGTTATGATCAATAATAACCATCCACATAGGGGTGACTCATGTTAACGTTTGATAGTTTCACTCTTCGTAAGCTTACAATCTTTCCAATAATTAGGTTAAGTACCATCTTTTAAATTATTACAAACAGCTACTGACTATTCAAGACAATGATACAGTACCATATGTGAACACAAAAACATTAGACAGCAATCTATTTTAGTAACCTATACAGGTATATGGATGATTATTATTGACCAAAACTGTACCTGTTATATAGCTGGTGTTAAGGGCTTAGAAACCTAAAGACATTCAAATAAAAAATATCCCCACAATGATAAAATATCATTTGCCAATAGGGTTGTCCTCGCATAATCAGGAGTGCTTTTCCTCTATTTTTTCACCATTATTCTGCTTGCAAAGATCTTATGCATCTTCTTTCCCTTCTAAACCATCCCTGCTCCTCATTTATTCTACTTTACTCTTCATTACATTACTTTGATAAATATTCAGTTGTTTTATTTTTCAGAGGCATTTATCAAGCAAGCATGTGTTAGTCTTCCATTTCTTGCTGATGGCATTTTTTCAATAAATCTGGAACATGCCACCAGCAAGCAGCTTTGGAACAAGTTTAACAGCCTTATAAACCTTAGTCTCGCCAACCCCATTATAGTAGGAGACCCCCAGAGTTAGGGGTTACGAGGCTACTGTACTTGAACCACAGATGTAGTTGGTCATGGAGTAGTCACATCCCAGACCAAAACAATCTCCTAGTCAGAAATTTTCAATGCACTTTTATTGGCACACTCAAAATGCATATCGCACTCACCCCAATTTCTTTTTCTCTTGTACAGTCGGCAAAAAAAGTTTCGTTACCATCCCTAAAACAGTGTGATGTAATGCTGGTACGCCTGACTGGTGAGTGTCGTACCTCCGCCACCCTCCGGCCTCCATAAGTGCGGGCCCCAGGCCAATGCCCCTCAGTGTGTCATGGGCAGCCAAGTAGGAATGACGTTCTTTCAGCCAGCGCTATATTTTCTGGGTATTTCACGGTTATTCTTGTTCTAAAATACTCAAACGCATTTCCTTATGTTTAATAATGAATAGTTAAATAGTAAGAGTTCTTCAACACTCAAAATATAATTTAAAATCAGGTAAACTTTTGATATAAAAAAGTCGACACTGCCGGGGCAATGACGATTCCCGTCCAGCATGTACCAGATGACACGAGTCACAGCTACCCAATCGGCGGAGTACCAACCCTACCGGGCTTACCCACGTTAAAATTAAAGTAGGGGTGGTAACGAAACTTTTTTTGCCGACTGTACAAAGACATACCTATGGCTCTCCTCTTGTCTTCAGCCTCAAGTAACTTTACAGAAGTCCTTCTGCAGTTATTTAAAATACTATTCACTTAGGAGCCTTTCCCCATAGCCCACACTTCCTCCTTTATTATTTTTCCTTGTCACACAAATCAGGACAATATTACTCCTTCATGAACCTACAATATAAGTAGATGAAGGATTTTTCCCTGCTTTTAAACCAGTTAATGGACTTAATGCTTGGTATTGTAATTCTAATTGTTTTATTGCTGTATACTGTACATTAAATGCAGTGAAGGGAAATTGCAGTACTGTACCTCTCTTTGTATTATAAATCACAGATAGTGAAAGTAATTTCGGGATAGGGGTGCAACTGGGTGTTTGAAAAACATATAATGAAGCAAGATTGATACTTTATTCCAAACATACAATTCATTCTCCACTTCCTTTCTTAGTTAATACAAGGCGTTCAAGAAAATATGGCTTCGAGGTGTGTGAACAGAGGGGGAGTGGGTTGCCCTTCAATACACACTGCATGAGTGGCCCTGTGTCCATCAGATGCTCCAGGAACTTGCACTGTTGAAAATTAAAAGTAATGCACCTAGTTATACCAGTATTGACCATGCAGCCCCTCTGAGACTGAAGGCTACACAATGCAGTCTTAAGCTACATAAAACCTTTTATTTGTAATTCACAGCAAATGTCCACAGCTGGTATCATTGAGAAATAGTGGCTGTTTGCAGTTTTCCATCCATGGGTTCAGTGTCATGTATCTGCCAACCACATGCAAGGTAATGATATCAGTTGTGAACAATTAATGTCAGCTACAAATACAGACTAGAGGTAATTTAGAACCCTGATAAGATGGAAAGAGATGGGAGAAAAGAAAGAAGATGGTGACAGGGATTAGAGAAAGGATAGTAAGGGAGGGTAAGTGTGAATAGGAAAGATGGTTAGGGAGAAATAGTAACACGTGAGAAAAGGAGATGGGATATAAAAGACCGAAAGGAAAGGAGAAAGTATGGAGATAACAAGTACAGTCCCCGACAAAACCGATGCCCCTCTCCTTGACCCATACGAAACCCGCAGCCATTGCTTCAGTGAGAGGGAAGGAGGAAGGCAGTGGGTGAGAGGAGGCAGGGATGGTTTTAAGTTAATTATATGAAAATTATTATAGTATGGAAACAAAAGCTTGTGCTTCTGGTTCAGTGTACCTCAAGGCGAGGGGCGTTGGTTTTGTCAGGGACTGTACACAGTAGTACCGAGTTGCACACAATTATATGACCTGAGTGTGGTAGATTTTGTCTTTTCAATCAAAATTTAAAATATTCTAATATGCAGAAAACAGAAAAAATATTAGCAAAGTACATAAATATTTGATATGCATTGGTTGCTTACATATTAAAGCAGATAAGGAACATCATAGTAGGAAAACAGTTTCTATTAACATAAAAACCTACTTTCTTACTAGGAATGAATGGACTTCTGACTGACTTGTGTACTTATCAAGTACAGTGTGAAAATGATTGAAGAAAGTATACACAAATAGAAAAACAACATTTAGGGTCAACTCTAGCAGAAGAGGAATTACAAGAGGGGCTTGGTAAGCTTTGCATGATGAACAAGGAAAGGAGGTGATAAATGAAAAATTAAAAGTGACTGATGTGAGCCCAAGTATGAAACTAAAATAGCTTAATACCTGTGTGAGGGCAATGGAGTCAAGAAATAAGGTAACAGAATTTCATACAGCAAACTCATGAACATTAAAGAGCATGGCAATATTGATGAACTAATGCTAAAATTTTACATTACTAACCATAATTGTTGTGCTATCAAAGCAGGAGAGGAGAAGGCGATGAACTGTGATTTCCGATGATATGACCAATTGGTGGTAATTAATATCAAGGAGTAACCCAAGCCACTCTCCAGCCTGGCACAGAGATAGTGTCTGGCTACCACTCGAGGCCACCACTGCCTTGAATGAAAATAACACAAATTACTGTAATGAAAAATAAATGCCTAAGATGTTATCAATATTTTTGTGGTCTTATCTCACTGTCCCTCCCACAAGTTCTTGTATTCAAGACTTCAGTCCCTTCACTTAGCCTTGGTGAAAAAAGTCATTGCATGGACTGTCAAATGAAAACTAGGTTGAAAGTCCAACATGTTCATACACTCTGCCTAACGAATCTCTTCCACTCATGTCTATAGTGAAAAAGTATTTTCGCTTCATCCATCTCATTCCCAGCTTTTGTTACACAAAAACAATTTCTCATAATTAATTACCATGATGTCCAGGTATTCCTTGTCACTACATTTGAAAACATGTCATAATAATTATTGAGTGCTATGAAGTTTCTTGGAACAGAGATATTGTGTTGTAATTAGAGCAGTGTTCCTCTCACAGCTATATTGGAAGCGGTCACCTCCAGGCAAGTATCAATGGACAGTGAATGCCTGTAAGTGAACACAAATAAAGTATGCAACATATCAAAACAATCATATGATCTTAAAGCCCTATCCACTCTATCGACATATGCCCAGTGGGCAAGAGTGATAAGCTTGTCTCTGAACACTTTGAAAGGCAACTTTGAAAGGCAAACAGTGCCCAAAGTTTGGCGAAATCATCAGACTCTTTCCAGTGGTTGTATATTCGCGCCTGTATCACGCCTGCGATACATGATGCACCCATGGGTGGTGGCATATACCGTAGGGTTGAAAGCAGTTCACACGACTTCAGACACAATATCCTTCAAATTCTGCTGACTAGGAAATTGCTGAGCCCATGATTACTAGATTCAATCTATAATTATTTCTATGCTAATCTCTATGCTATAATTATCACCATATTGTCATCTTGTATATAGAGAAAGGGACAATATATATTTACTCACATTATTCTTATATAAACTTGTATCTAACATGTATATATTTCACATATAAGCTAAGCATTATCAACACCATCGTTACAATCTGTCACGTAAGATGGGTGTGATACGTCAGCGAGGAACGAGCGAGGAGAGATGCTGTTAGTACCCTGCCCTGGGCGAGAAAGGATCTCTCTCCCTATAGTACTTATAGATGTACATGTCTTTGAACAACACGAAAGGTGTCTGATATAATCTGAAATCTTGTAACCTGATATACCTCAGTAAATAGAGACAAGTTCAAGTGTTTACTCTAGACCTTGAGTAATTCCCTTAGTTCCCCAGGAAGACGAAGGGTGGTAAGTTGACTGACGCCAGCCCTCAGTGTAAGTGACAACGGGTGGTAAATTACACCAGCCCATCTAGTAAGTGAGAGTCCGGCAGGTATATCCACAGGTACGCCGAAGGCTGAAGTGGACGACACTAGAGCTACAGGGTATAGGCTGACGACCCTCCAACCTCAAAAAGTTAAGCATCTGGCATTTAATCAAATTGCTTTCTGCATTTTTTTCTTTTACAACTGTTACATTTACAGTTTAGCATACTAAACTGCATTATTATTTTTTCATTTCAACAGTGTTGTACATGGGGAAACCAAGTGCTAACCATCCATATAAACACAATGGTTACCAAATGGGTCTTGTAAGCAGAGTATCCAGGTTCAATCTTTGGGGGAGAACCTGGTTGAGAGCAATTCTCCCTTATAGAGAGGTGGACTACAATAGACTCCACACTGTTCTTCGCTGTTAGTGTAGGTTATGCAGACTGCTAATGCTTATTACTCTATTATCCTCCACGTATGTTCATTAACCCCTCCCAACCGCAAAGATTTTTTCTGGTCTTCCCCCCCCCCCCCAACCACAAAACCAGGGTAATTTTTAAAGTATCACAGAGGTAAATTTTGTTCTTGTGGATTTGTAGAGCTTTATTTTACACACCAGAATCTGAAATCTAGAGTCTCCTATGTCCACTGGTTTGCGTATAGCATCGATTTAAAGTACGCATACTTGCATAGCAAGGCTTGCAAGACAGCCTATTCTACCTCAAAAACGATGAAATATGACTAAATAATTTTTACAAGTCATAGAAATATATATAATTGCATTATTTACGTATTTCTGAGTAAAAGTGAATAAAATATATATCATATTCACCTGAATGGACATGAAAACAACAAAAATACAGTATCTGAGGGTAAAAATACATAACACATAAAAATACATAGCTCATCTTGTTTTGTGGCGAGCTGTCAAGTTTATATACAGGAGTAGCTTGTGTAAACAAGGATGGAAAAATCGATATGTAAGGATGTGGAGCCCAGGAGAGGGAGTAGAGGGGGGTTTGGGTGAGCTGATATGCTGAGAGACACGAGGCTATTCTGGTCTCCCCCCACACCCCAGAGGGTCACGTGACAGCAGTATACACAAAGACTCGTAACTTCAGCTCAGATAAGATCAGTGGTACCAATAAAGTGGCTAGATACAGCCCATGCAGTCTTTCATAGCCCGTCATATATATACGTCCATCGGCTTCAAGGCCAAAATTTCTGGTGACGTATTAATACATCCATCGGCTTCAAGGCCAAAATTTCTGGTGACGTATTAATACATCCATCGGCTTCAAGGCCAAAATTTCTGGTGACGTATTAATACATCCATCGGCTTTTAAGGGTTAAATACTTTAGTCTTCTTTGTAAAGTTGTTGTTGTTGATGTTCTCCCAGGGCAGAATGGCCTCCTGCCCCACAGACCCCTGTTACACTCTGGTCGCAGTGAAACAACAAATTAAAATAAGAAGGGGCTGGCCCTATATGCCTGGGCTACCGAAGCACATCCCAGGGAAATGGGACCAGAGCTTACTGGACCAGGGAGTCTGGGGGCCTCCGACCGCCAGGGAGATTGGGGAGAAGGTCTTTGATCCCACAGCCAATGCTGTGGGCCCAAGTCCACGTTACCACAAGAGCTACAAGTGGGGCCGCACCTTCCATGAGACCAGCCCTGAAGGGACCATAAGGGGGAGGGAGTTTACACTGCTGCATGCAAAGGGAAATGCACCCCCTTGTGCTGGTGGTCCACACAGCAGTGGGGGAAAAAAAAAAAAAAAAAAAAAAAAAAACTCCGGTTGCAGTACAACTCACGTGGATTTTTAATCCATGTGGGCAGATCTCGTCAAATCCACTAGTAAGTGACCAGATCCTACAACAATCTTTTTTCTAGCCCTGTGGAGGATGACTAATATTCACATAGAATAAAGTCAGCCCCCCTGGGCAGTCTTTGTAAAGTATTTCCTTTCACTTCTTAGTTTCAACCTTCATAATAATATGAAGAATAGGATGAGGTAATTTATTTCACCATCACACAAAGGTCTAGCCAATAATGTTCCACCTGACATAAGCTCTAGGTTCTGAGTGATTCATTCATAAGGATATATGGTCTTACTTCAGAGAACTGCCAAATGTCACCTTATCCTGCAATAATTTTCTTGCACTTTCTACTTGTCCAACTGTATACTATATAATTATGTGTTGTATTATATCTACCTCTTCCTGCAAAGAATGGAACCTTAAGAGCTGTGTTCACTGTAAAGGTACTACCTAAAAACTAACAGCATCACAATAAACTTGCTTACCTCTCCCGATGCAACCAGGTAGTGTAGATATTGGATCAGCATAACAGCATTATCGAAAGGGATTTTTGAAAGAACTTTGAGTAGCTCAACATCAGTGAAAGGTTTCTGTAGAATTCCATTAATGAAGTAAGCTTTTTCTGAACTGAATGGACAAACAATTTCTGCAAGAGAAAAACAGTAAATCAATTAGATGTGCAAAATTCCTGTGAAGTATTCCTAAAAGTATACTGATGGGCTTCAAACAGCAACCTCTTTACATCCTAGCCAAATTCTCTGTCCCTCCATTGTTCCATTCACATTTGTGTTCATCATATACTACTTCATATACACTAACTACATGGCTCTGAGGAGGACCTCTTAAACCTTAATAATGTTTTAAAATTAATTCTCTGCCAATATTGTTCACAAATACATCCTCACCCAAGTTGCTGAGTGACTAGCATATAGTATATAAATAATAATATAGGTATATAATACAGAAAAAAAATAATACTCACTGTCGCCATCCTTATCTAATGGCTCTATTTCCAACAGCAGTTGAGGTACGTCAATGATGCCTGCGAAATGCATGTCTTTACACTGAAGGTAGTACATCAAGACATCGATAAGGCCAGACTCAGGAATATCAGTAAAGACATTAACAGCCTCATTCAGTAATTTCAGGTTTTTCTTGTCGATCAAACATTTTATAACTTCACTTGCTAATCTGAAATAAATACAGTACAATCAAATTAGATAAGCATTGTTAATTGCACTTTCCTGTTAATACCTTCATGAAATGAAATAAAGATACAGTATTAGTATTGCTACTGCATCAAAATAAATATAAAGCATGTATGAAAAATACACGTGGGAGAGCACGGCTCGATCTGCCATGTCTGCTTTTTTTTTTTTTTTTTTTGGATAACCCATTATTCCCTGCTTAAATCTATTGAAATAAAAGGGCAACAGTGTATTTGACCATGTTTGATACGTTTGTCAGATATTCTAGCATAATCCGAACGTATTCGTAATTCACATGTACAGTTGAGCAAGTAGGAAGTGCAAGAAAAATATGAATGTATATGGCCACATCTTCACTACCACTCAAAGTTCAGCCAATCACATTCCACCTTACATTGGTTTTGAATTCTCAGTTATTCATTCATAAATATACGAGGGATTATACTACAAAGAACTACCAGATGTTGAAATATACAGCCAAATTTTTCTTGCACTTTCTACTTGCTCAACTGTACCACCTGCAAATCTCATTTTAAATACAGCTATCATTGTGTCTAGTTGGTTAAAAATTGCCAAACCAGTGTGTGGAGAGGCTTATAAACAAGTAAATATGACAAAACAAACATCCATGCTACTACTACTAGGAATGGGTTGGCTGGCCTCCCTTCAATTACTTACTAAAGGTAGTTCAGCTTCAGGCTCCCAATATAGACAGTGATGTTACCTTTTTTACCTTTTTTTGTAGCTGACAATTAATCTACACTGCCGATCCAACTGTGAATTAAATTGGCTGATGTATAACTTCTAATACCTGTGTGGTGAGCTTCAATTTGATGAGCCATATGATATCAATTGTGGACAAAATAAATATTGTCAGCTACAGAAAACAAAGGCAATATTCTTGTTTTGGTTATTTGCAATTGTCACCTCCTTAGGTAGGAGCTCCTTGGTTGACCAAGTTGCCATATGTGAAATACTGTAAAGTGTAAATGAAGAGGAAAAGCAAAAAACTAAGGAATAATGACAATAAAAAGTACTGTACTGTACTCACAAACTTTCGGATAGGGACCCTCTGTCCAGTTCTCCAATAACTTTACTGAGTGCATTGGTTTTGTTACAGTACACATTTTTTACAGCCGCTGCAGGAACTTCTTGTGATTCATTTTGATTTCTGTTCTTTACCCAACTATGGCATACTTCTGAAGCCGACCCCTGAGTTTCTGAAATATCAATGACAAGTTAGTATACACTTCATCAGGTACAATACAGTTACGTTTGAAAAGCAATCAGATAACTTTTGAATGAAAAATCAATATTTAAACCATATAAATAAATCCTCAGTCATATAAATCTTACAAAGTGAGTCTCTCTGTCTGGATTTATTTAATTCCACAAATTTTTACTTCTTGCTTCTACAATAATGTAAAGATATGACAAGAGGATATAATATAAACAATTGAAGGCATAGATCTGCTGCAAACTTAAATGCATTATAATTATGAGCTATGAAATACTGCACTGCAATAAAATCTAACCCTTTGATCAATGAGAGTTATCCTAAGATTAGGGTAACAAAACAGTGCATACAATACTGCAAATGCCATTTGATGAGGAACATTCTACAAGAACACATACTTTTCTCACATCGTGCATATTAGAAATTTTAATCCAACTAAATTATGTTTCAGCTTTGTAAAAAGTACAATACAGTACTTAGCTAATAGTGGGATAAAAAAAAAATATATTCTATACAAATTACAGTAAGTGTTCACAAAAAGTTGACAGCAGTGCTGAAAACAAACAAGTAGAGTGAGAGCAAATATCAGTATTCAGGAACACCGATTCTGAAGTACACCCATGCTGGATCACATGGTTCATAATAAATTATACATGTTAGACTTAACAAAATAATTATATTGTCCACTCCACAATGAAAGTTACAGAAATAAAGCACTAACCAAATACTTTGGTAGCAAACACAGTGGCCAAGTTAGATTCTTGTACTGTGAAGGGTATCCAAGAAAGTGATGCCCCTTCTGCTACCACCACTCCTTGGGATACAACCCATGCCAGGGGAGGGTTGTGGTACATCTTCAGTTTACGAACACTGATTGATATTCCAAATCTGATGTCTCGCAAAACCATTATACCACCTGAGGAGAGACAAATATAAATTTACTTTAAGAACAATGCATTTTATAGCTAACATGATGTCACGCAGACCATTTTAAAAATTGAGAAAAATCCTGGACAGTTCTTATATACAATACACAGTTTAATTTTGTACTGACTGGTTATCCTGATTTATATACAAGTTCAATTTACTGGCTTCATTAAACTGGAAGAGAATGAGAGATAGTTTTAGGTTGTGAGAAGTTGGAGTTAGTAAAGAAATTTAAATATCTAGGAAGAGTATTGTGTAAGCATGGGAATATAGAAGAGGAGATCAGAGAGAGCAGAGAGGGGTAAACAGGTCACAGGAGCATTGGGGAGAATCAGAAATGCAGCAATTGTGAGCATGGCAGTGAAAAGAGGACCGAGGAAGAACATAGTCCTGCCACCATTATTATTTTTAATATTACTCTGCTTTTATTTTTCCACCCCACTCTGGAACTCCCCCCATCCCTTGAAAAAAGATAAATGGGGTATTTGATAATGAAGATTATTACCATAATAACACCTGAGGTACACACCTCAGGTGACTGGGAAATTTAAGAAAGAAAGAAAGAAGAAAAAAGACCTTCATCTTGTCTGTCAAGGCCGATGATGACAATATGCGAAGGTGAGAGTTCCAACATCTTTGCATTTTTGGCGGCCACAACTGAACCCTCTTCGGCGTGCTTCTGGCCTGGCAACATGTCTGCATAGTCATTCTCCAGGTCGAAGGTGTACAGGTCACCCGTTGACCCTGCAGAAGATGTATAACTTATTACAGTTCTTAAAACCTGCCTTTTAATTGATCTTAAGTTTTAAAATTGCTGTGTTTGTCTTTCTTCCTAATTTTGCTTCTTTCCACATGCTGAAACTGCAAGGGTCAAATGGAGCTTTACCTGAAAGTTTGGCCATTACATGGCAAGTGAAGAATCAGTGATTCATAAAATTAAACTTATAATTTTAAGTATAACCTACTTTACAAGTATAATCTGGTTACCCTAGCTCATTACAGTAAATATACTTCAGTCATTATTAGGTGCAATATTTGCAAATTTCCATTCCAAGTTGCACTAAAAATATGAAAACAATATTCATCTCAGGAGGCAAAGTACTGGTGGGAAAGCTTAATGTCCACTTAATCAATAACAAGTAAAGATTCCAATGTCTTCCATTTATTGTTTTATTTTACCCTATTGGCAAACAGTTACAACCACATGAATATTTATGTTAAGTTTACATTACTTAAAACATGATGACTAAAACAATAGAATATTTTGACGAGAAAAACAAATACAACATTGTTCTAAACATAAAAAATTGACGGATTAGTGAAAACACCCCACATGGGTCTTGGTAGTGGCTAGCTTAGTATTATGACAGTTTAAAAGTCACTGGGTATCAGCACTCTCATTCACCGTAAGTTTCCTTTCTTTCTGAGGTGCATTTGGGAAAAATCTTGGAATTTGGATGTGCATCAATAACACTACTGGTCAACCAGCTATAACGGAAATAAATTAGACTAAATATATCAAAGATACATACATAAAGTGAAGAGTTTTCCAGATGAGAGGACACATACTCCTGTCAATCTCGCATCATCAAGGGACAAGGGACAATTCATTACAGGTGCTGAGGAGGAGTTATCCATCTGGATTTTATATAACCTTAACACATTCCTCTGCAAAAAAGTGTAGCATTCATTAATGGACTGTATAACACCATCCATAGCATAGAAATCATTATAATTTTCATTAAGATCTCACTAGGTGGTGCTGCTCTTCGGCTGCTGCAGTGAAAGAACTCTCTGCTTTAAAGTCCTTTTATCCAATTACTAATGTGACCTATCCAAGTATCAATAATAATGAAAGAAAATATCAGCAAATGTGATGGGTGTTAACTGCAGTTTCAGTGACTGTGACCAATTCTGTTGAAACAAAAGACAATTTCATTGCTAACGCATAATTGTTTTTTTTTTCTTTTTCTGTTTCTCGACCTTTACTTTTTCTTTTTCACTCCCCTGTGTTCCTTCTGCCATACACCTCCCTGAAACTTTGCCCCATCTCCCTTCAAGACTCTGTACACACAACAGCATGTCAAAATCAATAAAAAAACAATATTAGATTACACTTACCTCACTTTCCACCACTAAAAGCAAATATTTTGTACCCTTGATAAGTTCTGCATGCCTTATAGTATCATGTGCTGACAAGAATCCGGGCTTCATTTCCTTGCGGGATTTCATGGCTACAGACACCTCTTCAACTTGTCCAGTAGAGAAGAGAATATATAATGTTCCATCACTCATAAACAGCTGATGGATCGAAGTTTCAAACTGCAAAAGAATTCTCTAACTTAATCAAACACTGCACTCATGCTATGAAGCAAATATAGTTTGTATGTAGATCATTATTCTAGCAAGATATTCACCTCTATGATTGAAATATTGAGTTTGGTATCAATACAGGGTATTTCTGTCCCTCCCTCTTTCACTTGGATTTCATTTTTCCATTTCTGGCTCTGGAACCCCCAACTCATAAGAAAGGAAATGGCGTATTCATGATGATGATAACAGCTGTTTAACAATACTCAGAACCTTACATTAAGCTTTTTGGCTTTTTCTATATCTTCAGTATCATGTCTCCACTGGATGAGGGAGGTGTTACCGATGATTGCTGTAATTTTGTCTGATGCTGGGTTGTAAACTGCTGCTGAAGTAAAGAGGTGCCAGCTCTTGGCTGTCCAACACTGCAGCTGTCGTCTTTCCTTCACCTGGAAGTTAGTCAACACAAAAACATGACTGAATTCCTTCATATGCTGTCAACTCTTCATCTGTAATAAATTCTCTCCTGAGCTTAGCCACAATGCCTAAATAACACAAAACCAATGTCTGCTGACAAGAAATCATTATTGCCCTCTTACTGCTAAATATTGACACACTGTATGCCATTATAGACCCACAGAAAAGAAATTAAATCATATAAAGAAAATAATAGCAGGCATAGATCATGAAAAGAATTTCAGAAATTAACTACCTTGATATGTACAGAATTTATGAATCATAAATTATATGGATGATAACTATTACAATCAACGTTAAAGTTTAAGAAGAGACACAGTAATAGAAAATACAACTTTTTCTCAACTAATTTTTGGATAATACACCATTCCTTGATTTTATTTGTTGAAATATACCGGTAAGTGTGACACTGTATTATGACCATGATTGATTCCCTCCCAAGAGACTAGGTTGAAGAGAAAAACAAATAAATAATGCTTAGCTTGTTTTTCTTGTTTGTAGGATATTCTAGGCAGATGTTGCTCCGCACAGCCTCCCTCAATATTATTAAACACTATAATCACTTCTAATGCTAATATCATCCAAGTTGTAATACTCATCAAACAGATGCATTTAATTATTAACATGTACATGTTCTAGAGTTAACCTAACTCTACCTAACCTAACCTAACCTAATCTGGATGAGGGCAGATTACTGGTACCTAACCTGGACAAATACAGGGAAGAAATCAAACATGGTCAAAATACACTGGGTAATGGAATTTACATTATATAAAAAGAAAATAATACCACAAAATACACACTGGCACCAATCAAAACATGACTACCGGGACCTAACCTGGGCAAACTACCGGGAGATAACCGTGGTAAAGTACAGGAAATGACCGGGGCAAAATACTGGGACCTAGCCAGATCTGGCAACACTGCTACAAAACGGCAATTCTTTCAATAAATACCAACAAACCACGGCACACCAACCAAAATATGAAGGAAATTGGTTAGTATTTTCCTTTTCTGTAGCTCTTCTTAACTAGTACCGGGTTTGTGTAAGTAGGACCCCTTTGATGTAGTCAGAAAATTGTAGGTTGGCGAATCCTTCAAACTGTGCAACGAAACACACACACCTATATTGAAGGAGCTTGTTTCATGGCATAGTCAGGAGGAATCAGAAGCCACCAGCAGATCTCATACATGACCACAGGGTCCTTAATGGGAAGTAGTAGTCTTGGTAAATCTAGAACAAATGATTCTGGTATTTATTGAAAGAATTACCGTTTTGTAGCAGTTACTTGTTACTTGTTGTTGGATATTCTATGCCCCGCTCCACCAGCAAATGGTGCTCCGCAGGGCCTCTCTCAATATTATTAAATACTATAATCACTTGTAATACTCATATCATACTTGTCGTAACACTCAGCGAAACAGATGTGTTTTCAGTCTTTTCTTAAAAATCGTGCAATTTTCACTACTCCGGACATTTAATGGCAATCCATTAAAGAGCCTTGGTGCACACCTTTCAAACGCTCTGAAACCCATTGTCAGATTACTCCGTGGCTCATTTAACCTGTATTGTTCATCACTATGCCTGAGTTCCATTGAGGATTTTTTTTTTTTTTTTTTTACATATAGTGAGTGGAGGAATGGAAAAAACAAATAAATAAATGGTTCCATTTGCCTATTGGCATCCTCCACTCATAAAATATTTAAAACAACTGGATTTAAATTGCTGGGGGTTATAACTTGCTGGAAAACATTCCCTTGGTAGAGAATTCCACAGGGAAGTAGTACGGGGAGTAAATGAATTTTTGTAAGCAGTTGTCCTGCAACGTATAGGAGTCAGTGTGAACTCATGCGCATTCTCAGCTGCCCTAGTCCTCCGTGGGAAGACGCGAAGGGGTGGTATAATCAGGGCAAGTTCATCTGAACATTTCTTATAAAAGTATCTATAAAATAGTGCAAGGGAAGCAACATTTCTACGTACTGATGAGGGAGGGAATTCATTAGTGATCATAGGATTATTGATCAGTCTGATAGCTCTGTTTTGAATTTTATCTAATTGTCTTAACACCACCGATCCACAACCAGCCCACAGAGGTGAACAATATTCCATCTGGGAACGCACATGACTCTTATATATTACTGCTAACCGCTCGTCAGTCAAATAATTACAAGCTCTGTATAAAAGTCCCATCTTCCTAGATGCAGTTTTGGCAATGGATTTTACATAGGGAGTCCAACTGAGGTTTTCATTTAAAGTTACACCAAGGAGATCAATGCTGTGGGACTTGGGGATATTTGTATTATTGAAAATAATGTGAGAATCTTGATTATCTGATCTATTTGAGAACGGGATGTATTTAGTTTTATTTGCATTGAAAGAAACTAGGTTGTTTTGTCCCCATTCAAAGATCTTCGTTAAGTCTTCATTTAATGAAATTGAAGTGGCAAGTTTGCATTCTAAAATATTGTGTTGAGTAAAATTATCATTAAATGAGAAGGAACTGTGAATAGTTGAATCATCAGCATAGGAGTGAATTGAATTCTGAGTAACTGACAAAAGATCATTAATATGAATGAGAAACAAAGTTGGAGCCAAGACCGCTCCTTGAGGAACACCAGCATTAATGGGATGAAAGTCGGAATACAGACCATCTACCATCACACGTAATTTTCTGTTGCTAAGATATGAATTAATTAGGGGAACAAAAGATTGAAGGCCATAATGTGGAAGCTTAGACAGTAATGATCTGTGCCATACTCTGTCAAAGGCTTTAGATATATCAAGGCAAATTGTATGAGTCTCTCCATGTTTATCAGTTGATTGGAATATGTTATTTGTGAAATAACAGAGCAGGTCCACAGTAGATCGTCTCTGTCTAAAGCCATATTGCTTATCATTTAGCAGATAATTTTTCTCAAGGTGCTTTACAAAGTGATTGTTAAGAACTATTTCAAATATTTTACCGAGAGTAGACGTGATGGCAATTGGTCTGTAATTTGATGGATTTCCTTGAAAACCTCTTAAAAGATTCATCAAGTATTCCGGTTTTCCAAATTTTAATGCTCGGAATGTTAAGAAGACATATCTTGTACACAATCCTCGCCTTTATTGGTAACCAATGTAAGTCAATGAGTGCTGGAGTTATCCTGTCACGAGATGGAAGACCTTTAATTAATCTTGCTGCTCTGTTCATTACGTTTTGCAATTTTTCTTAACCGATAGTCTGGCAAATCATAATATAGGGAATTGCAGTAATCCAGTCTGCTTATGACATAGTTATGAAGAAGCATCTTCACGGTATCCTGATCTAAATATTTTCTAACAAAAGCAATGTTCCTCAAGTGGTAACCAGAAACTTTCACCACTTGATTAATTTGAGCTTCGAAAGAGAGATTTTCGTCTAGCAGCACTCCTAAATCTTTCAGTTTGTTTCTTACATCCAGCGTACTACCATGCACTCGTAAGCTTGAGATATCCAATCTTCTAAGATTGGTCTTATTTCCAACAACCAAACACTCAGTTTTACTTGGATTTAGCAGTGTTGCCAGATCCGGCTAGGTCCCAGTATTTTGGGTAAATATTGAATGAATTACCGTTATTGCGTACGGTTTTTCTACCTTCATTACCCACTATTTTAGACCATTCTAAGACTATTTTCTTCTATGGCATTTCCTCTGCAAATACCCCATTTCCAAAATAGGGCACATTCAAATGGGGCATTTTGAAATTAGCCTGACCTGACCTAACCTAACCTAGACCCCATCAGACTACCGGGACCTAACCTGGGCAAACTACCGGAACCTAACCTGGGCAAACTACCGGGAAATAATTGTGATAAAATACAATAAATGACTGGGGCAAAATACTGGAACCCAGCCGGATCTGGCAACACTGCTGCAAAACGGTAATTCTTTCAATAAATACCGTATTTTGCCCCGGTCATTTCCTGTACTTTACCACAGTTATTTCTTGGTAGTTTGCCCAGGTTAGGTCCCGGTAGTCTGATGCGGTCTAGGTTAGGTCAGGCTAATTTCAAAATGCCCTATCTTGGAAATGGGGCATTTGCGGAGGAAATGCCAAAGAAGAAAATAGTCTTAGAATTGTCTAAATAAGTGGCTAATGAATGTAGAAAAACCGTACACAATAACGATAATTCTTTCGATGTTTACCGAAAAACCGTACGCGATAACGGCAATTCTTTCAATGTTTACCTATTTTTGTTCATCTGGTCCTGTTTCCTGGCATACTTTGGAGGAATCAAGGCACTCTAATGTAACAAATGTGAATTACCTCCTTAATAGGAAGGCAACAGACATAACACAACATAACAACATTTGAGGTTGTTATGGTAGTCTACTTACATGGTAGCGTTTTACAACCCCTCTACAAGTAATCAAGACATTGTCCTCCTTGTCTTCCGTAACGCCAAGGAGATTCTTCAGATGAAAATCCACGCAAAATACACTGGCCTCGTGAAGTATTGCAGCCATGCCTAAGTTCTGTATATCAGATTATCAGTGTTGCCAGGTCTGCTTGACGAAATTTTTCTAACTTCACCTTTAGAATTTCCCTTTTTGCCTCAATAATTCCCCGTTTACTCTATTTTGTACGTACAGTACTTCGTCTGGTAGAAATTTCCCTGTTTATTCTTGAACAATCTTTATATAATTTCCCTGTGTGGACTTCAAAATTTCCTAAAACAGAGAAATTTCCCTGCACTTGGCAATACTGACAAACAATAACAACTTCTGGTCGATAGTAGTACGGTCTTCATCCAGGGTGGTCCAGTCACTGGTCCTCCTCAATTCCTCATTTACTGGATACAGGAAAAACTGCAAAAGTGTAAAGCTTATCCATTAAAAACGACAAAACCATTAAATGTAACCAAAGTTGTATTTGTCAAACTATTAGTCAACCATGCTTCCGCGGCCCCTCTGACCCACCAGGGTCAGTCCTACTATTCCTCCCTTTTACTAGTGAAGGTCCCGCAGATGTTTTCAACATTATTGGATTTAATAATCTATTATATTTAATTTTGATGTTATTAGCCGCCACTAGTGAAGTGTGAGGAAATGCCAAACAATTGTGCTGTGTTCAATTGCTTTTCCAACAAGAAAAATGGGAGCGATAAGCACCTAATTTTTCACTCGTGAGCATTGTTTTTAACAAGAGAATATGCTTTAAGCTGTATTATTTATGACTGTTTTGTATGAATGTCCTGGGTATATTTTTGTGTATGACGAGAATTCCTGTAGGACAGTGCATATAAAGTATATGTGTGTTTTTGACAGTGAGTGTAAGCTAGGTGGGTAAGTGAGTGCGTGGTTATTTGTGTGTGAGTATCTTATTTTTGTGTGTAAAATAATGAGTTACGTGTCTGCTGTAGGTGTCAGCTATTGTGTGGTGTGTGAATAACTATATGTGAGTGAGCGACAAGAAGCTAGTGAGTGTGATTAGGCGCACGTGTGTATCTATTAATGAGTGAATGAGAAGTTATAAGCGCGTGAATGGTTGTGTGTGAGTGAATGAGTGCGTTTGAATTAGTGAATGAGTGTGAGCGAATGTGTCTGAGAGAGAGAGAGAGAGAGAGAGAGAGAGTGCAGACATAATATATTATGCCCCACCCTTCCCGTTCTGTCCCATCCCCCCCTGCAGCAACATATCCCTAGGGGTCAGATTTAGAATAGCTTAATCCCGAATACAAGGTGTGGCCATAAGTCCCTGTGTTGTTTCTACACACACAGATTGATGCACACACATGTGAACATCTACAGGCCATTAAATTTCAACTTGCATATACACAAACTCACTTAAATATAACACACACACACACACACACACACACACACACAGGATGTGTTACACATTCACACACTTAAGGAACACCAGACATACATATCGAGGAACAAGAACATACATGCAACTCACTCACAAGACCACTCATTCATATTACAGACAATATACTGCATACATACACTTAACTTATACATTTATTCGCACAACTGTTATGTGCCGTATGTTCTTCCGAAAGAGAGTATTGAACAGAAACATATATATTCAGAACGAAAGCAGCGGAAGAAAATGTTAAAGGTTGTTAAATGAGTCCAGGTCTGCAATGATACTGCAGTGAAAATTGCATGTCATAATGTATAAAGTTCTTCGTTGATTACTTGTTGTTTATGCTGTATGATTATAAAGGTCTTGTTTGATTACTTATTATATATTTCAATAACAATATTCATATACTCAAATGTGCTTCTAATTATTATTATTATTATTATATATATATATATATATATATATATATATATATATATATATATATATATATATATATATATATATATATATATATATATATATATATATATATATATATATATATATATATATATATATATATATATATATATTAGGTGTCGCTAAGCAGCAGTAGCTTTCTATTTACCAACAAGAGAATCTTCCCTTAATTTAAGCCCCAATAATCATGCCATACCAAACAATAATGCACACGGTAATTGAACAAGAAAAAACTGGACTGTGACACTACAGTATACACACACACGGTGGTACAAAAGTCGGTTGACAGTCTTAGTTTCTAAAACTATTTTATTTTATTTTTACAGTATAGTGATGCATGTTGCGTCAATGTTAAGGGTGCACTTAGAACACTTACAAGACTAACAATGTGTGTGTGTGTGTGTGTGTGTGTGTTGGAATATTCTCACTGCAGTAATAAATGGTAAATGTTAATGGCGATCGACTGTCAACCTACGTTTGCACCAACCTTTATAGTTCCAACCCATGTATATAGGGTGATTCAGTATTCCATGCATTAAATTGAATGATGACCTCCATGATGTCTCCATGATGAAATGTCGAATTATACATAGTTTAGTTGTTACAATACTTTTATGATACTGTATTAAGGAAAGCGAATAGTGAAGGGAAACCCACCTAGATTTTGTACATCTTTATTCATTGATCACTACAGTGTACTTATTTTTGCTACAATCAAAAGAATATTATGTTCAAAGTGCTGTTTGTTCATCAGGTGGGTTTCCCTTCACTTTTTGCCCTCCTTAATACAGTACCCGATCATAAATGTATTGTAACAGCTAAACTATGTATAATTCGTCATTTCATCATAGAGACATTTTTACTTAAAGTTATCCAAGCAGGTCATCATTCAATTTAATGCATGGAATGTTGAATCATCCTGTATAGGGATAGACAACCCATTAGCCGAGAGGGACATCTTGGATTTTGCCCACGTACTGTACGTGTTCTCCTCGGTTTGTATGGTAAGTTTGAAGTGACAGGGGACTGTCTGATTTCTGGCATCTCATTAAATATATATCTATATATTTATCTCTAGCTCCGACGCCTCGTTCCACATTAATTTACACTGGCTCTGGGTTCCCATTGATTCATTCATAAAGATACGAGGTCTTACAACAAAGAACTGCCAGATATACAAGCATATTTTTCTTGAAAGTTGTACTTGCTCAACTGTACATGTACTGTACACTCGTTGGCCGTATAAACTAGCCTACCGGAGTCGAAGCCCGAGATCTGGTGCAGGCGATTTCTAGACGACAGCCTACCCGAAGCCTCCATTGGTTCGAGATGTGTGTGGCCTGGTGATGGTATGGGTGGGCTGTCGTCCAGAAACCGCCTGCTTCAGTTCTCGGTCTTCGACACATAGGTTGACTAGATTTTATGGTCAGTGACTGTACGTGTTGTCAAGCCAAACAATACCTACCACAGGGACCTGAGGGTATAATCATTATTCTCCATTGTTTATAAACAATCATGAAACGAGAGATTTTTGTGGTATCCTGGTGTTAGTTGAAGGTAGTGTGGTGTAGCAACATGAAGCTGATGCTGGTGTTGGGTGAGTTCTGTTAGTAATCTTTATTGTCACTATAAGGATAAAATTATATATATATATATATATATATATATATATATATATATATATATATATATATATATATATATATATATGGTGATGACAGTGGCGGGTGACTGACAGATACGCTAACAGTATTTTTGTATGTATGACAGACAGACACACTAATAACAGTATATATTATATGTATGTATGTTGTTGACAGTGTTGTGTGGGTTGGGACTACTAACTTCGGTGTCGTCAGGGGCAGAAACAGTAGACGTGCCCGACAATGTGCTTCTCCCAGACCCCGCTCACTGTCAACACTTGTATACCTCACGAGGCTTTACTGGTCAGTCAGAGTCCACTTCACCTATAATAAAAAGCAGTGACAACAATAATTACACCTCTTCCCTTCATTCACCTATAGCAAAAAGCAGGGACAACAATAATTATACCTCTTCCCTTCATTCACCTATAGCAATAACCTGGGCAAAAATAATTATACGTTTTAGATATATCAGTGTTTACGTTAAGGAGGTATATAGTACAGTGTTATTGTTGGTGGTAAATCATGTGCAACTGATTCCTCCAACCTATTCCAAGCAACAGGCCACCATTATTTGTGTTCATCTGGTTCCACAGTGTTGGTGATAAATTTGGAGTAACTGCATGATACCTCCAAACTATTCCAAGCAACAGACCACTATTATTCGTGTTCATCTGGTCCTGCTTAATGGCATATTTTAGAGCAGTGGTTCTTAACCTTTTTACCCCTATGACCCACTGACATATTCCTGGGCAGTGCTGTGACCCCCTTGCACAGGGGGAGGGGGGGGGGAGCGAAGCGAGCCTAAGCAGCTGGGGGAATTTTTTTAGAGATGAGCAATCATAGGTACAATTGGAAGCTACTTATAAAGTAAGATTTTCTAATACCAAACTGGAGTCCTAACCAAAGTTTACAATACAAAAACCAATTTTCCCCCAACCCTTCGTGACCCCCAGAAAAAAAAAAATGACCCCCTTGGGGGTCACGACCCCCAGGTTAAGAACCGCTGTTTTAGAGGAATCACAGAAC
Organism: Petrolisthes cinctipes; assembly: GCA_033782935.1. Lineage (NCBI taxonomy): Eukaryota > Metazoa > Arthropoda > Malacostraca > Decapoda > Porcellanidae > Petrolisthes > Petrolisthes cinctipes. The sequence continues at coordinate 69,466 of JAWQEG010002098.1, read as the reverse complement.
TCCAATGTATCAAAAGTATACTATCCCTTTGTGAGTGGAAAGAAAGCCCCCTATTTGTTATTCCACCATGTCCAAGGGTGTTGGTTGTTAGGTAAAAATAAGTGAAAATAAGGAATAGGTAAAAATAAGCAAAAATAAGTGAAAATAAGTAGTAATAATAAGCAATAAGAAGCAATAATACGTAATAATAAGTGATAATAAGTAAAAATAAATGATAAGCAATAATACGTAATAATCAGTATTAATACGTAACATTAATAACATGATAATACAGTACGTAATTCCCTCTACCACCATACAGACGACCCTTGTGCCTCCAACCCTTGTAATGTAGTAGGTGTTGGATTATCATGCTTCCTGGACACACAATCACCTTACTACACATGTTCTAAGTGTCCACCAGGCTACCAAGGCGATGGGATCATTTGTTTTCATCCACATAAAAGTAGGTATTTAAAAAGTATTTGTTTGTGTAGTCGTGTTGAAGTAAGTGTTGGTATAGTAGTGTTGAAGTAAGTGTTTATATAGTAAGTGTTGGTATAGTAGTGTTGAAGTTAGTGTTTATATAGTAAGTGTTGGTATAGTAGTGTTGAAGTAAGTGTTTATATAGTAAGTGTTGGTATAGTAGTGTTGAAGTTAGTGTTTATATAGTAAGTGTTTATAATGTAAGTATTGATAGTGTAAGTGTTTGAATATAATAATGCTAATCTGACTATACACAGCGGTAGTGCAAAAGTTTAGATTGACAGTCTTGTTTTCTATTGTTTACTGCATGTGTTAATGTGTTGTCAGTGTTGGGGGAGGACACTTTGAACACATACCAGACTATGAATAACAAAATGAATGATTAACAGAAACCTGGGAAAACATTTGGTGGTCTTCAATGAGGGACTGAGGGTCGATTCCACAGTCGTTCGTAGTGGTTTGTAAGCCAGCAAACGAAAGAATCTTAGCCGTGTAAATGACTTATGGCTGAATTATTTAATGAATTTGGTGAGTAAACTATGCAGTGATCATTATTATCTAACTGTTTAATTGATTTTGTGAATGCGGATACTCAGCTTTTGGAAAATAATGAAGCCTTACAATTGTGGTTGCTTAGGAATCTAACATACGAATACGACTGTGGAATCGACCCTGAATATAAAATGAAGTGGTTTGTACTGAATAACGAAAACCTGTGAATACATTTGGTGGTCATCAATGAGGACCTGAATGTAAAATGAGGAGGTGGATACAACTATTTATTCATCGTATAACAAGGTCAGGGTCTACACAGTATAATTATTCTATGCTACCAACAGATCCCTGCGCTTCCAACCCGTGTTATACTGGTGTGGCATGCATCATTGAGAAGGATCCACCACTACACTACAGATGTGGAAAGTGTCCCTCTGGGTTGGTGGGTGATGGCAAGAAGTGCGTCAAAGGTAACTAACTAACTAACTTTTACTAACTACAGTCGAACTTTCACCTAGGAAGTAATTTTACAATATATATATTTTTTTTATTGCGTCCCAGTCAAACTAAGATCGGCAATAAAACATGTAAGCCAGACGGGATGCAGGAAACATACACACACACACACATACAAGCGCAAATATAGTCCAATTATCTAAGAAAAGAAATAGAGAAGGGCAACTAAAGTTGACTAAACTATAGGGCTGTATCACTAACAAGTGTAGTGTGTAAAATTCTGGAAAAGATTATAAGAAGAAATTCGGTTGAACACTTGGAGAAAAATGATATGATAACAGAGAAAATTTGGGTTTAGGAAGGCAAGATCATGTGTAAGAAACTTACTGAGTTACTATACGAGAATATCAGAAAAAAAAAAAAATCCAAGCAAGAGAAGGATGGGTGGATAGTATTTACCTAGACTTTAAAAAAGGTTTTGACAGAGTTCCGCACCAAAGACAAATTACAACATAAAGGTGGAGTGAAAGGAAAGCTACTAAAATGGATGCAAGATTTCCTAGTAGGAAGAAAATGAGAACAATACTAATAAGGAAATATTTTCCATGACTGAAGGCCACAAGTCAGGGAGCATGTATTGGCACCAATAATGTTCTTAATTTATATAAATGATATAGAAGTAATTGTTATAGATGGCATTTATATGAATATGCTTGCTAATGATGCAAAGGTACATAGAACAATTAATTAATAATGATGGTTGACTGTGGTAATAAATGGCACATGGAGTTTAATGCAGAAAAGTGTCATGTTATTAAGTTTGGAAGAAGTGAGAGAAGACCAAATTGGCAATACAAGCTTGGAAATAGAATATTAAATGAAGCAGAGAAAGAAAGTGATTTAGGGGTAAAGATAAATAAGAAATTGACACCAGATGATCATATAAATGAAAAAGTGAGAAACATGTATACATTGTTAGCAAATAATTATGAGAGTGGCCTTCACTTATATAGACGAAGAAATGGTCAAGGAAATAATAACATCCATTATAAGGCATACCTTGGAATATGCTGAAGTAGTATGGAACCCACATGTAAAGAATCATACCACCAAAATAGAAACAGTACAAAGAGCAGCAACTATATGGGTACCAAGTCACTAAGCTATGAAGAAACTAGACTAGAAAAACTAAAGTTACCTAAACTGGAAGAAAAACGAAAGAAAGGAGATATGATTATGGTTTACAAATGTGTCACAGAAAAAGAAAAGATGGATATAGAAAACTTGTGTCAACAAGGAATACCAACAATGAGAGGTCACTGTAAAAAATTAATTAGATGAAGAGGAGACAAAAAAGATGTACAGAAATACAGCTTTCTAAATATAGTAATAGATCAATGGAACAAATTACCAGGAGAAGTGGTGTGAACCAAAAACACACATAACTTTAAAAAATATATATGATAATTGGGTTTTAAAAACGGGACATTACGAGCTTATTAACTCAATTCTGTAAAGATACAAATAGGTAAGAACACACACATATTTTGTTTTATCATTATCAATTGCGTCAAAGCGTTAAACAATAGATCAGCAACAAAACATAAAAGTCAGACGAGATCCAGGACGGACACACACACACACACACACAAGAATGTTGATGTTATTAGAAAGACTGTGTGGGAGTTAGGGATGTTTTTTATTTTATGTTCTTGGATTAAAAAGACTGAGTGTTAGGGATTTTTTTCTTATGTTCTCCACAACCTATTTTGCCGAGAAAGTGGATTACATTAGAAAGACTGCTGAATGGGAGTCAGAGATTGTTTTTTTTTTTTTTCACAACCAATATATTCATTTGCCTTAATCTCTGCTGAATATTGAGTATCATAACCATACATTGACAACAATTATATCTACTGTCAGTAACTCAAACCTCTTCCCTTTCATTTCTTTACAAGTAGAAGATGACGTTTGTACCAAGTGTCCCATCGACCACAAGGGAGGCAGGAAGCAATGTCTGACCAAATTAAAAGGTGAGTGGAGGTCCTGCCTGGGATAACCTAGTAAAATTAGGTGTCTAAAGCCGAAGACTTTTGAAGACAGAGAGGAGTTGAAAGTCGTCGCTGATGGTAAAAGTAACTATGGAAATATTTTCCTTTTAACCACGAGGCTAGTTCAAAATAGGTTTAAAACCTACCCCAATAGGCTACTGCAGGAAACTTCCCTGAAAGTTTGGTGAGGATATGAGGTATCGTCTAGACTCTAGGAGGAGTTAGATTCGGACATTTTCCAAAATCTGGGGCACAAGAACTGAGGTTGACCACCAGGCCAAAATGCTTTCCAAAATCAAGGGCAGATTATTTTGTTAGTGAATTGGAAGGTCCTTGATTCCTCCAAACTATGCCACAAAACAGATCCCCTATTATTAAGTGCCATCTGTTTGCCGGCATAGTTAGGGAGAATCAGTAGCCTTCCAACATTCCAGAAATGCTGTTTGATTAACATTATGGTCCGTATGCAAGAACATATATTTTGTGATGTTGACGATAGCGTGGTACACTCTCACCCAAAAATTTCTTAACTCCGCTAACCAGTTTCGAACCTTTTAGATTCATTTGTATCGTCTTTTTCTGCATGGTTGGCACTGAGACAATCATGAATATCTGAAGCAGCCAAGGAAGCAATAGCTGGCGGGCGGAGTTAACGAATTTATGGGCGAGAGTGTACAGTACAGTACCAGTACGATGACTCTGTTGATTGTCTATGGAGTCGTCGTATCGTCGGTAATAAGCAAGCCATCGTCAACACCACCAACGTTCTTGCATAAGGACCTATATTTCACTAGCTGGCATTGTTGACCCTTTGACCTAATACAGTATTCCCTCGATATACAGTTGAACACAGGAATTAGTGGTACAGTCGAGGTGTAAGATGCTCAGCTCCTCGCAGTATGAAATATCTTTGTAACCAATAAGATCCACCAGGGGCAGAAACTATGATGTGGGATGACTACGATAGGCAAATTCCAGACAATAGTCACTGGTTACTGGAGAGGGACAAGCATCTTCCACATGGGCTGTACCAACAATTCCTGTGTCCAACTGTACAGTAAGATGATTAGATTTAGCACAATCCTTATAGCACAGACTCAGTAAATCACTTGGTCTATATGGAATAAATAACAAACACCTGGGAAAACATTTGGTGGTCTTCAATGAGTGACTGAGTGTGAAATCAAATGGTGGATACAAATATTTATTCTTTGTTTATCGAGGTCTACACAGTACACAGTAATCCATATATGTGAGAGACAGGACTGATCCAACCCAGCGAATGTATACACACTAACAGAACTTAGAGAATTCTATAAATAACCACCAAATTATATGATGCTGACAAGGTACAGTTGGGCCTCCATATACAATGAATAAATACTTGTATCCACCACATTATATTACACTGAGGCCCTCACTGAAGACCACCAATTGTTTTTCTATAGGCTTCTGTTATTCATTCCGCACCACTTTCATTTTACACTTATTGAAGACCACCAAATGTGTTCCCAGGCTTCTGGTATTCATTATCATACAGACAAAGTGAATCACTGAGCCCGTCTTAAAAGGATATTTGTGCTAAATCTAATCATCTTTATTGAGAGCCTACTGTATATAGGATATAATTATTTACAATGACAAATTATAGTATTAACATAAGTTTACTTGTATATTATATAACCACCACCAAATTGTATGACGTTGACACAGTATATAATTATATATTTGTGAAATGCAGACTTGAGTTTCGTGCACGATGACAAGTTATACTACCTGAGTCGGGTGATGCAAACCTGGGAAGGAACTCGTGAATATTGTCAAAGGCAGGGAGCTGACATTCCACAAGTCACCAAGGAGCCCACCAGTTTTAGGGACAAAGTTGCCAACATTTCATTTTTTCGTGAGTAATTTTGTTATATTTACGTTATTATTTATGTCATATTTACATTACTATTATTGAAATATTTTTGTTTATTTATTATCTATGTATTTTTGTTATATTTATTTCATTATATATATTTGTGTGTCCGGAAACAGAACCAGATTAACAAAAATAATGGTGGTCTGTTGTTACTTGGAATACAATACTTTGGAGGAATCATTTGCTTCAGATTTACCATAATTGTAATACTGCCTTAATCAAGGATTTGTCACATTTACAATTCAAAAGAGGGAGGGCAGGGTGGTGACTTCTGATTCCTCCTGACTATGCCACGAAACAAGCTCCTTTAATGTAGGTGGTTTTTCGTGGCAATGTTTGAAGGACTCACTAACCTCCAATTTGCTGACTACATCACAGGGGTCCTTAGGGGGGGGGGGTATAAATTGTACAGTGTTGGTGGAAAATCTGGAGCAACTGATTCCTCCAAATTATTCCAAGCAACAACAGGACACTATTATTTCTGTAAATCAGGCTGGTCCTGTTTCTTTGCATACTTTAACTGGAAGAATCGAGACACTATAATGTACAGTTGCGGACACATGAAACAGACACACATCAAACGGGCCCAATATCAAGCATAAAATAGGACTCGTCGCCTCTACACATACACACACAACGTATCATCCTATACTCTATGGTCAATGACGGGCCTCAATTCAGGTGTGTCTTTTTATGTGTCCGCAACTGTTCATTAGAGTGTGTCGATTCCTTCAAACTATTCCAGGAAACAGGATCAGATTAACAGAAATAATGGTGTCCTGTTTAATTGTTGCTTAGAATAGTTTTGATGAATCAGTTGCTCCATTCGTCCGCAAATATATCAAAAACATATACTATCTCATCAACAGGAAATGCATTGCAACCCATCCTTACAGAGCGACGGAGTATTCAGACCAGGATGGGAAGACCAAGTAAGTATAACAGGTAGTGGTAGCCATGTAGATGTTCCTTGTGTCCTTGTATAATATACAGTCATGTAGTTCCTTATATGTCCTTGTATATACTATCATGCAGCTCCTTGTGTCCTTGTTCAGTTATGCAGCTGTTCCTTGTGTCCTTGTATATACAGTTATGCAGTTCCTTATGTCCTTGTATTTACAGTCATGTAGCTCCTTGTGTCCTTGTTCAGTAATGTAGTTCCTTATATGTCCTTATACAGTAGGCGGTGATAAATGTCTTGTCACCTCGTCTCATTTAGTGCGTTTTGAAGGATAACATAAAGCATAATATTAATACACTTCTCTGGTTTTTCAGTTTACGAGCCGGGTCTGTGAAGCATATATTTCCATACTGTTCAGTCACGTTCAGTTGTCCTGTCAGCACTTTCGAATGAAAAGGCCTCGATAAATTATGTGAAATTCTAGCCGTTAGTCTCTGTAATAATGGTTTATAAGATTAATTCAAATGGTTCACTTTCATTCGCCAGAAACAGGACTTTTGATCGTGACTGTCCTTCATGACTTGGCAGATGTGGCAACAGGACTTTTGCCTCCGACTGTACACTGATGGTTAATAGTTCTGTCCTGATCCGAAATGTAGCATCTTGAATCTCTACCAGTCTCGTATCTCAATGCTTCCGGATCACCTCCATTCGATCCACGTTTAGGAGAGATTCATATTGTGCCTCGGTACAGGACATTATTATTGACCCTCATTGTCAAGAGTCTTTCATACATTGCCATGAAACACCACCTATATGGAAGGAGTTTGTTTCGTGGCATGGTCAGGAGGAATCAGAAGCCTCCAATTTTCATACACGATTACAGGGTCCTTAATGGGGCAGTAGTATAATGTTGGTATATCTGGAACAACGGATTCCTCCAAACAACAGGCCATCAATATTTTTCATTAAACTGGTCCTGTTTCCTGACATACTTTGGAGGAATCAAGGCGCTCCAAGAGTACAATATCGTATAAAAGTTTGCAATACATTATTATTATTACTTTATCTGCTACATCTTTTCCCGCTTCTGTGTGTAATTGATGGGGCTGAGTTTTGGCAGATGGTTTTTACGGCCTGATGCCCTGCCTAACACCAACCTACCCTATTAATAGTACTACAATATAATACTCCGTTTTTATGCACATATTAGTACTACAATAAGGATCATTTACACATACAAGTCCCAACTCAGCAGCGTCTACTATGGTGAAAAAATTACCAGTGCTCATTTTCCCGCGATCTGCTCACCAATTTGTAAGGCTATAGGCTGAGAGTTAATAAAGCCTTGTTTACACCAAAGCTAAAAGAATACAAATGTTTATCACCAGATCACATTCTAATTACCTTATACAGAAAGGTTAGGGGTGTGGCTCGGTGCGTCCTACAACAACAAGGAGAAGGACTGGAAGTGGCTGTCGGGCAGATCAGTGGGAATGAGCCCAGACTTTCACTGGGGACCCAATGAACCAAACAACAACAACAACGAGGGGAAGGATTCAGCTGCTGACCAGTATTGCATGAGCCTCAGTTTTGTTAATGGCACAAAATATTACGGTGCTGACGCCTGTAACTTCGCCAAAAGGATCTTCAGTTTGTGCGAGACTAAATACAAGATTCTGTGTGATGGTGTTTAGATGGCGTTGTGTTATATGAGTGTACTGTCGGCGGTAAAAGTATAGTGTCGCCGCATTTACTCACTGTTCCTTGGAATGGTTTGAAGGAATTAGATGCTCCAAATTTACAACACTGTACTGCCCTCATAAATATAATTTCCTCTTCTTACACGCTCTCAAATTCTGTTATTACAATCCTTCTAACTTATTTTTTTCTGTATCTGTCACCAATACTGTATCATGGGTCAATAAACGTGTAAACTACTAATAGTCTCTTTATCCTCTGTTATACTCATATATTATAACATACTGTCTGCATGAATATATATATACATATTGTGTCTAACTGTATCATTATTAATTCAGAGGGATGCCGACAATGTTTCTAATTCGGCTTTGGTCACGAAAAGTTGCGACAATGCCCAACTTTTTGTAGGACATCCCAAATTGCAGTACACACACCCAAATAGTCACCGAAGGACCCGAATAAGAAATCTAAAGAAATAAATTGTTATTCTTGACACTGTTGGGAGTTTATTCGCTCGTGTGTTAATGGGGTTCTATAGTGTTGGAAAATCTGGAGCAAGTGATTCCTTCAAACTATTACAAACAGAACACCAATATTTTTGTTAATCTAGTCCTGTTTTCTGACATACTTTGGAGGAATCAAGGCGCTCCAATGTACCAAAAGTGTATTATCCCCTTAACTATAATAGGCTTTCGGTTTGAACTATTCAGTGCAGGTTTACTGAAGAATTTATTTTTAGTCATAAAAACTATGCATTACATTCACGTCTGTGTATCACACAAACGAAACTTTATTAATTAAATGTATAAGTGATCAAATCTGTGGTTTAAATAGACACGTTCTTTAGATATCTTTATCGGCATCATTTATACAGCCAGGAATGAAAAGGGGAGATTCTCTTGTTGGTGAACTGGAAGGTCTCAGATTCTTCCAAACTATGTCGAGAAAGAGATCTTGTATATTAGTACCACTAAGAATGTCTGTTTTCTGTCATAATTAGGGGGAATCAGCAGACACCTTCCAATTCACCAACCAACAAAAGAATCTCTCCTTTAATCAATTTATGGGATAATATACTGAAGAGACGCCAGTAGAGGTGATACGGATCTTTCTCCTTCCAACAATTGATAGGAGTAATATCCAGGGTTGGCAACAACTGTATCACCAGCATTATTACCAGTATTGATGGAATGGATTTGTATATCATTGGTGATTCGTTGGTCGGGGTTTGTCCGGGGTGTATTGTTGTTGGTCATCAGTGTGGAGTAAGAACTTTTAATAAATAAATTAATATAAAAATATATATAGGGGGAAAAAATATTTAGCACTCTACTGTACAGTCAGCGCAGATTAACGTGATCGCATACAGTCGCACGCGGCTAACTGGCGTAAAATATTATTTTGCAACTACCTGGCACGGATAAATCACTTGGGAAAATAATTATATAGCAACTTTCTGAAGTACCTGGCCGCTTGCTTTGACAGCTTTGTCTCTCTTAACGGTCAGTTTAAATATCACCTGCCTCGGGGAAGCAGTACTTATTCATTACTACCTCCCCAACCCACATCTATGGCTTTGTGTAACCATACAACTTTGACCTTTATAAAAAATTCCAAGATGTCAAAGGCACATACAATTGAGGCTAATATAGTGAGAGTGATTGAGTGTTTTGATGTGACACTTCTCCAATTGTCTCCTTATGTGTCCCAAAGTTCTACCACTAATCTTAGGTCACCCTCCCCCACCATGTTTGTGGTAAAGAATCCGACACTTTCCTTATATTTATTTACGAGTCGACGTATTGTAACTTGGTTTACGCCAGTTTGCCGATTTATTTCCTTGGTCCATAATCCTAATTTATAACACTTTATAATTCCTCCAAACAAAGTAACAAAACAGAGACTTCTACTGAGGGAGAGTCCATTTCCTGACACAGTTTGAAGGAATCAGTACCCCCCCCCCCATACCAATTTGCCCTTGATATATAGGGAAAACACAATAATGGACAATATTCCACTGTGATTTATACCTGGCAATTATTTCTTCAGGTTTAGCAATCTCTCTAAAGTGTGGAAAAAAAACAGGTGCAATTTTCCACAACACAACTCAATCCTTCAATGGCGTCACCATCGCCCACCATTCTTGCAATGGTGGAGTCAGCCTCGTATCCCCTACAATACAGGGGGTGAGTGAGGGATGGGGACTCATCTCTCTAACAATGATCCCACCAATGGCTCAAATATCCTTGGAGCTGAACCCTTGTCTGTCAGGGGTCCTGCACTGGTGCTATAGCCTTCCCACCCCTTGAAAATGAGGGTAATGGGGTATTGATAATATTAATGTTGTCACGTCAAAAAGCTATCATTATATTGGTCCTTTATTCTGTAAAGTTGTGTCAAAAGTATGGAAAACAATCAAATGCTATTTTCCACAACATTACAAGATCTTACCCTTATAAGTTGTGTTACTGTAAGCCACATAACACTGATAATATTGAAGCTTTAAGAGATATTTGGAACAGACCTGCGTTTACATGTAGAATAATGTATATGTATGGATAAAATATTAAGAGTGGTATTATTAAACTACTGTACTTCTTTGAGGAAAACTTCTGTTCGCCGCTCAATTCCTATTATTTTGCAATAAGAATTAAGAGACAAAAGCCTTTTCCTCAAAGAAATAATTCAATAATACCGCCCTAAAGGTTCTTGTACATACTATTTCATAACTTCAATTTATCAGTGCTTACTATGATCACATGCTGGGTGATGAAGCTAACATTTCACTCACAACCACCACCCAGCCTGTGAATATCCATGACCCTAGACAACTTACACATGTTAAAAAAAAATTATCAGCTCGAATCCATGAACTGAATATCTGTTAAAATGAAAATAGTCTTTGGCAGAGGTTTGGGCTGAGGAGAGAGCACCTTCATCATTTTCAATTCTTCATCCACATCCAACCTGCAAAGAAAAGAGGATTACATGTACAGTTCTGGATATAAGTTTCAATACACATATGGATAACTCAAACATATTGCTGACTAATGTATGTTTTCACTTTCTCATGATTATGATGATGTTATTGCTTTGAATAGTGTACAGTTATGGACACATATGGATAACTCAAACACATTGCTGGCAAATGTTTTCAAGTTCTCATATGATGTTATGTTATTATTCTTTTGAAATGTGAGTAGCTGCTTGAAGTAATTTATAAGATGAAGCATAACCTACTCAATGGAATGTTTCCCTGTTAATAAATAGAGGGAAGCTGTCATATGTTTACACGAGTCAACCCAATGTGGATGATTATTAGTGTCCATCACTGTACCTCTCAGAGATGGGCACAAACAATTCAAGTTGGTAAATAGTGCTTAAATGAAAAAGAGGAAGAAAGAATACTGAGGAGTTGGAAATATTAAAATGACATTTTGTTATTTTAGTACGTACAGAATACCAGGATGCGAGTGATAATAACAGAAAGAAACACCAACGTGGACTACTGTAGTGACGTTCTGTTTATCCTCTCACTGATGAAGCAACAAGCATTGTAATAATTATACCCATCACCTGGTATGTGAAATATATTAATCACTACTGATGACATGTATAAAAAGTACAAGGCAATAACAAGAAAAAATATATACATGATTTCAGGTGTTTCCTTAGAATATTAAAACAAAATGATGCTATAATATCATACACCACTTCCTGGGTAACTAACTACACAGAGTAGAGTGGTATCTAACTGTTCTTTTTTTCATCACGTGTCAGTACCCAAATAACTACAGTATTGTAAATTAGCAATCCTATATTTATCTACTTGCACATTTTTCATAGAACACACAACAATAAAAAAAAAAAAAAACATGGACTGGATGGATACTGACACACAAATGAAGCCAGCAACATTGGAGGTGAGAAGGTCTTCTGGTTCGGTTGCCAGGCTTACGGCAAGCATGTGGTGCTTCAGTTTGACACCTGGAAATATACAGTACAGTATAGTACAGTAGACCCTGGACAATTAATGAATTAATACATGTATCCACCACTTCATTTTACACTCAGTTCCTCATTGAAAGCCACCAAATGTTTTCCCAGACCTTTGTTATTCTTTAACATACAGACTATGTGATTTACTGAGCCTGTGCTAAAAGGATAGTGCTAAATTTATTCATCTTGTGTCAAATCTATGTACAGTTGGGAATATAAATTTTAATACACATATGAATAACTTAACTAATGTTTTCACGTTCTCATATGGTGTTATTGTTTTGAATAGTGAGTAGCTGCTTTCCATCTAATGAACAAAGGGAAGCTGTACATTTATTTTAAGGGGGTAGTACAGGGTTGGTATATCTGGAGCTACTGATTCCTTCAAACTATTCTAGTAAACAGGACACCATTATTTTTGTCAATCTGGTCTTGTTTCCAGACATACACTGGAGGAATCAAGGCACTCTAAAGGCCGTATCACACGGTCGCTCTTTTCCTGCGACATCGTGTCATGCGACATCATTTTCGACAACATGTCGCTGGAAACAATAGCACACGGCAAATTCTCAAGAAAGACAACAACGACGACCGACGACACCACGCGGGCGGCGGGACAACCAAAACACTCTGTCACAAAAGCCAATTCACCAAGGATGGACGCCATTAACCGAGCAATTTTAGCTGTTGGAGCATGTGCAATTGTTTTGGAAGAAGAAGAAAGAGGAAAGAGGTTTGGACCAGGTGGCAGGCGAAAGCAGAAATGTAAACAAACCCCGAAATCAAATCAATGTTCCATGCTCATATTTAACAGTTAAATTCGGTGTATATAATATATAAGATCTAGGAATACAATTTTTATATTCAAATAATGATACCTAACACTACTTAAATCATAATATGCGATAATAATATATTCCATACAATATTATTCACTATAGACTTTAAACGACTTTCTCCCTGTCGCAAGAAATCCCCGACAGTTTTCGATAGTTTCCGTGGACACTTCGTCATCCGAAATCTCCCATTTCCCGCGACATGTCGTCGAAAATCGTGTCGCACGACACGATGTCGTCAGAAAAAGTGCCCGTGTGATACCCGCTTAATGTAACAAAAGTATAGTAACCTCTTCATTGCATGTCTTAAATATAATGTATAGATTTTTTTAGATATAACACAAATATTGTAGCGCACTGTGCTTTGGGATGACTGTTTAAGGGGTGGAACAGTGTTGGTGGTAAAACTAGTGCAATTGATTCCCCCAAACTAGTTCAAGCAACATCAAGACACCAGTATTCTTGTTCATCTGGTCCTGTTTTCTGGCATACTTTGGAGAAATCAAGGTCCTTTAATTAACCGCTTTCTGCTTTTACTCTACATCCCTACCCAAATACAGTATTTATTTGATCTATCCATTTAATCCAAAAATTTGTTATAAGAGGATCTGTTGAATCAAGGGTTTGTTTATATAAATAACATTACAATAATCCCTTGTTTCTCACTATTGTTATGGGTGTATATTATACTGCTTGTAATGAATCTTTGTACAGTAAACCCTCATTATCCAACACTGGTTTATGAGTGTGTAATGTACGAAGAAGGTTTAATGTACATAGATTCATTAAAAACAGTATAATACACACCCATGACAACATTGGAAAACAAGGCATTATTGTACTGTACTGTACTTTCCACTATGGTCACTGATTCCTGAGGATAAATTAAGAAAATTGGCAGAAAGTAAATATTTTCTTTTAAGTATCAGAATGATCAGATGTGGATAGGCTATGAAAGTTTTATGTTAATCTCATGTAATCTCTTTGCAGTTGGCTTAGAATCAAATTAACCAGTCACAAGTGAATATGCATATCAAATATTACTATGCCGAACACCAGACACAAACAAAACTAATGCAGTGCATGCCATCCAAAGTACAGTGGACCCTTGATATAGAAATGGATAAATACTTCTATCCACCACTTCATTTTACACTCAGTCCTTCACTGAACACCAACAAATGATTTCCCAGGCTTCTGTAATTTATTACCATACAGATTAAGTGATTTACTGGTCCAGTGTTAAAAGAACAGTACTAATTTCATTCATGTTATTTTGAATCCCTACTGTAAAAGAGTCTATATTATTTGTACTATACCTGGTTCAATGGGCACCAACTTTGTCATATGGTCATCCACTTTCATATCAGCAGGCATACAAGAGTCTGGCAGAGCAGGTGCACCAATCTTGTATATCTGGAGGTGTGTCATCTTAACTTCAAAACTATGGGGATGGTACTTTGTGTGTAAACCGTAGTAATATTCTCTAATGCGGTCATCTCGACCCAGCACTCTCATGGCCTGAGTTCTTTCCACAACCTGCAAATTATATATTACCGGTATTTATATAGACAGTAATGCCTTGTTTTCCACTGTTGTTATGGGTGTGTATTGTATGGTTTGTAATGAATCTATGTACAGTAAACTCTCTTTGTAGATTATTCACCCAGTGGTGAATAATGGGGGTTTACTGTACACATATTCATTACAAACAGTATAATACACACCCATAACAGCAGTGCAAAATGAGGGATTAATGTAGAAAGATGTCAGACAATACTTTTATTTATACATAGGCTATATAGGTAGGCCTATTGTAATTTCTGCCTTTTCGATTGACCAAACTTGTAGATACACTGATATTTATGATAAAAAGACATCTTGAAATATACAGTAGACCCTCGATATACAATGAAGACCACCAAAAGTTTTCCCAGGCTTCTGTTATTCATTACCATACAGACTAAGTGATATACTGAGCCTGTGCTACAAAGGATAATGGTAAATTTATTTGGCGTAGGGAAATGGCATCCTTATCTCCCTTGTATCCTCTACAATATGGGGGGGGGGGGAGTGAGGATTTGGGACCCCACTCTCTAACAATGACCCCACCATAGGCTCAAATAGCCTTGAAGCTGAACCCATTGCTTGTCAGGGGTCCTACACTGGCACTAGAGCCTCCCCACCCCTTGAAAAAGGGTAATGATGATAAACATGATAAATACATTAATATAATAACTATATATTAACAGTAATTTCCACCTTCTGTAATGCACATACAGTACATAAGTAATAAAAACACATTACTTGACTTACCCCTCCACTCTTTGGAAGAAACACAACCTTGATGAAAGGAATATCTCGAACCAGTTCATTGTACAGCCTCTCCTGGTCCAACACTATAATGACATCAACTTCAAAAGCTTGAGCAACATGAGTCAGGCTCTTATATCCTTCATCCTTCACCCACCCACAAGTGTTGATCACAATTCCAGATGATGCCACTGAAAAAAAATAAATAAATAATAAACCTGTAGGAAACTTTATTAAATATTTTTTACCATTTGGATTGTGGTCTTCCGATGAAGCTACTGAAAAAAATTAGGAACCTTTATAAATAAATAATTTGCACTATTTTGATTTTAGTTTCATGATGAAGCCACGGAAAATTATAAATATAAGAAACTTTATGAATAACTATTTTGCACTACAGTATTTTGATTGTGGTCTTCTGATGAAGTTACTGAAAATATAAGAAATTTTATGAATAAATATTTTGCACTATTTTGAGTGTGGTCTGATGAAGCCATTGAAAAAACTGGGAATTATATGAATAAATATCTTGCACCATTTTAATTGTAGTGATGTGAAACAAATATGACAAACAAATATGAATGATGAGATGTGTGTCAAAGCAAGAGAGGTGTAGAGAAGGTGTGTGTGTGTGTGTTTGTCTGCTGATGAATGAGGAGTGGAGTGATGCCTTGAGAGATTGTGTGTGTGTGTTTGTTGTTGAAGTTCCTCAAGCTGTCTGGCCGAGCAGCCCTGAGCTCCTGCGGAAGGCCATGGCCTGAACTGGGCTTTCCCACGGTGCCCTCAGAGAGTGCATGTTGTGTTGTTGGCGAGTGTGGTTGTGTACATTGCAGTCTTCCATAATGTGTTTAACAGGTCCTGGAGTGGCAGAGTCTACATCGTGGGACCACCCCCCAAGGCTACCAAGGAAGGAAGTTATGGGGACCAAACCGTCACAAAATCCCCCCGCCCCCACCAAGGGGGCGCGAGTCCCTATGTGTGTTTGTCAAAGGTGCTTCTATGTTAAGTTTAAGTGTTGGTAAATTTTGTGCAATTGACTGATTTCTCCAAACTATTCCAAGCAACAGGTTCATCAGGTTCTGCTCCCTGGTATACTTTGGAGGAATCAAGGCACTCCAATGTACAAAAAATATACTATCCCCTTAATTAAGAACACTACAGTAGGCTACAAATGTATATTTCTCACAGTGGTACTGTAGACCCTTGATAAACTATGAACAAATACTTGTATCCACCACTTCATCATAATATGCTCAGTCATTCATATGTTTTCCCAGGCTTCTGTTATTCATTACCATACAAACTAAGTGATATACTGAACCTCTGTTTAACAGATAGTGCGAAATTTATTCATTTTATACCGAGTGTCTACTGTAAATAATACCTTTCCTGTTGGCAACCATCTTGTCCTGTATGGTGGCTGCCATCCGAGACACTAGTATGTTGTAGAGGGTGAGGTTTGCAGCTGGAGTCAGGTGGCCAAAGTTGTAGACCAGCGGTGCCTCCTGGGAAAACCCTTCACCCACTGCGGCAGCCCGCTCCACCAGCAGTGCACCTTGAAAACAAATATCAATTAACTGTTTGTAAATACTGTACACTGTACATCTTTTTGTCTGTCATCGGGAGATCCATAACAAACATCAATTAACTGTTTGGATATGAAAATATATTCTTTTGTCTGTCATTGAGGGTATTCTTCACCCACTGAGGCCACCCTTTCAACCAGCAGTGCCCCTTGAAAATAAATAAATTCAATCTGGGCCACGGTAACAGGCTTGATGAAGCCTATGTCCAGTGTCGGAACATATACTGTATATATAAATAAATAAAAAAAAAAAAATCAATGAATGGACTGCAATTTGGAGCAATGTACTGTATATTGTGTATAAATGTTATCAACATCACCTATGAATCAATTAATGGGCTGCAATTCAGTGCAATGTACAAGAAAGTCCTCATCATCATCACCTAAGAACATCAATGAATGAACTGTTTGTAAATACACAACAGTATATATCTTTTTGTCTGTCATTGTGGGTACTCTTCACCTAATGAACTGCAATTAAGTGCAATGCCTTGACAAAAAACAAATATCAATCAATAAATGAACTATTTGTAAATACGCTGTATGGGTGGTATTATTAATCGAAGAAATCTCTCTTCGCCGCTTAATTCGTATTACAAAATCACATAAACTGAGCGACGAAGAGCCTTTTCCTCATTTACTAATATCACCCTACATCTTTTCATCTGTCACTGTGGGTATTCTTCACCTAATGTACTGTATTTTGAAGCAAGAAGAACTGCAATCTGGTGCAAGGTGCAAGAAACATCAGTGAATAAACTACAATTTAGTGCAATGTGTAAAAAAGATATCAATATCACACTGAAATATCAATGAATGAACTGCAATTTGGTGCAATATATAACCTAGAAATATCAATGAATGAACTGCAATTTGGTGCAATATGTAAAAAGTAATCATCATCATCACCAAGAAAAATCAATAAATGAGTTGTCTGGAAATACCCTGTGCAGTACATATTTTCATCTGTCATTGTGGGTACCACAAGTACCATTAAGATACTTTTAAGGGGGTAACACTGGAGTAACTTGTTTCCTCCAAAGCATGCCACGAATCAGGACCAGATGAAAAAAATTAATGGTACCCTGTTGCTTGAAATAATTTGGAGGAATCAGTTGCTCCAAATTCTCCACCAACACTGTACTACCCCCTTAATTAAGTGATAAAATATATACAGTTCACAATACAAATAATTCACCAATTGTCCCAGGAATGGATATGGAACCTTGTCCCACATCCAGATCGACAAATATGGGCCTCCTTCCCATACGGACAGCATAGTTGAGTAGGATGCGACAGAGTGTGGACTTTCCCACATCCCCAGGCCCCACCACCATTGTTGCTGGACCCCGCGTGTCTTCACCCCGACCATACCCAACGTCTGCTTGTTTCCTCAGGCGCTCCAGGCAGGCATGTGTGTTGAGATACATTACCTGCCAGAAAAGATTATTTAAAGGGGTAATACATTTTAAAAGGGAAATCAGATATTGATGATGATGTAATACACTTTTGGTACATTGGAGTTTTTTTTGCTTCAAAGTATGCCAGGAAACAAGAACATATTAATCAAAATAATGGTAACCTGTTGCATGGAATAGTTTAAAGGAATCAGTTAGTCCAGATTTACCAACACTGTTCTTCCCCCTTAACCTAGGCCTAAATCTTTACAAAAGAATATAATATTACACTGGTGAGTGGTCTATTGAATATCCTTAAATTAGGAGAAAATATTTTTCTTCAATTACTTCTTTTTTTTATTACAGGTAAGGCACCCCAGGCCTGACAACCATTGATTGAGCTATAGAACAGGAATGCTGCCTTCTGGTATACATTGCCATACAGGCTAAATGTTTTATTGAGCCTGTGTTAAAAGGATAGTGGTAAATCATCAAGGGCCTACTATATCTACAATAGCTATCCTGCAAGAACAAAATATAATGTCAGTTATTACCATAGGAGTTTCCTTTGCAGTATAGGTGCCTTCTGTATTGCCAATAAGCTTCAGTGTACATCCATGCCACGTAAACACAGCAACTTTAGCACCAGGGTAAAAGGTGTATGGTTTGTCAGGTGCCAACTCTGTTCCAAACACCTCAGCTTTTCCATTCATTAACTGATGAAATTAAAATACATGTTTAGTCAAAATAATGCAGTGTAAAGCTCATGGAACTTACTGTTAAGGGGGTTTAATAATATAACCCAGAGTACATTCAAGTGGAGACAGAGTGATTACATAGATTACAGACAACTAAGTGGTGTGGCTGTGTGTGCTAGTACAAAGCTGGTAAAAGTAAGGTGATGGTCTTTGAGAGGACAGTGGTGTGAAGTGATTGATTGACTTTGCCTAGCCTAATGGAACCAAGCATGAGATAACTTTAGGATGTGAGAAGATGGAGAAAGTGAAGGAGTTTATATATTTAGGAACAGCGTTGTGTAAATATGGGAGCATGGAAGGAGAAATCAGAGAGAGAGCAGTGTGGGGTAGGCAGGTCATAGGCTCTCTAGGGAGAATCATGAAGGGTAAAAGAGTGAGCATGAAAAAGAAACGGGACCTGAGGAACAGTATAGTTCTACTAACGCTGATATATGCATCAGAAAAATGGACAAGGAACTGGGCACAACAGTCTAAAATAGGTGCAGTGGAGACTAGTTACCTGAGAGGAGAATGTGGTCTGACAAGGTGGGATGAGAAAACTAAACAGGAAATCAACATATTTTTAATAACAAATAAACTTACCTTAAGGTCAACAGTGTCTTTCTTGCTTTCAACCTCAAATCGAAGTTCACAATCGGGATCTAATCTAAATTCCTTTTCAGTCATTGTGGTGATGCTTCTGTTGTAACTGTAAAGAGTAATTTAAACAATAACTGTACAATATATTACATTACAGTACTTGCCAACAACACAACATACACTCTTTGAGGGCATTGTAGGAAAGCCCGGTTCAGGCCATGGCCTTCCTCAGGGGCTTGGGGCTGCTTGGCTAGACAGCTTGAGGAACTTCAACAACAACAGTAATCTCTAGCTTTCCACTGGGTTTATGGGCGTGTAATGTACAAAGAGGGTTTACTGTACACAGATTCATTACAAACAGTACAATACACACCCATTACACCAGTGGAAAACAAGGCATTACTGTTCTGTATAAAGGAATATATTTAGCACAATTTACTTCATTACTTCATTAATAATTGCTGGATTTTGGTAAAACGGGTACAGTATCACAACAGGTATAGTGTGGTAAATGTGGAGTAACTGATTTTTTCAAACTATTCCCAGCAACAGGACACCATTATATTCATTAATCTGATCCTGTTCCCTGACATATTTTGGGGAATCAAGGCAATCTAATGTATCAAAAGTATACTGCAGGTAGTACTATATCCCCTTTAATAATATATTTCCCCACAATATTATGGGGAAAAAAAAAATATATATACCGGTAACCCAAAATATGCAGACCACCAAGTATAATGTATAAAAAAACATAACAAATCCTGGTAGAACTCTTATTCAGATATACTGGTATGAGTTAAAAGTCCTTTCCTCACAGCAATGTGATAAACCGGATTTAGACGCACTTCTGGGAAAGGCTGTGGACTTAGGCCACACTTGGCTACAAAAACGCATGCTGTGCAAGCATCGCATTTAAGATAATAAGGTTCATTGCTCAATAGGTGAATCACGCAATGAAAACACGCACAATATGCGAAACTACTATATCTTCCTTATCTGTGGCTCTTCTTAACAATTCCCAAGTAAACATTTGCAAAGGATGAAATGAAAAAGATTGACAATACAAATTTGCGACACCCTATAGAGTGGCTGTACCAACTGGGACGAAATGTGAGATAACCTTAGGGGGTGAGAGGATGGAGGATGTGAGGGAATTCAAGTATCTGGGAACAGTTCTGTGTAAACATGGAAGTATGGAAGGAGAATCAGGGAGAGAGCAGTGAGGGGCAGGCAGGTCATAGGATCACTGGGGAGGATTATGAAGGGTAGGAGTGTGAGTATGGAAGTGAAGAGGGGACTGAGAAATAGTATAATCCTACCAACACTGACATATGAGTCGGAGACATGGACATGGAGTAGGGCTCATCAGGCTAGAATAGGTGCTGTGGAAATGAGTTACTTGAGAGGAGCATGTGGACTTACAAGGTGGGATGGAGAAAGTAATGAGAGTGTGTATGAGAGATGTGGTATGAGTGAGAAGGCAATTGGTATTGAGTGTGGAGTGGTAGAGAGAGTGAAGCGTAATACACTGAGATGGTTTGGACATGTAGAGAGAATGCAAAGTGTGGAGTTTGTAAAGAAGGTGTACGATAGTGAAGTTGTGGGACCTGGTGTGAGAGGTAGAACAGAGTGGAAGAGTATGAGAGAGAGAGAAGTGTGAGGGGGGGAGGGGGGATGGACCAAGTAAGGAGGGAGTGCTGGAACAGGGAGAACTGGAGACTCTTCTGCCTTGGCCACCCCCTTGGTGGGAGTTCCCGGAGGGAGCGAGGCATCGGAGCTATAGATAGATAGATAGATAGATACTAGAATAATATACACTAGATAAAGATTTTGATTAATTATGGTTGAGTATTGTCTGATAGTAAAGTTAATTCGCAAATTCATTACACTGAACCCATAAAGATAGTATGAGAAATCCTATTGTATGAAGTGATTAAAACAAAGTCAAAAGCAGTTTTTTCTTCTATAGTAGGCTAACTATTGTTATGATTATCTAGTACCGGTAAGTTTTATTTTAAAAAATTGGGGCTATAGTTTAAAAGTAAATGATTTCTTATACCATATATACAACTCCCATTATTAAACTACTTCTTGTAGGAAAATGCAGTACATATTTACTTTATTGCTGTTCTCTAGTCCAGTTTTACTACAATCATTACCCACTACTTTATACTATTATAAAACTATTCATCTATGGCATTTCCCTAGGAAATGGAGAATATAGGAATTAGCCTGATCTTACCTAACCTAAGCTGGACTGCAGCACTGCTCAACAACAGACAGACTACCAGGACCTAACCACGAGTACCCAGGGCAAACTACCAGTACCAGGACCTACCCAGGGCAAAATACCGGGACTATACTGGGGCAAACCTCCAGGACCTAACTGAGTAACCGGGGCAAACTAACTTACCAAGGCTTACTGGAGCAATCTGCCAGGACCTTACCAGGGGGTAGGAGATGAACATATGTTGGAAATAGGGTATTTGTGGTGAATTATTTCAGAAAAGGTTATAACAAAGGTCCAATTAGTGGAAAATTATATATGGTAAAAACAACATATTACAGAACGACAACAGAATAAATATATAACGAAAAGGCTCCTTGTCACTCAATTCGTATTACAAAAATAATAGGACGAAGAGAACTTTTCCTACAAATAGTAGTGTAAGGACCCTGTGATCCTATATGGGAATTGGAGGCTTCGGATTCCTCCCAACTATGCCACGAAACTCCTTCACCACTGGTGAGGGCTGGTTCTCTCCAGAAATGAGGAATTTGGCACCCTCTACCCCACCCTGGCCTGTTCTGTCTGTCTCTCTTACTATTTCTCATTCCTTCTGGGTAGCTGACGAGATCGCCCGATTGGGTGGCACAATAAGGAAGACTACAGACAGTGGGTTTGTTGGCTTGGGGGTACATGCCCGTGAGCCAGCAGTCCCCTCGTCTGCTGCCTTCGAAGAAACAGATCTCACTATCACCCTGGCTCTCATTTGGGGACCCGAGCATCTGCGCAGCTTCAGTCAACAAGACTCGGGACTGCTCGGCCAGACAGTCTTGGGAACTACAACAACAACAACTCCTTCACCACAGGTATCACAGGTGTGTGTGTATTGAATGAATTACCGCTATTGCGTACGGTTATTCTACCTTCATTACCCACTTCTTTATGTCATTCTAAGACTATTTTCTTCTATGGCATTTCATCTACAAATGCCCCATTTCCATGATTTTCAATTTTGAAATTAGCCTGACCTTACCTGACCTTACCTAAGCTAACCTAGACCACAGCAGACTACCGGGACCTAACCTGGGCAAACTACCGGGAAATAACCGTGGTAGAGTACAGGAAATGACCGGGGCAATATACTGGGACCTAGCCGGATCTGGCAACACTGCTACAAAACGGTAATTCTTTCAATAAATACCCAGAATCCCTCCCTATGGAATTATACACAGGATGTGTTTTATAGCAGAGTTTGGAGGCGTAAGTTACATTAACTCCAAATTAACCACAAAAGGTTGCTTCCCTTAATTATGTCCACTTCCAAAGTTCTCAACACATTATATACATTGTAAATAATGCTATACTGCACCTATCTTCTCAATCCTTACCGTATTAATGCTTGTTTGTCTGTAATGAGTATACTGTAATATTATCAACCACTGACGCACTGAGTGTAAAGTGTATAAAACTGTGTAAACCGCATTGTTTGTATGTTGGTCTTCTGGAACTTGAGGTTTCTTTTTCTAACGGCACTTCTTGTACAGTACTTCTATGTCCTTTTTTTATTTATTTATGTAAATCAATAGTCTTATCAGATTAAGACAAGCAAGCTAGAAGATCATAGACTAACCCGTCCATACAGAGTGAACAAACAATTCAAGGTACACAGGATATGTTAAAATGGTATACTGTAAATATTATTCAATGACGTGAGTGACGTCACAGAAAGGCACATGTAGGCCCATTTGGTTACTCCTCTATATATAAAGCTTTGCACATTTCAGAATCTATACAGTAATGATATCAGTATGTAAACAGTCGAGGGTCATCCCTACTGATCTTAATTGGGATAATTAAGTGTGTTGGCAGTGTTGCACTGTTGCACCAACATTTTATATATAATAGGTCCATTTAAACCTTTAATTTTTCAACTCGTTTGTTAGTTATGAACCCAAGGTCCAGGGACCTTGTATGAACCATTGTAATTCAATATTAATAGTTTCGCAAAAGTTTATAAGGTTGTATGGTGGAAGGTAATCATGCTCTGGCCCTTTGTTATACTGTATGCCTTTACAACCAGAAACTTGAATTGAAAAATTTTCAATTAAATTCTATTCCGATATTTAAATGAGGTTCAATAGCTTGGCAGGGTATTGGTACCCTGTCTGAATACTACCTGCTTGGTCATGACATATAAATCCTTTGGGAATATCCATAAGGATCTCAGAGTTTTGGTGGACATTAATGACAGATTTTATCTCGACATCAGATCTGTAGTCGATAAGGCCTAAGAGCCTCTGCTAACTTTTTAATGTGTACCCTCTGCAGATCTCGAAACTAAATACTTACTTTGTATGAAACACATTATTTGAGCTTTACTGGAATATACAACTATTGAGTGGAATACAGCTTTTCTGACAATCTTTGATTACCCATCATTATTAGAATCAGTACAGTAAAGAGAACTTGACCTCGACATATAGATGGAAGTTCACCTCTGCTTGGGCTGGTAGCACATGGCATTATGGTACATAATTTATATGACACTATAATCATTACCTATCTACCAGTATAAATATATCAGTACAGTATTGGATAAAATAAACAAATTATTTATTCCAGAATGCAGATATACATTTTATTAAATTTCACAAAAAATAATATATAGAGTTGAATCTACAGGAATAATACTTAAGTCTCAAGTTTCCTACTTCCATCATAAATATATTGTGATACTTTACAGTTGACTTTACATAACATTCAATTACCACTCCATTAAGGGGTTTATAGTAGTGTTGTTGGTAGTAAATTTGGAGCATCTAATTCCTCCAAACTATTCCAAGCAACAGGATACCATTATATTAATTAACTGGTGCTGTTTCCTGGCATTCTTTGGAGGAATCAAGGCACTCCAATGTACCAAAAGTGTATTACCCCATTAATAATAAATGACTTCACTGATGCTTTGGTCTCTTTTGGAAATCATAACTAAAGGGGTGGCACATTGGGGTGCCTTGACTCCTCCAAAGTATGCCAGGAAACAGGATCAGAATAACAAACATAATGGTGTCCTATTGCTTGGAATAGGTTGGAGGAATCACTTGCTCCAGATTTACCTACACTTCTTCCCTCTTAACGGCAATACCTCACTAAGGGGTTTCTGCAAATAGAAAAGGACATGAATACACCAGGCTAGACAATACTGTATAGCCCTGCCTAGATTAGTTTACATATAGGCTGGCACTGGGAAGCCTTTACAGTAAGCCTTTGACATAAAACTATTAAATTTAGAACTATCTTTTGAACACAGGCACAAACATAACTTATGGTAATGAATTACAGAATCCTGGGGAAACATTTGGTGGTCTTCAATAAGGAACTGAGGGAGTGTAAAATGAATTGGTGGATACAATTATATATTCATTGTATATCGAGGGTCTACTGTATCTTGAAAACTTACAGGAATTATGTCAAATATGGGATTGTTCCTTCCAGGGATGACCAAGGTGTAGGAGTTATGTACGCCCTTATTTTGTACTGTTTTTAATGGGTGTGTATTATATTGTTATCTATGAATGTGTGTACAGTAACCTCTCATCATCCACCACTGGGTCTATGGGTGTGTAATGTACAAAGAGGGTTTACTGTGCACAGATTCATTACAAACAGTATATTACACACCCATAACAGTGGAAAACAAGGCATTACTGTATATGGGTGTGTAATGTACAAAGAGGGTTTACTGTATACACATTCATTACAAACACAGCAATACACACCCAAAATAACAATACATTCATTACAAACAGAAATACACACCCATAACAACAGTGCAAAACAAGGCATTACTGTACAATGTTGTGAGGGCAAGTACTGTACTCCTCAGTTGAGATCCTACTGTTATAGGAGACCATTTCCATGACTTTGTGCCACATGCAAGAATATCTGTGGTGTTGACAATAATGTAGTACCAGTATGATGGCTCTGTAATGTATCAAGGGAGTTGTCATACCGGTACCACACCATCGTCAACACCATGAATGTTCTTGCATACAGCCCTTTATTTCACCATTTTTCTGTCATCTTATTTAGGTCTAGTTAAACTGCTTAATAAAGAACTCAAGTTAAGAGGGTATTACACTTTTGGTATGTTAAGACTTCAGAGCACCTTGATTTCTCCAAAATATCACAGGAAACTGGACCATATTAACACAATTAATGGTGTACTGTTGCTTGGAATAGTTTCAAGGAATCAGCTGCTCCAGATCTATCACCAACACTGTACCAGAACCTCCCCCTTAACAACAACAACAACAGTACATTGTTATGATCTGAATTTTTTGAATTTTTTGAACAAATAGTGTTGGTCTTTCGGGTCTTTCTTTGATCCTTTTCTCCTCTCCCCATATATAGCGTCATCAGCACCTGAGAGTGAGCTCATGTTACCTGACCTACGCATTGACCCTGAGGAGCTCCTCTCTCCAGTCAAACCATCCTCGTACATATCAGCTTCAGAGGCGGCCAGGATATGTTCAAGGAGCTGCATCTTCTCCTCTCTTGTGCTGTAGTGTAGTTGTTCCTCATCCATACCAACCATATTCTCTGGAGTGACCACACGGTAAGCATAGCCCTGGTTGATGAGGAAACTCTGTCTCTTACGTGAATAGCCCATCTCTCTTGTGTCTTGAGACAGGAGAGCGTAGAAAAAGGCGTTAAAGTTTTCAGCCACTGCTCTCTTCTTGGCTCGTAATATCCTACCCAGTCTCTGTGCTTCCTGCCTGCGGGATCCTCCTTGAGAGGATATTTCAATCAACACATTGGCTTCTGGGATGTCAAAGGAAGTGTCGGCAACACGACTGAAGAATATGGTGTTAACTTTGGGGTTCAACTTGAAATTCTGGATAATGGTCATTCTTTCTTTCTGTCCAGTTTTACCACAA
Organism: Petrolisthes cinctipes; assembly: GCA_033782935.1. Taxonomy (NCBI): domain Eukaryota; kingdom Metazoa; phylum Arthropoda; class Malacostraca; order Decapoda; family Porcellanidae; genus Petrolisthes; species Petrolisthes cinctipes. The sequence goes on along the minus strand of JAWQEG010002098.1, from coordinate 42,833 downwards.
ATATACAATTTTTGCATTGTCTTGGCATAGTGAATTAATGCAAATACTTCATCAATGAAAACAATTATCTTGTCGTTGCGATTTTCGTGATACTTGATCAAAAACTCGCATGTCCTAAACTTATTTGGATTCAAGGCACACAATAGTTTAATCTTCTGATCCGACACTTTACCCATCAGATATTCACGGTAAAACTCAGGAGTCATTGGACACCACACCTCTGCACATTGTACCTTGGCAATGAATCCATCTTTCTGAAGTTCAAGCCAGTTCGCTTCATACAACTTGGGTCCAATAAGAAAATTAAGATCAGCAATTTTATCATCTTCTCTTACAAGTGTTGCAGTAAGTCCCAGTTTACAGTGAGACTGAACGATGGTTAGAACACGCCTGAACATTTTGGCAGGAATTGTGTGCACTTCATCCAATACCATTATACCCCACTCTTGTTCTTTTAACCAGTTCATTGTTTGTTCAGCTTCATAGGCTCGTTTCTGACTATGTGAAATCATGGCATAAGTTGTAACCAATATACCAGCATTGAAGGGTTTATCTTTAGCATCAGATGTAAACCTACAGATCATATCGTCGGTGGCAGTCGACCACATTTTGAACTGTTGTTTCCACTGTTCTACTGATACACCTGAGTTACATAAGACCAAAGCCTTCTTATTGACAGTACAACAAGCTGTCACACCAACTAAACTTTTACCAGCTCCACATGGTAGTACAATAATACCAGACCTCGCCCGCCCGTTTCCAAACATCTTGCGCAAACTCTTCTCTTGGTATGGTCTTAGAACGGCAGAGGGCTTCAGATCAATCTTAATATCTTCATTAACTGTATCATTCTTAAAGTCATACTCAGCCAGCAGGGGAAAATCAAGCCCAATACAAGTCTTTTGCAGTATTTCAATTTTGTCCTGATTAACTTCAAAGGACAGAGTCTTCATGTCCTTTTCCTCCTCCTCTTCCTCATCGGCTTTATCTATCTTGTCATAGAAATCTGTTATATCCTCAGGAACATTCTCCCCTTCCTTGGTATCCCCATTGGGTACATCTGTTGTATTTGTGGTGTGATTTGGGTCATCTGAAGTGCCTGCCATCTGAGCCTGGTGACTGGTGAACATAATGGCCTGCGACTTCTGCCTCTCAGAGCTAACTAAACCTTCATTTGGGCTCATCATGCAGTCCTGAATGGCCGGGTGTTTTATCAGCCTCTGAATCACATCGGGGAAATCGCTCTCGACGTAGTAGCGGTTCTTCTTGAGGACGAGTTTGACCTTCCCGTAAGAGAGTGTGCAGCTGCGAATAAACTGACATATACCCGGGGGCACTGACGTCTTACACAGTCTCTTGAGATATTCAATGATATCATGAGTCTGTAGACCCACGCTGACGGCCGCATAGAGGGAGTACGCGGTTAGTTTGTACTCATGGATGAGTTCCGGGCGGCACACCGGCTCGGCGATGGTGATGAGGAAGTCCTTGGCGTGTTTGTACACCGGGGAGAAGGATTCCAAGAAGATGTGACCATTGGTGGCAATCCAGAGAGGTCGAGTCTCGTGGTCCTCCCTCAGTTCCATCTGTGAGCGGTAATCAAAGGCACCATAGGTATCTTTGGAGGTGGTCTGGTCACCCTTCTCCTACAAAGAAAGAAAGCAATACAGGTGAGTTAATGCCATGTGATAGTCAGTTTGGGTATTGACAAAAATTAATAATACAATAACATACAGTAAAACTTCATTATAATGACCTAATTGGGGGAGGGGGCTGACGTTTTATCCAAAAGTGTCCATTTTAATGGATAGCCAGTATTTCTGTCTCCCATCAAACAAACTTCAATATATACAGGGATTCGTTCGGTCACTCATTTAGAGAAGCAGAGGATCAGAGGAAGGTCCTGTACTGTAATCGCTGCTTAGTCACTTCACTGCACTATTGATGTAACACTAAACACTTAACACTGACTATACAGTGACCAATGTATACACAGCCTCACTGCACTTGACAGTAAACAATGACACACATTCGGTTGGCTCATCCCATTTGTTGCACAGATCAAATAAAGTTCGGTACTATACTGTATAACCTTAGCTAGTTTGGCCAGAACAATACATTATAATGAGGTTTGTTATATAAAGGGTTTGCTATAACATACAAAATTTTTCCCATATTTTCATCCAATTAATAATCTTGTACAGTCGGCAAAAAAGTATTGGAAACCCCTATGGATAATTCAAGATAAGGGTGGTTCCAATACTTTTTTTGCTTACTGTACATTTAGGTTTCCATATGCCAGAGTATCGTTAGTGAGAGCAGACAATTATACAATATAAAACTATACAGACACCTTCAGTACATCATAATCATCATTACATAATTCTTTTTCATTGCCATTATACACACTCCATCAATTCATCCACAGTACCTTACAAACAGATCATGATAGCACACACACTCCTCTCGTTGAAATCCACCATTAAATTCATATTCGTAATTTTTTCCACTCGTAAAGTACCATATCTTGGTTATAGAGTAATGCTTTGTTTTTCAATATTGTTGTCAATGGTTTGTATTGCAGTTTTTGTAATGAATATGTGTACAGTACAGTAGTACTGTTGTGGGTGTGAGCTGCACTGTTTGTGAATGAAAGAAGTCAAACAGTTACCACCAGATATTTAATCAAATGACATGAGCTTGGGGAAGATGTGGCAAATCTCAATGGAAATAAGAACATGGTATATTATTTTTAGCTCAAACGAACAGATGAATAAATTTCTTTTTCAATTGATACACCAAGTCCAGCATACACCCGTAACTCCAATGGATTATAAGGATTAACTGTACATGGATTAATATAAAACAGTATAATACACACCCACAACAACAGTGCAAAACAAGACATTACGGTCCACAAATTCATTACAAAAAGTTAAATACTGTACAAAAGCAGAAAACAAGAGGTTACTGTAATTCATTTATTGTTTGGTTTTACAGTACTGTACATGGATTCACAGAACATCATTCAATACACACCCATAACAACAATAGAAAAAATTGAATTCCTGAACACAGATTCATTACAAACAGTTCAATACACACCCATAAGAACACTAGATAATGAGGGTTTCATGTACACTGATTCATATAAACAAACACACCCACAATAACAAAGTATTACTGTATTATCTATCTATCTATAACTCCGACGTCTCATTCCCTCCGGGAACTCCAAGAGGGTGGCCACGGCAGATGTGTCTCCAGCTCTCCCTGTTCCAACACTCCCTCCTTACTTAGTCAAACCCTATTCCACCCCTCACATACTCTTCCACTCTGTTCTCCCATCTGACCGGTGGTCTGCCTCTCACATCAGGTCCATACACCTTCTTTGCAAACTCCACATCTTGCATTCTCTTCACATGTCCAAACCACCTCAATGTATTACGTTTTATTCTCTCAATCACTCCACACTCAAACCAATAGCTTTCTCACTCATCCCACATCTCTCACTTTAACTACTTTCCCCATCCCACTTAGTAAGTCCATATGCTCCTAAGTAACTCATTTCCACTGCACCTATTCTAGACTGATGAGCCCTACTCTATGTCCATGTCTCTGAAGCATATGTCAGTTGGCAGGATTATACTGTTTCGTAGTCCCCTTTTCACTTCCATGCTCACACTTCTACCCTTCATAATCCTCCCCAGTGATCCTATGACCTGTCTACCCCTCATTGCTCTCCCTAATTTCTCCTTCCATGTTTACACAGAATTGTTCCCGGGTACTTAAACTCCCTCACTTCCTCCATCCTTTCACCCCCTAGAGTTATCTCATGCATACTGTATTTTAATGTCCACCTTACCTCAACATTATGCTTGGAAGCTTGTGGCACTCCTTCCAGCACAAGTGTTTCCTCGTCATCGGAAGCCTCATCATCTCTTCGCTTTCTCTTCCCCTTCTCGTAAAATTTGTGCTTCTTCCCCATGGTGTCTGAAAGATAATTATGTACAATAGGCCCTCGTTATAAGATGGATGAATGAATATATCACTATTTTTTTAACACAGGCTCAGTAAATCACTTATATATACAGTAGGTGGCTGGGGCCGAAGGTGCGCCAAAACTTTTAAGGGTTTTGGCGCTCCTTTGACCCCAGCCACTAGCTTTCAATTCTTCAACCGTCCCTCTTTTCTTTCTATTTCCTTCCTGCTTGCTGTCTCATCTCTCTATCACCTTTTTCTGGCACTACAGTGCTCTCTCTATACGTAGGGTGTGGTCAGACAAATGCGAGGTCCCTTTTTTGTAACTCTTTTTCTTCATATAGTGTGTGTTACTGCCTAAGAATGGCTAAGAACATTCCGTTAAAATAGGACAGTATTGCAAATATTGTTGTTTTAAAGGAATCACACTAAAATACTAAAAAATAGCTAATTTAACTGGTGTTTGCTATTGGTCTGTGAGGAAGGCTTACGAAAGTGTCGGTTCGTGCCAGGAATATATTGAAAAGAGACATCGAAATGAACCCTCGCACCATATGTATGTATTATACGTACAATTTACTGCTTTTCCACATGTAAATACATCTTGACGATCGCACTCGGTTGATTTTGTTTACACCCAGCACGGATTTTTGTCGAGCCCTATAAATGACCTCGCTGTTGCGGCGCCTAATATCAATCAATCAGTAGACCGTCAATATTATGAGATGAATAAATTTAGCACTATTCTTTTAACACAGGCCCAGTAAATGTGCAATAGGTCCTCGATGTAAGATTATTAAATTTTGTAATATCCTTTTAACACAGGCTCAGTAAATCACTTTGTCTGTATGGTAATGAATAACAGTAGCCTGGGAAAACATTTGGTGGTTTTCAATGAGGGACTGAGTGTAAAATGAAGTGGTGGATACAAATATTTGTTCATTGTATATCTATGGTTTACAATACCAAATTCAAACCGATAACCCCAACTACAATTCTGTTAAACCTAACTCCAGAGGTTGACCTAGTCCTAATTAAGGCCTAATTGGGTTGGGTTGGGTTGGGTTGGGTTGGGTTATGTTATGTTGGGTTGGGTTGGTTTGTCTAGGTCAGGTCAGGTTAAAGGTTCTTTCCTCAGAATTATATTGGTCAAAAGTAACTAGAACACCCAAAAATATGCATGAAAAAAATTCATTGACAGAAACAGTCTGAATACCAGAAAAGGTGGAACTGTTGCAAAGTCACCAAGATGTAGACAGTGTCGGAAACGTCAAGTTGGAACTGTTCTTCAGATATATATATATATACCAAAAGTTGATTTGGCAGAGGCAAGTTAGGATGGTATTACTACACTTCTTCGTGGAAAAGGCTTCTTGACACTAAATTCACATTGCAAAATAATAGGAAGAGAGTAACAAAGAGAACTTTTCCTCAAAATAATGCAGTAGGTTAATAATACCACCCAAAATACCCAATTCCCAGTCAGTGGAAGAGAATGAGGGTGGTATTATTAAACGTCCTCTCAGTTCCTAATATTTTTAAACCCTTGATTTGAGTTTCCCAATTTTCAAAATTCATGGCTTGTTATCAGTACAAAATCACAAAAAATTATTTTAAAATTTGCATGTTTTCGCACCACCCAATTCCCAAAGCACCCCCAAGATTGTTAATGGTTGGGTAGGTAGGGGTTTATCTACAAACTAATGCATTACCAAATGAAATGAAGGTAAAAATCACTCAGAATGCAGTAAATATGATAACGGTACCTCAGAAAAACATATTGGTTATTACCGAGTGAAATTAGTGTCAAAATCATTCAAAATCGAGGAAATTACGCCAGAAAAATGTATTATAAGACATCTGGGTATTTATCTAGGGAATTATTTACGAATTACACACGTGCGAGATATCTAATTTCACTGTGATATATGTTCTTATATTCAAATTTCCGTAACTTTGATATAGGTCTTAATTTGCGCAACTCCCGGTAGTCAGCAAAGGTAAAGTTCCGGTATTCTGTTAAGGTTAGGTCCTGGTAGTCTGCTAAGGTTAGGTCCCGGTAGTCTACCACTGTCCAGATTAGGTTAGGTCAGGCCAGGTCAGCCTATTTCTAAAACATACTCATACTATTTGGAAAACCCGAGCCAACTTTTGCCAAAAGCTGGGTGATGGAGTATGGCCAAAACAGGTTATTTGCACAATAAATAGATGTTAAAATACAACGAATCACATAAAAATCTATGTTTTGTCTGAACATCTCGCATATGTGAAACTCGGATTCTCGGAAATTACACTTATCTAACTTAGTACATTGACATCTGTTTTGGGTACCTACTAGGCTTAACCCTGGGCTACTAACTTACTACACAATCATTAGGCCGTATTCAAGAACATTCATGGTGCATACTATGGTGTGGTACTGGTACGATGACTTCATAGACAAACAATTGAGCCATCGTACCAGTACCACACCATCGTCACACACTTATCACCAAATGTTCTAGCATACTAACTACACAATAATACGTTCAAATGAATAAATAAATAAGTAAATAAATAAATAATTAAAGGAACATGAGGTCACCTGAATATTATTTCTGCAACCTGTACTTTTATTGAATATTGAGATAAATGTTGATAACGTGAGGCAATAACGTGTAGTCCCTGCCACTTGTGATGTTGACTGCCTGCAATGTTGCCAGGTCTGCTTGGCGAAACTACCCTCTCAGATTTTTATTATTGTTTATTATCTTATTTAGTATTATTTTATCATTTACTATTTTATCATTTATTTTCTTTCTGACTGATTTACAATTGAATTAGCCTACTCTGATTTTTTATTTTTAAATTATTCATATTTCTTCGGATGATTGGATCAGTGTTGCCAGTATAAACACAAAATTATTGTACCCACTACTACCCAGCTGGCAGAAAGTCACTATTTTTTTTTTTTAACTGAGTTCTATTGAGATGGAGTAGCTAACTGTATGCTTATATTACATATTACATAGTTCACATGTTCACATAGGCTAGTTCACATCGTTTTATGAAAAGAAAATAGAAGAGATCAAGGCTATCTCTGCAATCAAAACAAATAGCAAATACTTCTTCAACTTTGCAAAGAAAACCAGGAAAATGAATGCTCAGATTGGACCCCTAATGGACGAAAACGGTATTCACATAACAGACCACTATGAAATAGCAGAAAAGATAAGAACACAGTATGAGAAAAGTTTCAGTTCTCCGCTCGAATATAAAAGATCCACATAAATTCTATATAAGATTAACTGACCCAAGTGCTGAAATACTCGAAGACCTGAACTTCACTGAAACTGAAATAGAGAATCCACTGTCAGAAGTTCAGAACTACACCCATCTTCAGCGGCAGGACCAGAAGGTATTCCAGTCATCTTGCTCAAGAAATGCATAAAGGAACTTGCATCCCCTCTACACATGATTTGGAGAAAGTCCCTTGATGAGGGTAAAGTCCCAGAAAGCATGAAGAATGGACTAATCTCTCCCATACACAAAGGAGGTAGCAGGGGAGATGTAAGCAATTATCGACCTCTAACCCTGACCTCCTTCATCATAAAAATCTTTGAAAGATCATGAGAGACCAGCTTGTTGAATTCTTTGACAAAAAAGGACTGTTCAACTGTGGCCAGCATGGGTTCCGCGAAGGGCGCTCATGCCTGTCACAACTGCTGGCACACCAAGAATATATAATGGATAGCCTGGAAGAGGGAAGCAATGTGGACACCATATCTGGACTTTGCCAAAGCTTTCGACAAGGTTGATCATGGTATACTGATGCACAAGCTGTCATCCATGGGGATTAAAGGTAACCTAAGGAAGTGGATCCACAGCTTTCTCCATGGGCGATTCCAGCGGGTTTCAGTGAACGGAACCCTGTCCGAGAAGTCACCTGTACGTAGCAGCGTTCCACAGGGCTCGGTCCTAGCACGGTCTAGTTACTAACTAGACCGTGGGTCCTAGGACCCTTCCTGTTCCTTGCTCTCATCTGCGGTATTGATACTAATGTTGAGCACTCCATTACGTCATCATTCGCTGATGATACGAGAGTAACGAGGAAGGTGAAAACTCAAGAGGATACAGTTACTGCAAGAGGACTTGAACACAATATACAGGTGGGTAGCAAAAAGCAACATGCTCTTCAAGAAAAGCAAGTTTGAGGCCCTAAAATATGGCAGCAACAACAATATCAAAGAGCACACCAACTACAACACCACCCAAGGTCCCATCGACGCGACCTGGGCAGTGACGGCAGATTTAACCTCCATATTCATAACATCACGGAATCTGCAAGAAGGCTATCTGGCTAGATCCTGCGGACCTTTAGCACCAGGAAATTGGAATGTCTACTGACCCTATGGAAAAATCTGGTGTTGTCAAAGCTCGAGTACTGCTGTCAGCTGTGGAACCCAATAACAATTGGGGGAATTGAGGAGCTAGAATCCGTGCAGAGAAGCTTCACCAGCAAAATATCGTCTCTCGGTGACATGAACTATTGGGAACGGCTGAAACACCTAAAGCTCTTCTCCCTCCAACGAAGAAGAGAAAGGTACCAAACTATTTATACCTGGAGAACCTTGGAAGGTCTAGTACCAAACATGGGCATACGACTAGGCCCCAACCAGACACGAGGAAGGACCTGTGTTACGTCCCCATGTCGTTCAACTTCTCCCGGGTCGACTGAGGCACGCAATCAGATTAATTTTCTGAACAAGAGGAAGAAGAAAGCTCAAAACCCTTAAAGCTTGCAAGCTTTATTTAATCTTTCCTTTCTCCAAGTACCTCCTAAATCCTATCTCCTGAATCTTGCCTCCAATCCTACCTCTGTCTCTACAATGTCTTTCCAAACTCTATATCACATTTCATAGGCATGTGAATAATAAAGTAGTGACATCTTCTATTCAGGTGATTGTACCATGCTCTTGCTCTTGCTCTTGCTGTTACAGGTACCCCGGGTGTTTATTCCAGGGTTGGCCTTTGTATCGGCAGCTCCTGTAAATAGAAATCGAAAAAAAAAACAATACCACGCATATCTATTCACTTTCTACATCTTGCATACCACATTTTCTCCAAGAATTCTTTCACAGCACCAATCATTTCATCTGTGGTCTGCTCACACAGACCTAACAGTAATATCATCCATTCTCTCCCTGTTAGTTCCATTCCCTCATATTCCATTTCAGTCAGGATGATCTGCATCATCTCTGTTCTGTCTCTCTCATACTTCTCACATCCCAGCATCACATGTTCTACCGTTTCATCCTCTCCTGTGTCACACATCTGGCATACCTTGCTTCGGGATTCAGACCATCTATAACTTCTTGCATTCACCTCCATACATTGTGCTCTGGCTCGAAAGAGTAGATCACCACCCAGACTTCCCTCATACCACTTCACATACTCTGGGCATTCTTTCTCCTTATACCATACAAGAGTTTCCTTTTGTTCCATATCATTTTTCCACTTTCTTAACCCCAGGCATTTCACTTCTTTGTCAATCTCACTTTTCCACTTTCTTGCATCCCAGTCTAGCCCCTCTCTATTCCTGCTCATTATTTTCCACTCATGCATAATTCCTCTAACTACCATACCATTCATATATACCATTCTCTCACACTTCTTTCCCCATTTGCCATTTCTAATGTTCCACATATAAACCTTTCTTGCCAGTCTTGTATCCTCCATTCGTTCCAGTCTTACTTTGTATCTAAGGGTTGCTTTCACCAGTCTTTCTCTGAATGTACTCCATCCCATATCACCTCTCAAAGCTGCTATCGCTGCATACCTTGGTGCATTCAGTGCCATTCTCGCTACTCTGTTCTGTCCCACCTCTAACTTGTCTATCTCACTCTCCTTCCATGCAATAACTTCCATGCCATACATAATGCTCGGGACAGCCACACTCTTCCATACTTCTCTCACCACATCATACTTGCTTGCTCTCAGCCTCGCTGCACTTGCCAGTCGTCCAACCCATTGGTTCGTCATGCTAATCTTTTCATTCTTGGTCTTTTCACTTCCACTTGGACTCAGCCATACCCCTAAGTACTTATATTCATCAGTCTGTTTCAGAACATTCTCTCCCACTCTCCATGTGTGTTCTCTCTCATCATCTGTTCTATTCACAATCATTACTTGGCTTTTCTCATTACTAAATTTCACACCAAAATCTCTCCCATACCCACCTACAACATCCAAAATCCTTTGAAGTTCCTCTGCTGTTTCACTCATAACTATCACATCATCTGCATACAGTAACATACATATCTTGTCATCTCCAACCCTTACTCCTGCATTCATTCCTCTTGTTCTCATGGCTAGTTCTTCTGTGTATAAGCTAAATAGGGTTGGAGAAAGTATACATCCTTGCCTAACTCCTCTCTCACTTCTTACCCATTCTGTTTCTAGATCTCCCAGCCTGTACATTGCTCTTGTGTTCTCATACATACTTCTCACAATATTTACTAATTTATCACTCACACCTATCTTTTCTAAGACTCTACATAGCATCTTCCTATCAACCCCATTGCTTTTTGTGGTGGGGGAGATCACCTTTTCAACGGCCACCTATATAGAAAATTATATATGTCTATACACAGATGTTTTCTTTTTCTTTCTATTTGTCCAGAATTATAATACATGCTTTTAGATTTCTTTGTTTCTTTTCCAAATTACAGGGACTCTTGTTTGTAAGATTCGCTCCATTATAGACATATAAAAATAGGAATAATATACAGAATGGTAAATATAAATGGAATAATATAAATTTGAAGGTTTCATAATTTATAGTCATATTTATTTAATCATTGTATATGGTAAAAAATATTTAAAAATTGAATCGCAATGTTTATTTACATTAGTTGCAGTGTTGCCAGATGCAGGAAAATCTCACTGTTTTAGGGAATTTTGAAGTCCACACAGGGAAATTATATAAAGATTGTTCAAGAGTAAACAAGAACATTTCTACCAGACAAAATACCAAAAATGTTCAAGAGTAAACAGGGAATTATTGAGACAATAAGGGAAATTTTAAAGGTGGAGTTAGGAAAATTTCGTCAAGCAGACCTGGCAACACTGGTGAGATAATAACAACAACGGATGACACACCACCTACTGCCATTAATTAACATGTAAGTAATTATTTCTGGATTCATAATTATTCAACCCACAGGAAAGGACACCTACATTCTCCGTATTTAAGTGTCGAAATACCTTACTAGTAGGGACAAATTGTGAATGGGTGACAGGCGGCGCAGTTTGACCCCCCCAATAGAATGAATGCCACACGATAAGAGGGCAGCAGAGCTTGAAGGTCAAGCGAAAGTGTGTGGTAATGATGACGTAGAAGGTAAAGCTAAAGTTGAGCCACGGAAATGGAAAGCACGATTTGGTTGACCAATATTATGCCCCGATTTTTTCTTAACGTAACGATACTTTTTTTGGTAATAGTTAACAAGAGCCACAGGAAAGAAATTTACGGTATTTATTGAAAGAATTACCGTTTTGCAGCAGTGTTGCCAGATCCGGCTGGGTCCCAGTATTTTGCCCCAGTCATTTATTGTACTTTATCACGATTATTTCCCGGTAGTTTGCCCAGGTTAGGTCCCGGTAGTCTGATGCGGTCTAGGTTAGGTTAGGTAAGGTCAGGTAAGGTCAGGCTAATTTCAAAATGCCCCATTTGAATATGCCCTATCTTGGAAATGGGGCATTTGCAGAGGAAATGCCATAGAAGAAAATAGTCTTAGAATGGTCGAAATTAGTGGGTTATGAAGGTAGAAAAACAGTATGCAATAACGGTAATTCATTCAATATTTACCAAATTTACTTATCAGTTTCTGGTAATTTATCTATTCTATTGCCATTTTCTATTATGATGTTACCTTCTTTACCGAGTAATTTATACCATTATAAGATACTTTTCTTCTATGGCAATTTCTTCAGAAATGCCCCTTTTATTTCTTCAGGTTTTACATTACATATAAAGTTTTGGTATTTATTGAAAGAATTACCGATTTATAGCAGTGTTGCCAGATCCGGCTAAGTCACAGTATTTTGCCCTAGTAATTTCCTGTACTTTACCACGGTTATTTCCCGGTAGTTTGCCCAGGTTAGGTCCCGGTAGTTTGTACAGGTTAGGTCCCGGTAGTCTGAAGCGGTCTAGGTTAGGTTAGGTAAGGTCAGACTAATTTCAAAATGACCCATTTGAATATGTCCTATCTTGGAAATGGGGCATTTGTGGAGGAAGATGTGTTGACGTAAAATTTGGGGGTCCGAGCAACTGCGTGGCTTCTGTCAACCAGACTCGGGACTGCTCGGCCAGACAGTCTGGGGAACTACAACAACAACAACTGTACTAGCATTACTGTATTACATACGGGGCTGCTCGGCCAGACAGCTTGAGAAACTTCAACAACAACAACAACAACTGTATTACACATGTTTATATTGACAGATGGCCTACTTGAGGGCCCACTGTACTTCATTGTATTATTGTACTAGCATTACTGTATTGTATTACTATATTACACATATTTTTATTAACAGATGGCCTTCTTGAGTGGGGAACATAATGTGGCAGCAACAATACCAAGTACAGAAGAGGTCGATGGAGTCACACTGTATAACATTACCATCAAAGTTGGCCCCACACATTGGTCAGTCAAACAACGCTACAATGCCTTTGCTGACTTACACGATAAACTTGTCACTAACCATGGAGTTGCCCGGGACTTGTTACCACCCAAAAAGATAATAGGAAACAAAGATCCGACCTTTGTTAAAAAACGAAGAGCCGATCTGGAACTGTATATTCAGGTTGGTAGCCATTGATGTCATACAATACGGTATGCAAGAACATCTCTGGTGTTGACGATGGCATGGTACTAGTACGATGACTCCATAGACATACTACAGAGCCATTGTACTGGAACCACGCCATCTTCAACACCACAAATATTCTTGCATATGGCCCTTGATCTCATATAATCTCAACTATTGTATTATAAGAAGTCTGTAGGAAGTGAAGGGCTCTGTTATTTATTATTTATATTATTCAGATTGTGAACGAGTTATAGTGAGGGAGAACACATGTATGCACATACTGTATTTCATATACAGTAGTGCCTTGTTTTGCATTATTGGTATTATGGGTGTGTATTGTATTGTTTGTAATGAATCTGTGTATAGTAAACCTTCTTTGTACATTACACACCCATAAACCCAGTGAATAATCTGGGCTTATTGTACAGTACACAGGTTCATAGAATAGAAAATAGTATAATACACACCCATAACAATATCAGTGGTCACCATAATTTTTCTTAACATGGTCATGTTTCCTGGCATACTTTGGAGGAATCAAGGCACTCCAATGAACCAAAAGTATACTCTCCCCTTAAAGTGAGTTCTATGGGACAGATATACAGTACAGGTAATCAGTGGTGAGTATGGTTCTGATAATCTCCTAATCAATGAAGCTAACTTTGTTTTATGCTGATTATCATTCTCGCTAACTTTGGAAACCATTAACGGACCAATTACAGTGTGGGTGTGTAATCCGTGTACACTAAACCATCATTATCCACTGTTGTTGTTATGGGTGTGTGGTATACTGTTTGCTATGAATCCGTGTAGCCTACAGTAAACCCTTATTATCCTCCACTGGGTTTATGGGTGCATAATTTACAAAGAGGGTTTACTGTACATAGATTCATTACAAACAGTACATACAATACAAACCCATAGCGCCAACAACAGTGCAAAACAAAGCATTACTGTATATGGCTGTGTAATGTATAAAGAGGGTTTACTGTACACAGATTTATTACAAACAGTGCAATACAAAGCCATAGCTCCAATGACAGTGCAAAACAAAGCATTACTGTAGCATCATGCCAAATTTAGTTCGGCTACAGTACCTTCTGAACTGCAAAACTCGATCATCCGACCCTCCTACTCATATCGATGTTCACCACTTCACCTTCATCCATGCTTTTCTTTCTCTGAGGGATCTTATAGTGCTACATATTTGCAGTGGGAATTGGTATTGGCCTGACACTACTCTAAATAATACTAGTGTGTGTCTAGAGCTGAACTGACGTCCACTACCATATCAAAAATATTCCTGTCTCTTCCTTTCCCTCCTCAATAGGTGACTAAATGGGGCTTTCACTTCTCCAACTGTCCCCTTTTTTTTTTCATCTGTTACTTGTGCTTACTGTCCCACCTCTCAATCACCATCCTCGGACGCTATATGGCCATGCTGTTGCGGCGCCTATATCAATAATTCAATCAATCCTTCCCTCCACTTTCACTTAAAAGGGTTGTGCAAGCAGTGTTGATGATAATTCTGGACTACATGATTGTTTCCTCCAAGCAACGAGCCACCTTTAATTTTGTTCATCTGGTCCTGTTTCCTGTTGTACTTTGGAGGAAACAAGGCACTCTAATGTACCAAAAGTATAATACTGTATCCATTTAATTGATTTTTTATTTAGATTTTATAATGAGATAATATAATATTTTGCATTAGGAGTCAGTTTAATGGATTATGATTTTAGATTTTACAGTACAGTGTATAACCAGAGATAATCGAGACATTATTATTGTAAAGAATTTTCTGTTAGGAATCAGATATATAGATTGTATTAATATTACCAGAAATAACTGAGAAAATATTATTAAGATTGCATTAGGAATCAGATAATTTTCTTTTTTTAAATCATAGATAATAACTGAAACATAATCTATTTTGATTTAAAAACCATAGATAATAACCAAGACGAAATGTTTTTTTCTCACCCACCAGACCATCCTTCACTTCATGCACCACACGTTACCTCGGGAGTTGGCAGAGTTCCTCGACTTCCACCACTATGAAGTCACACACCTACTGCAGTCTTTGGCCCGGCAGTTCTTCAGCCAGGGGGACAAAATCCTACTCGATGGTCTTCCCATTGTCTTCACACCACTTCAGGTTTATTTTCTATTCTTGTTTATTGTATTATTTTATTGTTTTAATATATTTTATAATTTTATTCTATTGTTATTGGTTTACAGTATGATTTTATGATGAATGATTTTGCTTCATAATATCATCTTATATCAAGGGACTGTTGTATATAAATGAGATTTACTGAGCCTGTGTTAAAAGGATAGTGCTAAATCTAATCATCTTTTATTGAGGGCCTACTCTACACTACTGTCATAATATTTATCTTGTTTTATCTACAGCTACATGCTATCTCCTGTCACCTGAAAAGTCCTCTCCCAACCAACGTGGCATCTGAGCAGGAGACGGATTTCAGTCATGTGGTAGATTTTGTGTCACAAGTCTGCCATTTGGTTGTTGAAGGAAGCAATGATTGTTATAGGTAAGGCCTTACTTAGTCCTAGTTCCCATTGTGATGATAAAGTGATAATATAGCAATGCCTTGTTTGTTTTCTGCTGCTGTTGTTATGGGTGTGTGTGTGTGTAGTCTGCCATTTGGTTGTTGAAGGAAGCAATGATTGTTATAGGTAAGGCCTTACTTAGTGCTAGTTCCCATTGTGATGATAATGGACCGTACACAAAAACATTCAAGGTGTTGACGATGACGTGGTACGGTACTGGTACGATGGCTCTGTTGTTTGGCTTTGGAGTCATCTTACTGGTACCACGACATTGTCAACATCATGAACGTTCTTGCATACGTAATATAGTAGCAACTGTAATATAGTAATCCCTCATTATTCATTGTTGTTAGGGTGTGTATTATGTTGTTTGTAATGAATCTGTGTAATGTACAGTAAGCCCTCATTATCCACTGTTTTTATGGGTGTGTAATGTACGAAGAGGGTTTACTGTACACGTATTCATTACAAACAGTGCAATACACACTCATAACAACAACAGTGGAATACAAGGCATTACTGTAGTGTAATAGGTAAGATAAACCTTTTATAATTCAATTTTTTTGTATTATAATTATAAGAAGACCAAAAGGGCCAACTAGGTCATCTGAAAACCTTATTCAAATTTTTTGTAAAAGTATTAGAGTGTCTTGATTCATCCAACGTATGTCAGGAAACGGGACCAGATTCACAAAAATCATGGTGCCCTGGTGTGTTAGTTGGAATAGTTTGGAGGATTCAGTTCCTTCAGCTTTACCACCAACAGTGTACTATCCCCCCATTAACCCCTAAATTCCTCACCCCGCCCTGCTCCCCAGATGCACAAAAGTAATATATTTCAACTTGTGTTTATTTTTGTTTTCTTTGAATAGTAGATGTAACCCATAAAGGCCGATGGGCCACGCTCATTGTTCAGGTCTTTCTTGGACCAGAAGCATGATAGAGCAGGGGCTATATAAAACTACATGGGCTATATATAGCCATGGCATTGTTACTACTGACAAAATCTTGGCTTGAGCTAGCAGTGTGAAGGTAGTAACACTGACTCCAGCCTTTGTGCAGTGGTGGGAAGAGCCTCAACTCGTCTCCCTTTCCAGCCACCTTAACCCTCCACACCTGACCCCTCTCTCATATCCTCCCTCCCATCCTACCTTCTCCCTTTGTTCAGACATAGAAGAAAGTATGAGTGAGCACTTTAACTCACGTACGTGACTGCACGCATATATAAATGCGTGTGTACACACTTTATATGCATGGGAATGTGTTTTGTAGTTTTTCTTGAAAGTTATGTACACACACGCTCGCATTTTCATTTTTGGGGATTTTGTTTTGTTTTTTATGGATTTTGACGTGCTGCTGTACGTTAACCAGTGGACTTAGGAGACTTTGGTTTGCAGATTCTGGTGTGTAAAATCAAGCTGTATATATCTGTAACACCAATATTGCCATATGCAATACTTTAAAACTCAGACCTGTTTTGCGGCTAGAATATGTATGTATGTTATGTACTGTATTTAGGCTACTCCAAAGCAGAGCTACTAGCTTGTAAACCACTCATGCTATTTAAATGAATGATACAGGATATTGAAGTACAAACCTTTAGCTGTCTCCTGATGTATTTGTGAAGACTAGAGTGACATCTGTAGGATGGGTAGCCAGCTCAGACTGACATCAACTCAAAATTCACTGTTATACTCTATTTACATATCTATGTACTGTACATTTTCACACTCTAATTTCGTTATAAAACATATCAGAATCACATTTTTCAACACAACAATATGAAATATAATGTCATTGTCGTTTTTACGTACATATATGGTCATACAGGAAAAGAGGAGTGATGAAAATATGTCCTTCCATCCTCACTGTTCGAGTAAGACTGACTGGTGGTAGCTGAGTGGGCTGGGGGTGGTCCCTTGGCTCTCACTCTCACTGTTGCCAGCCAGAAACTAGCTTGTTAGGGACTGCGCAAATTTAAAAACTGCTGTTGAAAAATTCCTACACCCGTGGTGTTCCATACTTGTTGCTAGTATAAAAATTTCTGTACACCCATGATTTAAGGGTTAAATAGGAAAAAAGTATAATGACGATCCCAAATTTAAATACAGTATAGCCTAATTATGATAAAAATCCTCGAAGATTCATATTTTTCAACAAGTATTATCACATGATTACTGTAAAGTATAATACAGTAATGCCTTGTTTTGCACTGTTGGTATTAGGCCTATGGGTGTGTATTGCATTGTTTGTAATACATATGTGGACAGTGAACCCTCTTTGTACATTTCACACCAATAAACCCAGTGGTGGATAATGAGGGCTTACTGTACACGGATTCATAGGTAATAGTATAATACACACCCATTACAACATTGGAGAATGAGGAATTACTGTACTTTTCTTTTCCAGATATGCAGAAACGGATTCATATTTTATTTCTCTTCCAGAGCGAGTAACATGGTCCAAAACCACCTTCCCTTCACCCTGAATACATTCAAGAATGTAGAAAGATTATCGCTGAGAGACATGTGTGTTTCTCAGATCGGGCACCTCGGCGCTGTGAGACGAACGACCAAAAACCTTGAGGTGAACAACAGTGATATGAAACAAATGTCCAACATACTGCTAACCGATGCTGTTTACCGGGAAACAGTGGCGGGTGATGATCCGTACAGGTGGCCGGCACTCATCCATGTAGACCTGAGTCACAACCACATCGCCAGTCTGGATGAATCAGTGTCTCTGGCCCCAAACATTGAACGTCTCAACCTGAGTCACAATAAGCTGTCCCAGGTGGAGCATCTCACCGCTCTACCTCACCTGGTGTCATTGAATCTGTGTGGTAATCTGTTCACTCGACTGGATAGTATGCACACCAGGCTGGGTAATGTGGTGGACTTGGACTTGTCACAAAACAGCCTGTCATCGCTGAGTGGTCTGGACAAGTTGTACAGTCTCTCCTCCCTAAATGTATCCACCAATAACCTGTGTGAGATAGATGAAGTGAGCCACGTGTCATGCCTTCCCTGCCTGGAGACCCTAATCATCACCGGTAATCCTGTCGCCACCGTGGTTGACTATCGCACCAAAGTCCTGGAACTGTTTGGCTCCAGGGCATCCGAGATTTGCCTGGACAACGAACGTCCCACACAGAAGGAGCTGGAGTTTGTGGCTGTGTTACAAGCCATAAGGGCATCAAGGGAAGGCAGACTGCCCACCTTTAGTATATCTAACCCGCTTCCTGTACTCGCGTCTTCAACCATTTCCTTCGATCGTCCAGACTTAGCAACGGCTGTCAGTGAATCATCCACTAAATAGTAATATAATATATACCTAGAGAATAATGTACTGTACTGATGTCCCTCGATATACAAAGTATAAATACTTGTATCCACGACTTCATTCTACTCTCAGTCAGTCCCTCATTGAAGACCACCAAATGATTTCCCAAGCTTCTGGTATTCATTACCATACAGACTAAGTGATATACTGAGCCTTTTGTAAAGGGATAGTGATAAATTTATTCATCTTATATCGAGAGCCTACTGTACAGTATGAGCAAACACAGTGCCTGGTTTTGCACTGTTGTTATTATGGGTGTGTGATTATACTGTTGTCTATGAATCTGTGTACTGTACAGTAAACCCTCATTACCCACCACTAGGTTTGTGGGTGTGTAATGTACAAAGAGGGTTTACTGTACACAGATTCATTACATCAGTACAATACACACCCATAATGCCAACAGTGCAAAACAAGGCATTACTGTACTCAGAGAATAATGTACTGTATAATAATCATAAACACTCAATTCTTGATTCCAGGGACATTTGATTTGAAGAGGTAGTACAGTACAGTGTTGGTAAATGAGGAGCAAATTAGTTCTCCAAACTATTCCAAGCAACAGGATACCATTATATTTATTCATTCGTCCTATTTCCTGGCTTACTTTGGAGGAATCAAAGCACTCCAATGTACTAAGAGTGTTTTACCCTCTTAAGGTACTGTATAGGGCTGGAATGAGGTGGGACAGACTGATTATGTACAGTCGTGGACAATAATAATCATCCACATTGGGGTGACTCATAGTAATGTTTGATTGACATCTTAATTCCCTTTGTTCGTTAGCAGAGAAACTTTTTAATAAATAGGTTAAGTACCATCGTATAGTTTACTACAAGCAGAAAAATTAAAATTAATGGGAAATAATGATGAGAAATAAATAATACAGTAATAATAATCATAATGGGAAATATTAAGATGATGAAGTGATAGATCCTGATATAATTATTTTATATATATTTTATGTCGATCCTAGAAATATTGATCTGAAAAGAGATATTATTAATTTTATTAGCTTAGGCAATACTCATAAATTTTTTTGTGCAGTACCTTAATGCCTTATATTGCACTGTTTGGGTTATGTGTGTATATTGTACTGTTTGTTATGAATGTGTGTACTGTACAGTAATCCCTCTTTGTACATTACACACCCATATACAGTAATGCCATGTTTTGAACTGTTGTTATTATGGGTGTGTATTGTACAGTTTGTAATGAATCTGTGAACAGTGAACACTCATTATCCAACACTGGGTTTATTTATGGGTGTGTAATGTACAAAATAAAAGTGGGTTTAACATACACATATCCACTACAAACAGTTTGATACACACCCATAACCCCAACAAGTGTAAAACAAGGCATTACTGTATTATTGGCCACAAGAATTCATACACGCACTGTTGTTTCAAGGGTTTAAAACATATAGAAAATGTAAGACCGTGTAACTGCAATACAACATTATTATTATTAGGTTTGTTGTTTTTCAGTCCCCGAGTCAATTGGTAGACTATTCATTGCAGTACTTTTAGAATATTGACCTCTGCTTTCCGACAGCCTGGGTACTAATTCCTGTGGTCAACCATACTTGTTTTGTTTAGTGCCCATACTTATAAAGAAGTAAATGTTTGTCTCGACTCTCTTGATTCATGTCCTTTTAAGGGGTTAAGTACAGTGTTCGTGGTAAATCTGAAGCAACTGATTCCCCCAAACTATTCCAAGCAAATACAGGCCACCATTATGTTTGCTAATCTAATCATGTTGTTATGTAGCATATTTTAAAGGAATCAAAGTGCTCCAATGTATCAAAAGGGCATTACCCCCTTAATAGCATTATACTGATAGAGAAAATAATTACTGATAATATTTATTTATATATTTTTCTTTATATATATGATCTGAATAAACATATTGTATGGTGAATAATTACCTGATTAAGGGGGTAATACACTTTTGGTACATTGGAATGCCTTGATTTGTCCAAAGAATGTCGAGTAACAACAGGAACAGATGATCAAAAATAATGGTCGCCTGTTGCTTGGAATAGTTTGGAGAAATCAGTTGCTCCGAATTTACCACCACCAACACTGTACTACCCCCATATACAAGCAGATCTTATGTCCTGATACATTATTTTAATCTTCTGCAATTACTTTTAGAAATAATTATACTGCTTGTAAATACCATAGTAGTACATACAGTAATGCCTAGTTTTGCATTGTTGTTGGTGTTGTTATTGGTGTGTACTGCACTGTTTGTAATGAATGTGTGTACACTAAATTCTTGTTGTACAGTCACAGCACATAGTCCTTGATCAGACTTCCCCTTACACCCTGGTCAAGGACTATGTGCCACGAGTGTACATTACACACCTATTAATAAAGTCAGTGGTGGATAATGAGGGATTATTGTACACAAATTCATAGCAGAAGAGTAATACACACCCATAACAACAATAGTACAAAACAATTATTACTGTACAATTATTTACTGTACATTAATCACAAACTGCCTCTTTGTTTATTTCTGAAAAAATAAATAATGTTTTATAATATATTTACATAAAATTAACTATTACATAGAAATAAATACATGTACTGTACATTCCCTCATATAAATATATACTGCTGAATATATTACACTCACATTTTGCAACTAATAAAAGATATATAACTCATTTTGTTTATTTATTTATAGATATACAGCCGGCTCCTCTGCCGTGAGGGCCACTGCAGTGTTTTTAGTGCTCCCTTTCCTAGGCGTGAACCACAAACTTTGATCCGCGACACACATCTGAAGTACTCACTAGTGAGAGAGAGATGGGAATAGGGGTTGGCAGGCTTGTATGCTGAGCGAAACAAATGACAATGAAATAATAATCTGTATGTATGGCCCTCACAGCAGTGGAGTCGGCTGTACATGTATCATGTATGTATTCTTGACTAACTGTACTGTAATCAAATAATGGTAAAGCTATACCATCATTCATTGGGCCATATGCAAGAACATTTATGGTGTTGACGATAGTGTGGTACCGGTACGATGGCTCTGTTGTTTGTTTGTCTATGGAGTCGTTGTACCAGTACCACACCATAATACTATTTATGATAATAACAATAATAATAATAATAATAATAATAATAATAATAATAATAATAATAATAATAATAATAATAACATCCCAATAATAGCATCCCAACAACAACAACAACAACTAGTAATAATGGCACAAAAACCCATAATTACTAGTTGTTGTTGGGATGTGCGAAAGATGGTGAGAGGAAGGATGGTATGGGGGGTGAAAGTGTATGTGTGTGTGTGAAGTAGTAGCAGCAGTAGTATGTAGCCTATGTGCGAAAGATGGTAACAGTAAGAATGAGATGGGAGGGGTGAAAGGGTATGTATGTGTAGTAGTACACCATTTCGCATAATTATCAGGTAGGACAGTTTAACAAAATTAAATGGCAGTTCACCAGTGGCTTTGACACCAACAATGTAGTTTGACATGATTTTACCACATGATTCATCTGTCAAACTATATTGTTATAGTGTCAACTCCTTTCATGACAATGTCATAACATTTATGTCAAGCGTCAAAGCCACAAGTAAATTGTCATATAATTTAGTTAAAAACTGTCCTACCTGTTATGTGAAATGGTATAGTAGGAAACTGTCACTAGGGATGTGCGAAAGATGCCGAGAGGAAGGATATGAGATAGTGTATGTGTGTGACACCTGGGTCCTGTCCAAGAATTACTATTATAATAATATCACATAGCCTTTCTGTGGTAGGCAGCCTCAAGTCTGATGATTCGAAACTTCGACAACAACTACACCTGTTTACTTATAATGGCTCGTGACTGTACAGTACGTCGTGGTAAAAAATAATCATCCATATTGGGGCAATTCACGTAAAGAGTTTGACAACCTCCCTCTGATCCTTAGCTGATAAACTTTTCAATAAATAGGTTAAGTACCATCTTTTAATTTACTACAAGCAGCTATGCACTACTTAAAACAATAACATAATAATAAGTAAGATGTGAACGAGAAAACAAATAGTTTGCCATACCCATGTGTGGATGATTATTATTGACCACGACTGGACATGCCTATATACTTCCATTATTATAATGATTATTATAATAACTGACATCATTGTTATTATTATGGGTTTGTTTTTGTCCCTGTTCTACTTTCTAATATTTTTGTCGACATTCATGTTTTCCATTTGTGTTATTAGTCATTATTTTAATTACGTAGACTTCATTTAGCTACCATTATTATCTATTTATGTAACCTAACTTCATTTCCTTTAGCGACATCGTTCCGCTCAGTGTTGGACAGAGTTTCTACTAAGGGTAAATATAGAATTTGAAGAAAAAAATATTAGTGGTGGTTGGTTGGGGAGGTTGTCATAGCAAGCGGGGCGAGTCTCTCCCACAGAGCTATACACATAGAGCGCATGACCCTGTGTTATGAGATAGGGGAGGAGTGTCGCCAGCCAGCCTGCTCGGCGGCCATCTTGGAATGCCCTTTGGCACTCGCTTTGAACTCCCGTACGTACTTGTATAGTATGTTTCTATCCACAGTTATTGACATTTCCCTGATTTGTAAAGCATTGTATCTTGTTATCTAATTATGCAGGTTTTGTTAAATCAATTAACAAGGCTAAGATAATGTCCATACGGAAAATTATGCAAAGAAATTAAACTTAAACTGGTTTATTAAACAAGACAAATATATATAACTAATCTGTATCCCTCTCCCTCCACTTACCTTACATACATACATACATATTACTCTAGTGTGACATACATACATACATACATATTACTCTAGTGTGACATACATAAATATTATTCTAGTGTGACATACATACATACATACTACTCTAGTGTGACATACATACATATTACTCTAGTGTGACATACATACATATTATTCTAGTGTGACATACATACATACATACTACTCTAGTGTGACATACATACATACATATTACTCTAGTGTGACATACATACATATTACTATAGTGTGACATACATACATATTATTCTAGTGTGACATACATACATATTATTCTAGTGTGACATACATATTATTCTAGT
Source organism: Petrolisthes cinctipes (assembly GCA_033782935.1). Taxonomy (NCBI): domain Eukaryota; kingdom Metazoa; phylum Arthropoda; class Malacostraca; order Decapoda; family Porcellanidae; genus Petrolisthes; species Petrolisthes cinctipes. The sequence goes on along the minus strand of JAWQEG010002098.1, from coordinate 18,972 downwards.
GTGACATATATACATACATATTACTCTAGTGTGACATACATACATATATACATACTACTCTAGTGTGACAAGCATGCATATTATTCTAGTGTGACATACATACATATTACTCTAGTGGGACATACATACATATTATTCTAGTGTGACATACATACATATTACTCTAGTGTGACATACATACATACATACTACTCTAGTGTGACATACATACATACATACATATTATTCTAGTGTGACATATATACATACATACATATTACTCTAGTGTGACATACATACATACACACATATTCTAGTGTGACATGCATATATACACACATATTACTCTAGTGTGACATACATACATACATACTGAACAATGTGAACATAAAATACTGATCATAATAGAGATTAAGTACGTTGTATATATATATTATAAGAAGGCGACTGTGGATAGAGTTCCAACGATAGTTTTGTTTATCTCACTCATTTCACCATTTAACCGAAATGTATTTATATTTAATCAGCCATTCACTGATATATCGGTTAAAGAAATTCTTATTCATATATTGTGAGTCACTATAATGTAGTTAATATACCATATCATCAATGAAAGACCGAATAAATGAAATAATATCTTACCCTGGCATAAGCTAATAGGCTGGCGGGTTGAGGGGAAGGGCAACCTATCATGGCCGCCAACCCACTTCCGGTGGCGACACGCCAGGGGGGCTGTTGCGCGCTCTATGTGTATAGCTCTGTGGCTGGATGAAGGTGTTTGCTTGTTGTTTGTTAGAGGGTATGGTGTCTGTTGTTATGATGGCTGCATGTGATTGTGTAGTGTTGCTGTTGGACAGTGTGATGCTGTTTAGTGTTTTGTAGAGTTTGCTGGTGTTTGTTTTATGGTCAAGTGTGTAGACAAACCTTTGCCAGTTTAGTGTTTTTTGTTCTTTAATTTTGCGTATTTAGTGCTTGTATTTGGTGTACTGTGTGTTGTGTAAGAGGAGATGGGGATGTGTGTTTAAGTGTGTCTCGTTGTCTGATGAGGTCTTGAATTTCTGTTGTAAAGTTGGGGTTGTATTTTCTTCTGTTACCTCTAGGGATGTGATTTTTGTCTGCGTTTTGTATAATTGAATTGAATTTTTGAACAGCTGTGTTGATGTTTGTGATGGGTGTACTGTTCAGTGTTTCAAAGTGTTGTTCTGTTTCAGTAGTGAAGGCTTCCCAGTTGGCACTTTCGTAGTTTGTGTATGTGTGTCTGTGGCCAACTGGGGTGATTCTTGTTTTTGTGGTGATTATGATTGTGAGGGGCGAGGTTGGGGGAGCAGAAGGATATATCGGGAGAGGATGGTTGGAAGAGGGCTTGGTGAGGGATATGAGTGTGTTGTGTGTTGTATAATGAAATGAGGCTGTCGGTTTGTGAGAGAATTTCAAGCCCTCTGTCTGTGTCTGGGTTGTTGACATTCCAGGCCGAAGTCTTGGCGTTGAGATCACCACCCAGGATGAGGTCAGGTTGGTTGGTGATCTGTTGGAGCTTGGGGGAGAAGTTTTGGGGAACTGTTGGGCTGGTTTGAAGGGGGATGTATAAATTTGCTATTGTGATGCTTGATGATATCCCAGTGCGGACTTTAATTGCTTGGATTTCTGTGGTGGTGTCGCGGTGAGAGAGGAGGGATTTGAACTGCGCACTGGTTTCTATATAATTAAGGGACTTATGTACTACCAGGGTGATGAGTCCACCTCCATTGCCGTCGGCCCGGTCCTGTCTGATGGTGGTGAAACTGGTGAATGTAGGTATTTTGTGTGTGTTGCGTAATTTTGTTTCTTGTAAGATGGCAATGTGTATATTATGTTGTATAATGAAGTGTGTGAGTTCTTGTTTTTTTGGTGTTTATGCCATCTATGTTTAGTTGAAGTATGTTTTTGTTATGTGTGCGGTGTGTGTTATTAGATGCTGCTGCACGGGGATGAGGAGACTGTGTGGGGGATGGAGGTGGAGGTGAAGGTATTGTTGGTGTTGGAAGTAAGGGTGATGGAGGTTGGAGTGATGGTAAGGGTGATGGAGGTGGGAGTGATGGTAAGGGTGATGGAGGTGTGGGTGATGGTAAGGGTGATAGAGGTGGGAGTGATGGTAAGGGTGATAGAGGTGGGAGTGATGGTAAGGGTGATGGAGGTGGGAGTGATGGTAAGGGTGATGGAGGTGGGAGTGATGGTAAGGGTGATGGAGGTGGGAGTGATGGTAAGGGTGATGGAGGTGGGAGTGATGGTAAGGGTGATAGAGGTGGGAGTGAGGGTGATGGAGGTTGTGGTGTTGGAAGAGGTGAGGGACATGTGGAAAAGGTTCATGTTTTTGTGTAGTGTTTCATGGATGCTAAGTTGTACATGATAAGTGGGTCCAGTTCTTACAGGAGTTGCATTGAAATGAGCCCTTTGTCTGCCTACTAGATGTGATGGGTTTAGAGCGTGTAGGCCTACTGTACAATGGCCGTGTACATGGAAGACACTACAGGTAACTATTAGGTAACATAATATTTGATAATGAATAACGCAAAGAGAAGAAAAATTAAAAATAAAACGGAGAGACCCGGAACAACTAAGGAAGACAATCGAAGGGGCACTGTTGAAAATATTCTCTACAGAGGAAATAAAAGGGGACTGAAAGGAAGCTGATTTGATTGATGGCAGCTTCACGTGTTAATTCACTGCCTCAGCAGACTCACACCTCCATGGCTGTATAAAATGTAAAGGCGTTGTTTGAATACGCCTTTTAAAGATTCTGAGGAAGTTTACTCTCGCTGACGTCAGAATATGAAGGTTACCAAAGGAATTTTTAAGCGTTTCGCAAAAAGATTATATTATGGAAGGATATGAGGTGAAGGTGAATAATATGGAGTTGGGAAAGAATGAAGAAACCGATGTGGACGAGGGCGTGATGTAGGAGCCTATATAGAAATTAAGGATCCCCGTGATGTAGTTAGAAAACATTGCCATGAAACACCACCTACAGGAATGGAGCTTGTTTCTTGGCATAGTCAAGATGAATCAGAAGCCACCATGCAGGTCTCATACACGATCACAGCACAGGGTCCCTTGATTTAAAGTAACAACGTCAACAACTCCTTGGCTCATCACGTTTACAGATACAACTCAAACAACTGAACCTCACAGAACAAACAAGAGGTGTACGTGGTGACCGTCAGAAGGATAGCCTAGGTAAAATCCTTCACCTATACCTACCTTTATATCCTGCAAGGTTACCAAATGGACAAGTGCTCTTTCCACTCAATTCTATCCAAGAGCATGTCAAAGTGGTAAAGTACACAGCTCAGTAATTATATAATAGTGCAAGATTAAAGATGTAATAATTGTTTCTAAAGTTTATTAGTCGGCCGCTTTAGCAATCGATGTTGAGGGAGTAGTACAGTTTTGGTATATCTGGAGCAACTGATTCTTCAAATTGTTCCGAAAAACAGCAGGCCACCATTATTTTTTATAATCTGCCGATCCTGTTCGGGATACTTTCGAGGAATCAAGGCGTTCCAATGTATACTCAATGTATACAACCACCTTAAGAGAAAAAAGAAAAGTATTCAATAATTAGAACCATTAAACATTATGTACAGGAATTAAAAAAAGGCAAATTCTTTCAAAACCAACCCATTTTGTATAATTTCCAGGGACCTGGCAACACTGGAATTCTTTTGCCACACACACACACACACACAACTTGCTTCCTCATCCTTCTTTGTGTACAAGGTGACCCGCGTGTGTGTGTGCCCCTCCCACTGTTCCGGTATAAAACAAACGGAGAGAAGCTGTACTTGGTCAGTTCAACCATAGACCATTGTGTGAAGGGGTAAGATTTGATCGGTGAATTGGACCTACTACAGGCTCTTGATTTCTCCAAACTTAATTAAGGGATTAGTTTAGTTGGTACAGTATTAGTAAATCTGTAGCAACTGCATGATTCCTCCAAACTATATATTCCAAGCAAAAGGCCACCATTATTTTTGTTCAACAGTCCTGTGCCTAACATACTTTGGAGGAACTTAATTGGAACTCATACAGCTTTCAGTTTACCCAACTATAAATTATTGTTCCTTGAACCTTTGCTGATAGAACATCAGATACAGATTATTATTGTGATTTCTAGATGTTAAAGATTTAATTTATTGGTTTTGTATATTTCTAACTACTTTTGAATGGTTACTTAAGTGTTACTAAATTGTTTCTTTGCTTTTTTCGTGCGCAATGTAGAAGTGATTGATGGTTTAGATACAACATTACACTGTCTTCAGACGTAGCATATACATTATGGATGGTAACATCTTTAGTATGCATTTGTGGGAGAGAAATTGCAAAGAAAATTATGGCATGCATGCCTTTTAGTGTGTCAAACTTAATTAACTGCGTTTTTTTTCTTTTGCATCACACAGAGATTTAATACAAGACTGAGTATATACTACATAAGATTACCAGCAACAACTACTACCCAAATGTTTCCCCAGCTGCAAACGTTAAGGACACACCACCACCAACACCATCACCACCACCACCATCACCTGAGAACACATCTACGAGTATTGGTCCTTATAGCGCTACATCTACTATTGTTGCTTCCTTCACCAGTACACCCGCAGCACTTGGAACCATCCTTCACCTCATGTGGGTCTCAAGTCACAGTCACGACGGAGACAGTTTGGTACTCTAGTGTGAAGCAACAACAAGTCATCATGCCCTTTAGCCACTACGAGTACTTAAGCCCTCCTCCCATTCTCGTACCTACTGCTGCTGCTGTTACTACTACTACTACTACTACTACTGCTGGTGGTGGTGGTCGTGGTAGTGGTGGTTTTGTGACACCGGTAGTAGCAATAGTAGGAGCATCTTTATATCTACCACCTTCTCCCTTCCTCGTTGTGGTGGTGGGGGATTCATTACAGCACCCTCCGTTAACCCCTACCACCACTACCATACACCCCCCGCTAACACCCACCCCCACCAACACCACCACTAACATATTATACCCTCCATTAACCCCCACCACCAATATACACCCCCTGTTAACCCCTACCACCACCACCACCAGTACCCAAGAGACAACAACAAACGGTCAACCAGCCACGGGAGTCAACATAGTGATTAGTGATTGTCGATGTAACAAGTGTTCTTATGTGCTTCAGGAAAACCCGTGTGTCTGTGCTGAAGAGTTTGGGTGTGGCGGGGCACCTGTTAGAAGAATGCAAGGGAATGCTTAGATACTTTTATGAATTACAAATATACTTAATTAGAGTCGATCATTCCCACATTATATACAGTATATTAGACCCAAGAATATATCATAGTAATTAGCAATGGCTAATATTAGGATTTAATTAAACATGTTAGGCTAATCTGTTAACATGATACTACAAAATATAACAGATAATTTATTTCACATCCATAATAACGTATACACAATACAGTATACCTTGTTCAATACGTTTGTGAGACTTTGTTGGCAACTGCAGCTGTATCGAATTTGTAACTTGGATATGACCAAGATTATAACAGTTTAACAACCCACAGTTGTATATTATATGATAATTATAAGTGTTTTGCGTTAGAGATGTAAATGTCCATGGTGCTAATTTATAACACAAACTGTACTTACATTTTGTACTCAGTCTTTCATAAGAGTAAGGAATATTGATATTAGTTATTATCATACAAGTATTTAATACCACAATTCGGGGTAATATTCGTGGAAGAGTGGAGAGTAAATGTAGAAAATTATATAAGACACCCATTGAATTTGTCATTTTCTCTTATTTTATCAGTTCAGTTGAGAAAACTAAGAAATTTCTATGAGGAATAACATTTATAAATACTATAAACTTAATTATGGTGGGATTCTTTTAAGATTGGTGAATTGCAAGGTCTGTGATTCCTCCAAACTATGCCACCAAACAGAATCCCTATTAGTACCATTGAGGGTGTCTATTTTCTGGTATAATTTGGAGGAATCAATTTCCTTCCAGTTTACCAACAAGAGAATTTCCCCTTAGGGGCACAGCACAGTGTTGCTAAATCAGGAGCAACTGGTTCCTCCAAACTATTCCAAGCAACAGAAACCAACTATTGTTGTCATTATGGTCCTGTTTCCTGATATACTTTGGATGAATAAAGGCCCTCTAATAAATAAGACCCACACTGGCAAATGGAATTAAAGTTTAATACCAAATAGTTCCGGTGGACATTGTCACGACATTAGAAAGACATTAATCCTCCAAAGTATGTCAGGAAATAGGACCAGACTGACAAAAGTAATGGGTTCCTGTTGCTTGAAATAATTTGGAGGAATTTGTGTGATTTCTCCAGAGTTCTGATATACCAAATGATGAAGCAGTCAGGAGGTGCAGGTGTGAGCAGCGGATGTGTCGCAAAAGAAAAGATATGCAGCTCCTGAGAGAGAGAGAGAGAGAGAGAGAGAGAGAGAGAGAGAGAGAGAGAGAGAGAGAGAGCTTGTTTACCTGCAATTGTTCATGCCTGGTGGTATGGATGAAGTGCATGCCTATCCCTGAGAACAACTGTATACACTATCCCCTTCAATGTAAGAATTAAGGTGTTCCGTTTTTATATACGTGGTACAGAACAAGTATTAAGGACCCTGTGATCGTGTATGAAAATTGGAGGCTTCTGATTCCTCCTGACCATGCCACGAAACAATCTCCTTCCATATAGGTGGTGTTTCGTGCATGGCAATATTTGAAGGACTCGTATATCTCCCATTTCAACTGAACTACATACGTGCCCTAACATCCACTTTCGTTTGCAACCTCTATGATTTAGCCTTTAATGTACCCAGTGTTCGTGTATGAGACTTGGTGGCTTCTAAATCCTTCGAAAAATATAAATATAAATATAAATAAAAACTGTAGATTGGAGGAAAGAGAAAGACGAAGGAAGATGTAGAGTACGTGGCAGTACATGTGTGGAATGCTTGTGTTTTCTACCTCATCTATAACTCCTTTTCAATTATGCATGAACAGTATAAATTTTCCTTTTACGGTATCATCTTCGTTAATTCTTATTGTCCCGCCTCACTATTCATTCCTATTTCCCTCTCGCTACTACCTCTCTTTTCTTCTATGTATCATCTTCGTTCTTGTTGTCCCGCCTCCCAATTTGTTATCTTTCTCTCTCTCTTAATTGCTACTGTCTCTCCTTTTCTTCTATGTACCATCTTCGTTCTTGTTGTCCCGCCTCCCTATTTATCTGTTTCTCTGTCTCTTAATTGCTACTGTCTCTCCTTTTCTTCTATCTATCATCTTCGTTGTTGTTGTCCCGCCTCCCTATAGTCATTCTTTATTCCCTCTTACTACTGTCTCTCCTTTCCTTCTGTTAATCATCTTCGTTTATTCTGCATGGTTGTCCCGCCTCCCTATTTATCCCTTTCTCCCTTTTGCCATTTACATGTTGGTCCTCTAGGATTAACTTGATCTTCCTTTTTCTTTTTCATTTCAATTCCGGTTTTATAAAGTATTTGATAGGCAGTCTTGATTAATGAGTCGTTAAGGAAAATGTACAGCTAAAAACTTGTGGCTGTAATGTAGAGAAAGTTGTATAGTAAAGACAGGCAGGTGGTGGATGAGGAGTAGTAGGAAATGAGGGACTAATGAGATGAAGGAGAAGGTAAGGTATAGAAAAGGAAATGATGGGGAGGTAGTATGGAAAGGGGCGAATGAGAAAAGGGAAATGGTGAAGAAAGGAAAGATTGGCAAGCAAGCAGTGGAGTGAAGAAAGGGTGGATAAAGGCTGGAGAAAAAGCGTAAATGTAAAGGGAATGTCAGCCATAAGTGTGGATGGAGGAGTGAAGAAGAGGGTACGAGTGGCGGGAGGGAATTTCCTTGGTGATACAGTCATGGTTACCTGGCCTTCCCCGAATAATAATAATAATAATAATAATAATAATAATAATAATAATAATAATAAATCAGTAATATATGTTTGTGTCGGTCAATACGCGCATCAATTAAAAATTATACGCATCGATCAGCAAAACTAAAAACATAATTGTTCCTGAGCATGTTCGTGGCATATTTCTAGAGGGAAATTTTATACATATACAATATAACTAAGTTTTCCTTTATAGTGGTTTCAAATATATAACAACATGCTTTCCTATTTTCTGCTGGAATAGACTGACAACAGAAAGAGAGGAATGGCGTGAAAAGTGCAGAAGAAACGTTCGTCCTTAATTTGAATCAGTGGACTAACAATGGCTGGTATATATTGCTGTTCCTTGACCTACCTAGACCGTGCATGCCTTGGCCTAACTGCTTGCTGTAACACGTAGGCTACAGGAATTCGAGGTACAGCCGAGGTGCAAGATGTTTGTCCTTCTCCAGTATCCAGTGATAAATTATCTAGTTTTTGCTTATCGTTGCCATCCCACATCATGGTTTCTGCCAAGGAGGTTGTGTACTGGAAGGAGCTGCATGAGCATTTTTCCACCTGGGATGTACCACGAATTCATGGGTCCATTTGTACACAGCCTTAAATTCTCCTGCAAATAATATGACAATGCATCATTATTATTTTTATTATTTTTTTTTTATACCTTTGCTGCATACAACATCACATACCTTCGTAGAGATGCCACATTATATTATCATATCTTCTGTGGAACTTGAAGTGAATGTTAATTAGTCATTTTATTGTATTAAAATCCTAAATTAGCGATATCTCTACTTTCTCCCTACTCCTGCCCACATGGTCCTGCTCCTCCTGCTCCTCCACCTCCTCCTCCTCCCTCTTCCTCTTCCTCCTCCACCTCCTCCCTTTTCTTCTTCTTCCTCCTTCTCCTCCTCCCATTTTCTCTTCCTCCTCTTCCCTTTTCCTCTTCTTCCTCCTCCTCCCTCTTCCTCTTCCCTCTCCACCTCCTCCCTTTTTCTCTTCTTCCTCCTCCTCCCTTTTCCTCTACCTCCTCGTCCTCCTACTCCTCCTCCTCCCTTTTCCTCTACCTCCTCCTCCTCCTCCTCCTCCTCCTTTTATTCTATTAACGCGACTTTGCCACTTGAACGGGAGTAATGAGACTCCCGGAGGCAACTGTACACTGACACTCCTTAAGACTTTATTATAATACTTAATCAGCATTTAACGTTTTCAGTTCTAGGACGTCTCTCTCTCTCTCTCTCTCTCTCTCTCTCTCTCTCTCTCTCTCTCTCTCTCTCTCTCTCTCTCTCTCTCTCTCTCTCTCTCTCTCTCTCTCTCTCTATCTCTCTCTCTCTCTCTCTCTCTCTCTCTCTCTCTCTCTCTCTCTGTGCAAAGGAGTGGGAAGAGGAACGTGATTTTAGTGGATAACAGTACGCTGGGGTCCAAGGTATCATGATTGTCTTGTGTGTCTCTCACTCAACACACCACCTCATGCACACCATCCTAGATATTGATCGTTGTAGTCTGAGGCGAAACTCACGTGTACTGTATATATTTATGGAGAGTATACACGCACAGTACAACAACATACAGTACATGGCAAACACACAGTCGCTCACATACAGTATACATTTCTTCCCTCTTTCAAAATTATAGTGATTATTTAGACACATGACGTTTGAAGGGTATTCATTCATAGTGAGGGGGCAAAGATGGGTGAAGATGGAGTGTTTCAGAGTTGACCGGTTGTGTTTACTCTCATATTTTCCATTGCTTCTGATCCTCGCTATATATTCCTCCTTTGTTCAGTTGTCTCCCTTTCTCCCTTCCATCCTGTTTCCACGGCATTTGCTCCACAGAATTCGCAAATTATGTTACCATCTTTTGTTACCATTTTCTTCACTGAGGTCCTCACACAACCCGTCTCATAGGTAGGTACTGTGTCCCTCTATACAACCCCAGACAAACGCACCATGAAATTTACTGCAGTTTTTTAGCTCCACAAGTAAAGAGTGGGTTGACCTTCAATTACCGTACCTTTTTTTCTCTTTTATACAATCTTCCGTCGTTCAAAAAGTTTGTGTAAAGACATTCCAAGAATATTTATCTTATGATTTACCTCTATTATTTCCCAACGCTGTTATGAGTGAGTATTTTTATCCTTACTGTTGTATTGTCCATAAGATGAGTATATAATTATGTACATTAGAGGATCAATGGTTAGTCAAATGTTCCAGTGTCATGAAGGCAAGGAATTATTTCTGACTCAAACGCACAAACAAAGAACTTATAGTATGGTGGAAGCAGTTATACAAACATTAGCTCGTGAGGTTGTGTAACGCTTTCTCTAAACTTACGTAAACTCTGTGTTCCCTCCCCCCCCCTTCTTTACCCTCTCCCTCTGACCTCTCCCTATAGCTCCAAGTGACCTTTTTACTTCTACCCGCTATTTACCTACTCCTCGTCCCTCCCTCCTTACCTTCCCTTCGCTCCACTCCTTCCCTGGTACTCATGCACCTCTCCCTTCTCTCTACATTCCCTCCAATCGCCTATGGCCATCCTCTCTCCTCTCCACCCTATGCCTTCTTCCTTTCCCTTTTACCTTCCTCTGTCCCACATCTCCTGTTCCTATATAACTTCTACTTCCTTTCCTCATTAGATAAAACCTTGGGACCCTCACCTCATCCTCGTAACCCTACCCCTTCCTCCCAGTTCCCTCCTCTGGCCAAATACACACTCTCCTCGTTCTTATGCCTAACTACACACCTTCCCTTCCTCATTATCCTTCTCCTTCTTCCAATACATGTTCTTTCCCCTCCATATACGACAACCATAAAACAACACCTCCTCCTTATACCCCTCCTACTACTCCCTCCCTCTCCCTTCTTCTCCCTCCCTCCCTCCTCCTTCTCCTCCTACTCCCTCCTTCTCCTCCCTCCTCCTCCCTCCTTCCCTCCCTCTGACCTAATGCATCCACCCTGACTCTTTCTTCCATGTTAGGCAAACCTGTTCAGCCCTGAGTCAATTTACTAAAAGAAGCAAATGAGTTGCCTTAAGAACAGCTTGGCAATACACTACAACTCTCACATGTCAACACACTACAACTCTCACATGTCAACACACTACAACTCTCACATGTCAACACACTACAACTCTCACATGTCAACACACTACAACTCTCACATGTCAACACACTACAACTCTCACATGTCAACACACTACAACTCTCACATGTCAACACACTACAACTCTCACATGTCAACACACTACAACTCTCACATGTCAACACACTACAACTCTCACATGTCAACACACTACAACTCTCACATGTCAACACACTACAACTCTCACATGCAAAAAAGAAAGAAAAAAAAAAAAAGCAATGTAGCACAGCAAAATTTGTGTGTGTAAAATGAGGAATGAACAAAATACATACAATTAACTCTGAGGTGCACGAAATGTTTCTTTCTGTACAAGCTAGAGCAAGGATGGTACGAGACAAGACAACATTGCACCTTGTTTTTTTTGTGTTTTTTTTCTCCTGTATTTACTTTTGTGTGCGTGTGTTGTGGAAGACGTAGGTACCCTGGTGCATGTATATATAGAGGAGAGGTACGTACGATATAGGGAGGGGATGGAAGGCAGGCAGGCAGGGATGGGAAGACGAGGATAGTGTGGGTATAGTATAGGGGAGGGGTATGGAGGAAATGGTGTGGATGGGAAAGGGTTGCAATGAGGGGGAAAGACAGAATATGATGGGTAGTGGAGTAATATAAGAGGGATAAAGGGTATACGGCAGAAAGAATGGGAAATGAGGCAAAAATAATGGGTGGTTGAGAAGGAAAAGGTGAGAACGAAAAAAAAAAGAAAGAAATGAGAAGCCTGCATGGGATGAGGACCAAGAGCAATAAAAATGAATAGATAAAAAAGAATTGATTATACTGGTGAGTGTAGGGAGACAGGAAATGGGAGGAGGGAGAGAGAGAGGGAGGGAGATAGAGAAGGAGGGATCGTGGAGGGGGAGGGAGGCAGAGAAGAGGGAGGTATAGAGAGGGAGGGAGGCAGAGAAGAGAGAGGTAGAGAAGGGATCGTGGGAGGGGGAGGGAGGTAGAGGAGGGAGGTAGAAGAGGGAGAGAGAGAGAGAGAGGTAGAGAAGGAGATAGAGGAGGGAGGGAGGGAGGTAGAGAAGGAGGGATCGTGGGAGGGGGAGGGAGGGAAGGAGGCAGAGAAGGAAGGAGGGAAGGAGAGAGGTAGAGGGGGAGGGAGAGGAGGGAGGGAGGGAGGCAGAGAAGGAAGGAGGGAAGGGGGGGGGGAGGTAGAGAATCGAAGAGGAGGAGGAGGAGGAGGAGGTACTGGAAAGGTAAAAGAAGACAGGTGAGGTGCAGATGGCTTCACTCAACCACAGGCTCTTGTTCAGGTAAGTCAAGCTCTCTCTCTCTCTCTCTCTCTCTCTCTCTCTCTCTCTCTCTCTCTCTCTCTCTCTCTCTCTCCCTCTCTCTTATAAGTGTTCGGTATACATCATCACAACATAACAACATCACCACTTCCTTCTCATTCCTTCTTTCCTTCATCCTCACAACGACAACCTCACGGACTCTGCGTTTTTCTCGTCATCAGTAAAATCGTCCAACATTTACATAAGAAAAAAACTATAAAAACACTTCAACAATCGTGCAGGAGAGGCCAAACTATCCAAAAACATAACCCGAATTAAATGTATATATATATATTTTGCATACATGTCAATATAACCACAAAGTCCTCGCAGTATAAATATAAGAAATAAATAGATATAAAAATGGCAAACAAGTCTCCTACCTGAACGTGAATAAATAGATATAACAAATGCCTTCCTGAACGTAAATAAATAGATAGATATAAAAATGACAAACAATTCTCTTATACATGAACGTGAATAAATAGATATACAAAATGTCATCCTGAACGTGAATAAATAGATAGATATAAAAATGACAAACAATTCTCTTATACCTGAACGTTCCTGGAAGACGCTTGAATCCCTTTGGTTGTGGTTACGCAATGCAGTAATAAGAATGGGTCGAGTCGAGTCACCTCTCATGGCCACCAAACAGGATGCAGAGGGGCCCAACACCAGGCATGTGCAATTCTTATTATTACACTGACCCACACCTGCATGAAGAGATATGAAAAAAAAAAAAAAAATGAAATAAAAAAAAATAATAATAATACAGTCAATCTGCAACTAACGTGTTTATGGGAGAATTAATTTATGATCATTCCAACACCTGCTGAATCTTTACGTCGGTATCTGCTATAGAAGAGAGATAGAAAAAATAAAATGCCACAGATGTATTCATGGGAAGTTAGATGATCATCCTTCTATTATTTTTATTATTATTATTATTATTATTATTATTATTATTATTATTATTATTATTATTATTTTAATTATTACTATTATTCAACCCCTTCTCAGCACGGTGACGGATATAACGTTGATAATGTTACCCAGTCTATAAAAAGCCACATGATTTTTATTCACCCCGAAGCTCAAGTTTTGGTATAAACACAAAATCTGAATCCATTTTATATCAATACTAATTTTTTTTTTTTTTTTTACGAGACGATTCTCCTCTCATTGACAAACAGACAGAGAGACAGACATCATAACCAGATCACCATAATTATAAGCTTTTTAATAATGGAATGAGAGAGGTTAGTTTAATCTGTGTGTCAATCACGTACTGTAGGCCCTATTCTTTTATTTTTTGTTAGTCTTGCCAAAAATTTACCGATTCCCGTGTAGGTAACAATAATTAAGGTAAGTATTACATTATGTCGTATATAAGAACTGCTTTGTAATACATATTATTATATTTTATTTGACTTTTGTAAATGACAAGGAAAATCGATAATCATATTGGACAGGTATGAAGTGCAAGTAAGAGTGACAGGTAAATAGTGACAGGTATATAGTGACAGGTAAGAGTGACAGGTATATAGTGACAGGTATATAGTGACAGGTAAGAGTGACAGGTATATAGTGACAGGTAAGAAATAGTGACAGTTATATAGTGACAGGGTATATAGTGACAGGTAAGAGTGACAGGTATATAGTGACAGGTATATAGTGACAGGTAAGAGTGACAGGTATATAGTGACAGGTATATAGTGACAGGTATATAGTGACAGGTAAGAGTGACAGGTATATAGTGACAGGTATATAGTGACAGGTAAGAGTGACAGGTATATAGTGGCAGGCATATAGTGACAGGTATATAGTGACAGGTATATAGTGGCAGGTATATAGTGATGTATAGTAGTTTATATAATGGGAGGGAATGGGTAAGTGTGTAGGTATAGTAGTTGTACAGTAGTTTATATAATGGGAGTGGCAGTAAGCAGAAGGTGGTGAGGGAGTGGCAGCAAGCATAATATAGTGAGCGAGTGAGTGATTCAGCAAGGGAGTTTAAGTATATATAAGGTGGTGAGTGAGTGATTCAGTGATGGAGTGCGTGAGTCATTGAAGGAGTGGGTGTAAGCATAAGATAGTGAGAGAGGGAGTGAGTGAGTGAGTGATTCAGTGAGGGAGTTGGTGTAAGCATAAGATAGTGAGTGATGATTCAGTGAGGGAGTGGGTGTAAGCATAAGATAGTGAGTGAGTGAGTGAGTGAGTGATTCAGTGAGGGAGTGGGTGTAAGCATAAGATAGTGAGTGAGTGATTCAGTGAGGAAGTGGGTGTAAGCATAAGATAGTGAGTGAGTGAGTGAGTGAGTGATTCAGTGAGGAAGTGGGTGTAAGCATAAGATATTGAGTGAGTGAGTGAGTGAGTGATTCAGTGAGGAAGTGGGTGTAAGCATAAGATAGTGAGTGAGTGAGTGAGTGAGTGATTCAGTGAGGGAGTGGGTGTAAGCATAAGATAGTGAGTGAGTGATTCAGTGAGGAAGTGGGTGTAAGCATAAGATAGTGAGTGAGTGAGTGAGTGATTCAGTGAGTGAGTGAGTGAGTGAGTGACATAACCAGACAGTCACCATGCATGAGGACCATCGCCAAATCCAGTGAGTGAGTCAGAGGCAGAAATAGTCAAAGGGTCGTTGTGCTAGGCTCCACCTTAAGAAGTGCCTTGATTCCTCCAAAGTATGTCAGGAAACAGAAGCAGATGAACAAAAATAATGGTATCTGGTTGCTTGGAATAATTTGGAGGAATCACTTGCTCCAGATTTACTAACACTGTACTTATCCCCTTTAATTTAGTCAGTTTGAGTGCTGCTGATTCCTCTAAACTATTCCAGGAAACAATCACCTCAATGTTATTATGAGGGATCTGTTTTGTGACACAGTGTGGAGGATTCTGTAGTCCTCCAATTTACCTAAAGAGGATCTCCACCTTAATTAATTATATCCGCCAAGTGTCCGCCCTGAGATAAACCTTCATATTTTCAGTTCATAAAATTTTCAAATTCCCTCCACAAATCCTTGCATCCACCACGAATTTCCCTACTTTAATCTGGTGAAAAGAACCATTCCATTAGATGTCTGGATACTTACGTGACTGAAGGATGATAATAATAATAATAATAATAATAATAATCATAATAATAATAATAATAATAATACAGTAATAATAAAAGGTAAAAAGCAAGTTCCGAACTTACATAAGTAAGTGAATTGCACTTGCAAATAAAGGTGATATATAAGTGTCTTAATTAAATGTTGTTAAATGAGAAAGCAATCAACAAACTAAATATCTCCTGTAAATATGTACGAGATTCATAACAAGTCACCAAAATAAGATTTATTCTTTTTATTCTGGCCCCAAGAAAGGAGTCACTTGTCCAGCTGCAGGAGGTTGGTCAATGATCCAGTCCTACAGGGAATATAGGCCTTACAATGCATTTTCTAGGGGCTTACAAATGTACAGCTTTATTATACTAAATATCTGGCAATAACTCGAACCACCAATCACTTCCAGGATGCTGTGGGCGGGGCTGGTAACACTGGCCGCAGTAGGGGCGGCCGCCCAGGATCGTATGCCTTCACGGCCTTGCTATCACCATCCTTCTTCCGGGGACACCATCTACGACTTCGAGGAGGCTGACCTCTTCAAGACCAAGAACATCTCTATGGAAGACTACGAGGAAAGGTGAGACCAAACATTATTCTTCAACACACACAACCAGACACACATGTATAGCCTGATAATATTGAAAATATACCATCAACACTCCGTCCTAATTCATATCTTCTGCTCCTTCTTCTTCTTTAATGTATTTCATTTCTACTGCTTCTCCTTCTCTCCTATTCCTCATATATTTTCCTTGCTCCTGTTCAATCTCTTCACCCCCCCCCCCACTCCCTAACTCCCTCTCTCCACCAACAAAGTATAATCCCTCCCATCCCTATCACCTACATCAGATACAAGAGGTCAGAACCCAATTAAGTATGTTACAGATACAGCGAAGAGACAGGTCTCCCTTTGGGCACATAGCGGGACAAACCGGCGCTCTCTCCCTCTGTCTCTCTCTTTTACTGTTATACTCTCTCTCTCTCTCTCTCTCTCTCTCTCTCTCTCTCTCTCTCTCTCTTACTGTTACACATGTAGACATAAATGAGACGGGAGAGAAGAGTGTGCCAAGAAAACCTTAATACATTAACGGCATGTACAAACATAAATAATCACGTCAGTCAACCAACTCATGCACGAATCTGTCAGGCATAATAATAATAAAAAAAGTAAATGGTCGAGGCCTTTCGGGGATATAATAATAATATAAAATTGGACATAACAGACGACATGCTAATAAGTAAACATTTGAACAACCTGATTGAAGAGACTTATTAGAGTGTCATTTGTTATTGACGCCTCTTGTATTAATGTAGAGAGTATAATATAGTGTAGTGGAATATATAATTAGTAAGCAGCGTAGAATAACAGATTTTTTTTTTTTTTTTTTTCATCATCAGACATTTATATACATCAGGAAATTGTCTCAGACGGTAATAAATCATAACAATTGTCTTGTTATGGTACAACTGCAATTAAATGACGCAAGGAGTGTGAATGAGAGACGCTAACACAATACGTACACTTCTTGGGTTTGTTTCCGTGTGTGAGGTGTGTGTGTGTGTGTGTGTGTGTATTCTTTCCTGTGTTCGTCGTAATGAATGGTGTATACGGGAAGGAAGATGAATACAAACGATATATTATTTAACATGTTACTATGCGGTTCCTTGAGTTCCCTTGTAAGGTGTATTGTGTCTGCTTCAACTTACTGGGTCCGTGTCTTTCTTGTAACGAGTACAGCCGTCTGGTGTTAGTCCGAATAAATACTAATTTTATTGAGGGAGTTTTGGGGTTCACGTGGCCCACTAAATATTGCAACAAAATAGATCACCTTCCAGTAAACTGAGGTAGGTTTTTTTTTTTCTTCTTTTGTTTTCTCTCATTTTTCAATTTTTTTTTCATAATTCTCAGGAATCAGTAGCCCTCCAATCTAACCCAAAACAGTTAGCTGAAGGAGTTAATTATATGGAGTCTTATGAAAGTAGTTTGTACCTGTTGCATACAAAATACGAGTACTTCTGTATACTGTTATACTGGCTCTGGCCCAAGTCCTCCAGTCTACTACCAGCCTTGCACCTCAGCCTACCAACCCCTAAACCCAGCCTGGCCAACCCACAGGGCCCACACCACAGTCTACCAACCCTGCACCCCAGTCTACCAACCTATAACCACAATCAACCACCCCTCACCCCAGTCAACCAATCCCACACCCCAGTCTATCAACCCCGCACCCCAGTCTGTTAACTCAGTATCCCAGCCTACCAACTCCGACACCCAATCTACCAACCTTGTACCCCCACCCTCCACCCCTTGAAACCTGTCATCTGGCGGGTGAAATGTGGATTGGTCAGTCGCAGAGCTACACATGAGAAGCAATCATAGACAAACTGAAGGGAGGTAGGATAATCTAATAATACGACCATTCAAGAAGTGTCCTTATTTGGTGTGGGTAGTTAAATAGAATTTCAGTCATGTAAGCAAGGTAGATGCAGTCAGATAGACATCCGATATTTACAGTGAATATATCTCCCAGTGAAGGAAGTTCTTGCATCTAAGAAGGCATATAAATCAATAAAGAACATAAAAGAGGTACACATAAAGGTATAGGTAAAGATAGGTACTCATAAGACAGGACTATAATTTTTATATTCATATTTCAGCCTGGGAGACTAAAATCAATACATTCTTAATCAGTTCTCCCGTTCATATATACGGTACATACAACAGGTCAAGTAAAATGATACCCTCTCGATACCTTGGCGTCGAGGTTTAGGTGTGTGAGCTGTTATGTTTTTTTTTTTTTCCCCAGCAAGTACTATTGGTTATCTGGGAAGGGGAGGGGCTAAAGGACTGAGAGCAGGGTACAGATGAATGACCACAAATACTCCTATATGCATTAAGGGACCCTGTGATGTAGTCAGAAAATTGGAGATAAATGAGTCCTTCAAATATTGCCACGAAACACCTATATGGAAGGAGCTTGTTTCGTGGCATGGTCAGGAGGAAGCAGAAGCCTCAAATTTTCACGTTGGTAAATTGGAGGCTATTGATTCCTCCCAAACTATGGCAGGAAACAGACGACCTCACTGTTAATACCACTAGAGGATCAGTTGCATGGCATAGTTTGGAGGAATTACAAGCCTTCCAATCTGAGCACAACAGAATCTCCCCTTAAGGACCCTGTGATCGTGTATGAAATTGGGGGCTTCTGATTTTTCTAGACCATGCCACGAAACAAGCTCCTTCCATATAGGCGGTGTTTCGTGGCAATGTTTGAACGACTCATTTACCTTCAATATTTCTGACAACACCACAGGGTCCTTAAACATTCCCCGAGTCTGCAAGTCAGAGTGAAAGGGGTAAACAACAAATGACGAACGACAGAGAGGAACAAGAATGAATGAATCTGTATAGAGTAAAAACGATGACGAAAACGCAACAGGGACAAACAAAACAACGAAAGAAGAAAACTAACAAATAAGTAAAGACGCATGAGAGAAGCGATGAGGCTCCCATGATAATAAGTAAAA
>JAWQEG010002097.1:37500-156735 GCA_033782935.1 Petrolisthes cinctipes | reverse complement strand
CTATATAATGAAAAGCCATTCTCATATTTACCACCATTCTGTACTCCGTGCATGTTATTCTGTTAATGTGTTTCTCTGGTGAGAGTGAGTTTTGAATAGTCGCCACCAAATCCTTTTCCTCGGGTGCCTTTTGTATTGCCTCCCCACCCATGCTGTAATTTCCTGATGGCCTCCTTTTACTATTTCCCATTTCCAATACCTTGCATTTCTTAGCATTAAATTTAATTTCCCAATCCTGGCTCCACTTGTGAATCTTGTTCAAATCCTCCTGTAATTCCTCACAACTCCCTGCATCCTCTATCCTTTTCATTATCTTAGTGTCATCTGCAAACAGACTTGTATAGCTTTCGACACCCTCCACCATATCATTAACATATACCACAAACATAATCGGTCCCAACACCAAACCCATCCAATCTATTTATTCTATCCAGTAGATATTCCCTCTCCATCTTTATGTCCCCCAGTATAACTTTCCCTCTGTCCTCTTTATTCCTATCAAACTCAATCTCTTATGTAAATACCTCTTGAGTCTTGGAATTTCTTCTTCATAACTTCACAAATATTATAATCGTCTTCACATACTTCACCCTCCATGTTTATCCTGTTGATTCCGACCTTCTGTTTCATTTTTCCATTTATAAACCTATGAAACAATTTAGGTTATTTTATACATTTATCCACGATATTGTAACAACAAGTGGTTGTGTTAGTACTGGGGTGAACAGACTCGATTATACACGGTAACAATTTATTGGTAAGTACATAGGTTGTGTAGTAGCAAGCACCTTGTAGCTGTGAGTTCCCGCCTGCTGTAGTTGTGTAGTGTGAGAGAGATAGCTGCTGCAGGCGACACGTGGAGAGCATGGTGTAGGCAGGTAGCAGCAGGAGGTACGGCAGGTCAGGAGAGGGAGGTATTTCTAAATGTAGAGATAGTGGCCGAGTGAACGAACAACGGCGCTGCGGCCGCTCAAGCCAGCCAGGGTTGGCTGCTCACGTCGCTCAGGTAAAACAAGTGAGACAGAAGATGCTTCCCGAGGACAGGTGAGATAGAAGATACATAAAGGTGGTTGATGTCGCTACAGTACCCCCCTCACCCATAATGTTTTAGGAAAGAAGGGCGGTATGGATTACATATCAATACAATTAACAAAGATGGTTACATATACATACATACAATCATAATAATAAAGAAAAAAAGAAATATATTCAGTGTAGTATAGAAGTGTACGGGTATGGTGTGGAGTGTGCAGGGGGGAAAGGCAAGTGTGTGTGTTTATAATAGGGGATGGGTGTGTCTGGATGCATGTGGAGTGGTTGTGGGTCTGTATGGCAGGTTGCTTGACCGGTCTCCCTGAACAGAACATGCATCCCTCATGGACCAGGGCCAGCTCGTGTTGCTCTAACTGCTCCCACAGGGAGGGCGGTGTGAGAGGAAGTTGCTGCAGTTGAGTGTGTAGTACCGGAGTAACGGGTAATGGAGGCGTGGCCGGCTTGAGCTGTATGTCAGGCGGAGGGTCCTGAGGGAGTACTAAAGGAATTACTGGAGTCGGGGGAGCATCAGGAATAGCATCGGGAGGTATAGGAATGGGATCAGGCAGGGCATGGGTGGGAGAAGGTGAGTTGGTGGGTGAGGGAGGTTGGATAGGAACCTGTGTGGATTGGGTCGGAGATGGAGAGCGGGGTAGGAGTGGGAGTACAGAGGATGGGGTAGGGTGTGATGGGGTTGGCGGTGAGATATGAGTAGGTGAAGGTGACCGTGAAGGTGAGGACGGGTGGGGTTGAATGAGGTTGGGTAGGAGAAGGTGGGCAAGGCTGGGGTGGAAAGGAGGGTGAGGGTGCAGGTTGAGGGTGGGATGGCAGTGAGGTAGGCAAATGTGTGTTTTTGAAGGATGAGGTTGATGGCGAGGGTAGGAGCAGCGTGGGGTGTGTGTGTAGGTGTGGATGTGGTGAGTGGGAAGGAGATGGATGTGGTGGTGGCGTGGGTAGGAGTGGTGAAGGGTGTGTGTGTGGTTGTGGCATCACTGCGTGGTGAGGTTGTATGGTGGGTACGAGTGGTGGGCGGTGATGAGATGATGTAGTGGGAGGGTAGGGTAGAGGGGTGAAGGTGTTGGATGAGGGGTGCACGGATGCGTATGTGGGTGAGTGTGTGTTTGGTGGTGTGGTGTTGGTGTGTTTGGTGGTGAGTGCAGGTTTGACCTGCTCCCAGAACGTGACGTATGGTTTTTCCGCTACCTGGAGAGTAACGGTCACGTCCGTCCTGGAGATAACGGGATGTGGTCCAGTGTAGGGCTCCTGTACCGGTGTCCGTTGTGCATCCGTGCAGAGGAAGAGTTGAGGGGTGGAGTGTAGACCAATGGGTGTGTAGGTAGTCCTGGCGTCGTTGTGACGAGTAGGTGTAGGGCTGGTGTTAATGATGGCCACCTTCAGTGCCGGGAGGAATGAAAGATTGGATGTGTCGAGGTCCGGTGAAGTAATTTGACTTGGTAAGCGGTGGTTCTTGCTGAATACTAGCTTCGCTGGGGAGTGGTGTAAGTCCTCCTTGACAGTGGCACGGATCCATTGGTCCGGCTGCAGCCTCCTGAAGGCGTCAGTAGTCTTCTGTGCAGCCATTCCACCATCCCGTTACTGCACGGGTGGTACGCTGTGGGCCTCTGCCGTCGGGTGCCCAGTAGTGCCAGCATGTCCTGCCACACCCTCGACTCGAACTGGGCTTGGTCTGTGACAATTACGACTGGAAGAACGAAGTTGGAAACCCAGTTGCTGAGGAAGTGGCGGGCAGTACCTTCAGTAGTGATGTTGCTCATGGGGGTAGCGGTGCACCAGCGTGTCGTCCTGTCCACGCAGGTTAGGAGATAGCGTTCACCACGCAACAGAGGTAGGGGGCCATCAATGTTCACGTGTACCGTGTGGAATCTGCTGGTAGGCACGGAGAACTCATGCTTCCTCATACCTGGCCATACTGCACGGCAGCTGACAAGAAGGAGAGTTTCTGTGACACCTGGGTAGGAATGCAGGGGCATGGGGAGCTGCACGAAAGGTCACACCACATTTTGATAATGGAGTCTGGGGCGGTTAAATTTTCCAGCCGGAGTCCTGTGTCACCTGTGAGGAGGTCGTGAAGGTGTGTGTCAGACTGTTGGGCTGATGCAATCGCTGCAATGCTGAGGAGTGGCATCTGTTGAATAGTGGCGATGTTTGGTTGCACTGGTGGTGCTCTCGATAAGGCATCAGCTATGGCGTCGTCCTCGCCCTTTATGTGTCGGATGTCTGTCGTGAATTCTGACACAAATGCCAGGTGGCGTGTCACCCTAGGAGGCCAGTTGGTGCCCAGCTGTTGCATTGCTGTAGTGAGAGGCTTGTGGTCGGTATGGATGTGGAAGCTCCTACCTTCCAGGAAGTGGCGGAAATGCTTGTCAGCGTCGTGGATGGCAACCAGCTCTCTGTCGAAGGTGCTGTACTTCTGTTGTGGTCCAGACGTTTACTGAAAAACGCTATTGATTAAAGCGCTCCATCCACTTCCTGCTGCAGGACTGCACCGATGGCGTCGTTGGAGGCGTCCGTGTATATGCATGTAGGTGCATGAGGAGTAGTGTAGGCGAGTAGGGTGGTGTCTGCCAGCTTAGTCTTGATAGTATTAAAGGCTTCCCAGGGAATTCCTGGGTCATGTGTGTTCTGTGTGGTTGTAGTGGAGAGTAGGTGTGGGGATTCATGTAGTATGTTGTCGTAAGATTTAGTGTCTAGTATGTGTGTAATGGTAGGTGTGGAGTGTCGGCAGTGTATGGTGGAAATAATGGCACCTGAAGGTTGGTGGATTAGCTGTTGTCTCTTGGCATCGATCAGGAGGTCTTGTGCTGTCAGGAAGTCTAGACCCAGGATGGGGGCCTTCAAGTCAGCTACGACGAATGGCCACACCACTTACTCTTGCTAGAGTAGGGTGACGCCCGTGCTCCTGGTGCCTTACGTAGTGATGGGAGACTTGTTGGCCGCCAGCAGGTCGTATGCCGTAGAAGGCCTGGCTCTGTCTCTTTATACAGGGGAGGAACGACATTCACCTCGGACCCTGAGTCAATGAGGAAGTTGTCCCCCGACTCTAAGTCCTTCACCCACAGGAGAATGCGAGCGGTGTGATGAGGTGGGTGGGGAGGTTTGCTCGATTGTTGATGGGCAGGTGGCAGTGGAGCGGTGGCGAGGTTTGCGGCCGTGTTATGCTCGGTCGAAGGTGGTGTGTGGTGCTGGTGCGTCAGTGTGATGCTGGTTGGCCCTGTGATGGATGCTGTGGCGCGGGCAGTAGCGTGGAGGGGGTTGTCTTGCCACTGCCTTACTCGTTTCCCTGTATTGGACTGGCAGTAGGGCGGTTCACGGATAAACCCCACTGGCACGGGGGGCAGCAATTCCTTGCTGCGTGACCGAACCTCTGATGGTAGTTGGGAGTTCTGCCAGTGCTGGTGAGGTGCGGTTGCCGGTGGTTGTCACTGGGTAGGGGTAGTTGACGAGCAGGGGGTACGGGAAAACGGAGGGGTGAGAAACACAGAGGGACGACAAAGAAAAACAGGGCAGGCGAAGGGGGACGTAGATACGTGGGACACAGAGGTAGAGTGCGGGGGTGGCGGATGGGGTTAAGGATGAAGTGGGAGACTAAAGGTTAATGTTGGAGGGTGGTAACACGTGGGGGAAGAGTGCAAAACATCAATAGGGGGCACATCAATAGTAGTGGGGGAGAGACAAAAATACTGTGGATATTATAGGATACAAAGGGACGGGAGGAGAGGAATAACACGTGGTAAGGAAGGAGTTAGTGGGGTGGAGAAAGGAGGTAATACGGGAGGGAGCTGGAAAAAAAATATGATGGGGTAAGAGCAAAAGGGACGAAAATGGAGCAGGTACAGCGAGAAATGGGGTACGCCGAACAGAGGAGGGGGTCGCGGTAGAGACACAGGTGGATGGTAGGGGTTGGTGGTACGGAAATGTGTGAGACACGTGGCCGATAGAAAGGGGTTTTAGGGGGTAAGTTACGTTAACTAAAAATCTGGAGGGGTGAAAACACTGGGGAGTCGTGGCTGAAGGAGTCAGTCATAGGCCGCTGTGAAGGTCGTAGCTGGTGTGTGGAGGTGTTGTAGCCTGTGTAGCTCGTAGGTAGTAGGTGGTAGTCGTGGTCGAGGTTGTGGTCGTATAGTGGAGTAGCTTGCAACACTTGGGTGTATAATGGAGTAGCTTACAACACGTGGATGTGGAGTGAAGAAGTTCGTAGCTTGTGTGGACATAGAGTGGAGTAGGTAACACCACATAAACGTAGAGTGTAGTAGCTTACATGGACGTAGAGTGTAGTAGCTTGTGTGGACGTAGAGTGGAGTAGCTTACATGAACGTAGAGTGTAGTAGCTTGTGTGGACGTAGAGTGGAGTAGCTTACATGAACGTAGAGTGTAGTCTATAGCTTACATGAACGTATAGTGTAGTAGCTTACATGAACGTAGAGTGTAGTAGCTTACATGGACGTAGAGTGGAGTAGCTTACATGGACATAGAGTGGAGTAGCTTGTGTGGACGTGGAGTAGCATCGCTCGTAGCATGAGGAGTAACGTATGTGGACGTAGAGTGGAGTAGCTTAGGTAGACGTAGAGTGTAGTATCTTGCATGGCCGTAGAGTAGCATGGAGTTGAAATTGTATTGTGTACACAAGTTGAATTTTCCGGGGTCGCCAATTGTAACAACAGGTGGTTGTGTTAGTACCGGGGTGAACAGACTTGATTATACACGGTAATAATTTATTGGTAAGTACATAGGTTGTGTAGTAGCAAGCACCTTGTAGCTGTGAGTTCCCGCCTGCCGTGGTCGTGTAGTGTGAGAGAGTAGGTGCTGCAGGCAACACGTGGAGAGCTTGGTGTAGGCAGGTAGCGACAGGAGGCACAGCAGGTCAGGAGAGGGAGGTGTTTCCAGGTGTAGAGCTAGTGGCCGAGTGAATGAACAACGACGCTGTGGCCGCTCAGGCCAGCCAGGGTTGGCTCAGGTAGAACAGGCGAGGCAGAAGATGCCCCCCGAGGACAGGTGAGATGGAAGCTACATAAAGGTGCTTGATGTAACTACAATATATTTCTCATAATTCTTCTTCGTCTCTCTTCTTGCCTGAACATAATTATTTCTTGCCTTTTTAAATGCCTCTCTATTTTTCTGTGTATTCCTCCTCCGCATTCTATTCCAGGCTTCCGCCTTTCTCAATCTTGCTGTCTCACATTGTCCAGTGAACCATTCTTTTTTCTTCAGTTTACTTATCTTATACTTTGATACAGTCACCAGCACTAATAAGTATTCAGGTGTGTCTACAATAAGATCTCCATTGGAATTTCTTCGTTGGTGAATTTGGCCTGTTCAAAGCTTCAACCAGAGCTGTATACTTATTAGTGCTCGTGACTGTACATACTTAGATACTCCTTCCGTATATATTTTTTCCAAATATAAGGTATTTTCTCTGCACACTTCCGGCATCCACCAGCTCTATTCAGTCTGTACCCCAAAAGAACTTTCTTTGGCTTCTAAACTCAGTCCTTCCATAATTCAACCTATTCTCCCTATGTGCTTCATCCCTCACATCTACACCTCCCTCTAATATTTCCAACTCAATAGGTACGCTCGCAATCCAAAATATGTATCCAGGCTTCCTTCGAATATCCTGATCGAGTATTAATATAGCGAGCTCAAGCAAATATGAAACAGGATAAGCGTTGTCATTGTTTCACTAGTATGTCAACTGATTCAAAACTTCAACAAGACCTGGATACAAATTTTGGATTCCGAGTGTACATCACTTTTGTCTAGCACCAATATCAATTAATCAATCAATCCTCACTGCTATTCAATCTTACTCGAAGTGCTTCGTGTTCATCCACTATTACTTCGACTCGTTGCTTTAATGCTTTGTTCTGTTCCATTAATCCATCATTTGAATGTTCATTTGTTCGACCCTCTACCCTATCCTATCCTAACCTAAGCTATCATAACCTAACCTCATCTCATTTATAACCTGTTCTATCCTATCTTAGCTTAGCATAATTAAATCTTGGTCTAACCTAACCTATAATGACCTAATCTAACTTCATCCAGCTTAAAACTAACCATCTCTACTTGGTACACACACACACACACACACACACACACACTTACTTTAAATACTTAACCAACCAACCAACCACTGCATCACACACACAGGCTTTAAATACTAACCCCCCCCTACACACACACACTTAAACTACTAACCAACCACTCACTTGTCCATCTTATCCCTTAATAACACCTTTACTTCCTTCATCTCTTGTACCATTTCCTTCCATCTCTTGGAATTCTCCTCAATATTCTATTCCATTTGTGTAACCCTTTTAATTTGAAGTTCATATTCTCTTCCTTTCCCTTCACTATCCCTCCCTTCTTCACCTCTCTCTGTTTTATCATCTGATGTTCCTCTCTGCTTAGTATTTCTCCCAGCCATGTTTAGCTAGATTAACTTTCGTCACCGACGCTTTCATTACTTTTTATTTCTTATTTTAACTATCGCCTTTCCTTTTAGCTATAAACTTTTGGAGACAGGATTTCCTCGTCCACTCACCCTTATATTAAACTTTACCAGGTGAGCCAAGTAGAGAATGTAGCCGGGCTCCACTTGTTGTCTTCAAAATATCCCCAAGCTCACAGACCAATACACAAACACGTTCACTTATTACCACTGTCACCCACTACTACTGTGTGTGTGTGTGTGTGTGTGTGTGTGTGTGTGTGTAAGAGAAAGAAAACATTGTGTGTGTGTGTATAAGAGAGAGAAAACGTGTGTGTGTGTGTGTGTGTGTAAGAGAGAGAGAACGTGTGTGTGTGTGTGTGTGTATAAGAGAGAGAGAACTTCATCATCTTGGTCAATACCCACGTTTCATATCATCAAGTCTAAACTTACATATTCTCCTGTGTGTGTCTGTGTGTGTGTGTGTCTGTGTGTGTCTGTGTGTGTGTGTCTGTGTGTGTGTGTGTTTTTCTTTTCTTTGTTTATAGAATAATGTTGTTAATTATGAGTTCTTTATTCCTTCTATGTATGTATGAATCACGTCACCCTCACTCTCCATCACAGATACAAAATACTTTAATAAACAAAGTAGGACTGATAATAAAACACTGATCTGCTACAAATGCAAACTTTTTGTGTTTATTAAATGACAGGTTACAATCAAAGCAAATAATTCCAACCAACTATTGCCACCAACATTAGGCCATAATTAATTTTAACTCATCTGGTATTATTTCCTTGCATACTTTGGGTGAATCAAGGCATTCCAATGTACCCAAAGTATAGGCTACTCTCTCATTAAAATAAAGCTTATATTCAAAGTACAAAAAGCAATAAAGGTGTGTGTGTGTGTGTGTGTGTGTGTGTGTGTGTGTCAGTCCAACTACACAGTGTGAGAATCACTCAGTCATTTTATTCTAGATTTAGAACACACACACACACACACACATTTTCTCTTGCTCCCTCTCTCTCTCGTACAAGAGACAAAGACACACCAACTCTCTCTCTCTCTTTCTCTATCCCACTCACAAGAAACAAAAATACACACACACACACACACACACGTTATAACTCCATATAGTGGAGTACATAGATATAATATAACTCCTTATAGTGGAGTACATAGATATAATATAACTCCTTATAGTGGAGTACATAGATATAATATAACTCCTTATAGTGGAGTACATAGATATAATATAACTTCTTATAGTGGAGTACATAGATATAATATAACTCCTTATAGTGGAGTACATAGATATAATATAACTCCTTATAGTGGAGTACATAGATATAATATAACTCCTTATATTGGAGTACAACAATATAACAGCAGGTCATATATAAAAACATATCAAATTAATACAATATGCAGTATATATTGTCATATAATAAAACATTGAAATTATTAGTAAAAAGATGGTATTAGATATTATTACTGAATACATGGCATTAGATAATTATTGAGATTAACATAGAATAGTTTATACCTGTTTATCAAGAGTCATTCTATGTAAACAATGTTCATTATGTGATGTATGCTTCATTGTTACTGGTTGTCTGGTACTTGTGTCTGTTGGTGTGTGTGTTTCCTTGTTACTGGTTGTCTGGTACTTGTGTCTGTTGGTGTGTGTGTTTCCTTGTTACTGGTTGTCTGGTACTTGTGTCTGTTGGTGTGTGTGTTTCCTTGTTACTGGTTGTCTGGTACTTGTGTCTGTTGGTGTGTGTGTTTCATTGTTACTGGTTGTCTGGTACTTGTGTCTGTTGGTGTGTGTGTTTCCTTGTTACTGGTTGTCTGGTACTTGTGTCTGTTGGTGTGTGTGTTTCCTTGTTACTGGTTGTCTGGTACTTGTACTCGTCCATAAAGAAGGAGTGCCAGCCTACGACACATTGGAGCAAGGAACAGCATAATGTTAATGTTTACAAACTTAATCCAAGACAAGTATATAATTACAGATATCACCGTGGCCAAGAACAAGGTCACTACTTCCAGCCTCGGTACATACAATGCCACATTCAGGATTTCTGCTTTCCACACCTGGTCACACATCGTTATGTTCTGTGTTGAGTTTGTATCTTGTTCAGAGTCAATGCTGTTTGGTACCAGGTCAGATATTTCTTTTTCGATTTCCGTAATGTCTTTTTCAATGTCCGTAGTATCCTGCATAATGTCTGAAATATTAACACACATGTTGAGTATTTAGAGAGAGAGTGAGAGAAATATTTACACACATGTTGAGTATAAGAGAGAGAGAGAGAGAGAGAGAGAGAGAGAGAGAGAGAGAGAGAGAGATAATAACTATCTCATTATCTTATCATTATAATTATATTTACCATACTTATAATTGTTGAAAAATGTATTATTTCTAAACACTATAAATACTCATTATGTGTGTGTGTGTCTGTGTGTGTGTGTGTGTGTGTCTGTGTGTAAACCACTGAGTTGTCTGTTGGTTGGTGTGTGTGTGTGTGTGTGTGTGTGTGTGTAGGTGTATGTGTGTGTGTGTGTAAACATTAAGTTGTCTGTTGGTTGGTGTGTGTGTGTGTAAACCAATGAGTTGTCTGTTAATTGATGTGTGTAAACCCAACGAGTTGTCTATTATTTGATGTGTGTGTGTGTGTAGGTATGTGTGTGTGTTTGTGTGTGTGTAAACCAATGAATTGTTTGTTAGTTCATGAGTGTGTGTGTGTGTGTAGGTATGTGTGTGTGTAAACCCTTGAGTTATTTGTTGGTGTTTTCAATTATATGTATGTGTGTGTGTGTGTGAGTGTGTGTGTGTGTGTGTGTGTGTGTGTGAGTAAATCAATGAGGTGTGTGTGTGTGTGAGTGTGTGTGTGTGTGTGTGTGTGTGTGTGTGTGTGTGTGTGTGTGTGTGTGTGTGTGAGTAAACCAATGAGGTGTGTGTGTGTGTGTGTGTGTGTAAACCACTGAGTAGTTGACATTGTTTCCCCAGTGTGTGTGTGTGTGTACCAATGAGTTATTTTTTTGGTTAGTGTTTCATCCTGTGTGTGTGTGTGTGTGTGTGTGTGTGTAAACCACTGAGTAGTTGACATTGTTTCCCCCTGTCTGTGTGTGTGTGTGTGTGTGTACCAATGAGTTATTTTTTGGTTAGTGTTTCATCCTGTGTGTTGTGTGTGTGTGTGTGTGTGTGTGTGTGTGTGTGTGTGTGTATGTGTGTGTGTGTGTGTGTGTGTGTGAGTAAACCACTGAGTAGTTGACATTGTTTGCCCCTGTCTGTGTGTGTGTGTGTGTGTGTGTGTGTGTTGATAGGTCAGGTTGTATGTTATATGTGTATAAGATCAGTTTGGTTACACTCACCAATGGGACAGGGTTGACTCACTGTACCACACTCACTAGGTTTATTGAAACTAAAAGGGTGGTCACAATATATTGTAATGGTAAGGTTGGGGTGGTGAGGCAGTGGTCGACTACAATTGTATTGTTGTATAGTCTGGTTGTGTCCTGGTGTGGTGACAGTCACCCTCATCCAGTCTATTCCCACCTGTAATATTACATTATGATAATTACACATTCATAAACACACCTAGTATAATGTACAGTACAGTTATGGCATATAGTCCTTGACCAGGATGTAAAGGGAAGTGTGTTCAAGGACTATGTGCTGCGACTGTACATAATGTGTATATGTGTACAGGCCTAGTCTAATGTACATAATGTGTATATGTGTACAGGCCTAGTCTAATGTACATAATGTGTATATGTGTACAGACCTAGTCTAATGTACATAATGTGTATATGTGTACAGACCTAATGTACATAATGTATATGCGTGTATTAATATAACTGTATTCAGTGAAATACAATACACACACACACACACACACACACACACACACATACACACATACAGAAACATTACCCAAGAGAAACTCAGAGAGGTACCCACACACACACACACACACACACACACACACATAATCCAACACAGAATTCAGTGGTGTACACACACACACATACACACACACATACACATTTCCTGTTGGATTCACAATATTCTCATTTTCTTTTGTCTGTGTGTATGTAATGAGTGGGCTTGAATTGAAGCTTACTGATTCCTCCACACGGGGCAACAAAACAGACCCCATAATCTCTCTCTCTCTCTGTCTCTCTCTCTCTCTCTCTCTCTCTCTCTCTCTCTCTCTCTCTCTCTCTCTCCTCTCTCTCTCTCTCTCTCTCTCCATTATTAATATTAATATTATTATTATTATTAATATTTACTCTCTCTCTCTTTATATTATATTATAATTAATATTACTTATCAATAATATTAACATCATTATTAATACTACTATTATTATTATTATTATTATTACGGTATTATTTTTATTACAGTATTATTATTTTATTATTTCTATTGTTATTATTATTATTATTATTATTATTATTACTATTGTTATTATTATTTACTATCATTATCATTAATTATTAATAATAATAATAAGAAGAAGAATAACAATAACAATATTAATAATAATAATAATAATAATAAGAAGAAGACAAAGAAGAAGAAGAAGAAGAAGAAGACAAAGAAGACGAAGAAGAAAAAGAAGAAGACAAAGAAGAAGAAGAAGAAGAAGAAGAGGAAGAAGAAGAAGAAGAAGAAGAAGAAGAAGAAGAAGACAAAGAAGAAGAAGAAGAAGAAGAAGACAAAGAAGAATACAATGAAGAAGAAGACAATGAAGAAGGCAATGAAGAAGACAATGAAGAAGAAGAAGAAGACAATGAAGATAAAGAAGACGATGAAGAAGAAGAAGAAGAAGACAAAGAAAAAGAAGACAAAGAAGAAGAAGAAGAAGACAAAGAAGAAGAAAAGAAGACAAATAAGAAGAAGAAAAAAGAAGACAAAGAAGAAGACAATGATGATGATGAAGAAGAAGACAATGAAGAAGAAGAAAAAGAAGAAGACAATGAAGAAGAAGAAGAAGAAGAAGATAATGAAGAAGAAGACAATGAAGAAGAAGAAGAAGACAATGAAGAAGAAGACAGTGGATAAGAAGAAGACAATGAAGAAGAAGAAGAAGACAATGAAGTAAACAAGACAATGAAGAAGAAGAAGAAGACAGTGAAGAAGAAGAAGAAGACAATGAAGAAAAAGAAGACAATGAAGAAGAAGAAGAAGACAATGAAGAAGAAGAAGAAAACAAAGAAGAATACAATGAAGAAGAAGACAATGAAGAAGGCAATGAAGAAGAGGACAGTGAAGAAGAAGAAAAAGAAGACAATGAAGATAAAGAAGATGATGAAGAATAAGATAAGAAGACAATGAAGAAGAAGAAGACAATGAAGAAAAAGAAGACGATGAAGAAGAAGAAGAAGACAATGAAGAAGAAGACAAAGAAGAATACAATGAAGAAGACAATGAAAAAGACAATGAAGAAGAAGACAATGAAGAAGTAGAAGAAGACAATGAAGAAAAAGAAGACGATGAAGAGAAGACAATGGAGAAGAAGACAATGGAGAAGAAGAAGACAATGAAGAAGAAGGCAATGAAGAAGAAGAAGACAATGAAGAAGGCAATGAAGAAGAAGAGGACAATGAAGAAGAAGTCAATGAAGAAGAAGACAATGAAGAAGGCAATGAAGAAAAAGAGGACAATGAAGAAGAAGAAGTCAATGAAGAAGAAGAAGATAATAATAATAATAATAATAATAATAATAATAATGAGAGAGAGATAGAGAGAGACATGACATAGTTAATTAAGTGAACTGTACACAACTGGCCTGAACCAAGTAGTATCGTGGAGGTGATGATGTGTTTGAAGGTGTGTCATTGTGCAGCTGAACATGGGTGTAATCAGGAGGGTACCAAACACACCTCACCTCCAGCCACACGTGTTGACCCATGGTGTTGTCTGGAGTGTGAGACATTGTTACCACTGGCACTACGATAACTACCATAGTACTCCAACCTGATACTCCAGTGTTGATTTGGTAGGTCCTTGAAGGTGAGTCTGGTCTCCTGTTCCTTCCTTCTATCACATTTATTCTCTTTGACGCAACGACGACGATAGTTTGGTGTACTCTGAAGGTGAGGCAAAGAAATGATAGTGTTGTGTTCACCTTCATAACTCCTTCTCTACCCTTCCTTATCAATACAGTTATAGTTCAAAACAGAGAGAAAGAGAGAGAGAGGCCTTGTACGAATTAGTGAATGGTGATAGTGAGGTAGGATAGCAAGAACAAAGGAAATATAAAGAAAAGAGGGACAGATAGCAATAACAATAAATAAAATAATAGTTAGTGCTTTTTTCGTTTTCTCTGGTGATTTTGTTATAGAAAACGATTAACAAGCAATATTTTATATGGGCTACTATGATAAAACAATTATTTTTAACCTACACTTACTTTAATAATTTATCTTCTTTTAACCCCTTTCATTCTCTCTCTCTCTCTCTCTCTCTCTCTCTCTCTCTCTCTCTTTCTTTCATGCCTTCTTTCTCTCTCTCTCCTCTCTCTTTCATGCCTTCTTTTCTCTCTCTCTCTCTTCATGCCTTCTTTTCCCCCTCCTCTCTCTCTCTCTCTCTCTCTCTCTCTCTCTCTCTCTCTCTCTCAGGCCTTCTTTTCCACTTTCCCTCTCTCTCTCTCTCTCTCTCTCTCTCTCTCTCTCTCTCTCTCTCTCTCGTCTCTCTCTCTCTCTCTCTCTCTCTCTCTCTCTCTCTCTCTCTCTCTCTCATGCTTCATTTCCACCTTATTTCTTTTTTTCCTCTCTCTCTCTCTCTCTCTCTCTCTCTCTCTCTCTCTCTCTCTCTCTCTCTCTCTCTCTCTCTCTCTGTATGTGTGTAAAGAGATAGATGTAGGAGTAGTTGTATATTGGTGTTACTGACCTGTTATGGTGGGAGGTGATGACACTTGACCACAGTTATTACCGCCCCAACACTTCACCTCCAGCTTGTTGTAAGGGAAGCCAAGCAGACCTCGGGACACTGTTGGTCAGCTACAAGACTTTTGTTGATTCTCTTCGTGCTCTTGATATATCTTCATCCTCCACTCTGTAATCTGTAACACCATCAACACCATTAGTTTCACACACACACATACACACACCCCGTCACTCGTGAGAGTCAGACGTGTGGTTCGGCGCTCCCCGGGGCAGCCAAGGTCAGCATATTGACCTCTCATCCACCAGCACCCAATTCACCACCACACAGTTGAATTACCACCCACGTCATTGAAGAGGACAGTGAGGGACTAATTATTCTACAAGTGAAGAGTAAAGACAGTGATTGTTTACAAACACAATGGTCACACTTCGTTATTCCCGTGCTGCTCTGTTCCAACTCAAACGAGGATCTACTTACCCGCCTGGTGATGTTATAACCCACCTAAAAATCCTCGGCCTTTTTCACGGCAGGGGTTGCAAGGCAGGTAGGAACAAACACAGACCAATCCCAGTGATTACCACCACCAACAAACAGAAGAAGGCTGCGACAGTGAAACCACGAAACCTCATATGTGTACCTCGCCTGTGGTTTGCTCTGCCCACATTATTTTTATCAAATGTGACATCGTTGAACAACTAAGGTGGACGAATTAGTGTCTACAGTAAAAATCTATTGGTGCTGATGTTGTGTGTATCACCGAGCCTGCAAGTAGTTCCTGAACTGTGTCATATTCAAACTTTACCCTGTTTCACCATCTCAGAAAAGACAAAAGAGGCGGCGTGTAGCCTTATTTGCTCAGGAGACAAATACTGCCCCCAACACCTCAATGTGGATATTCCTGAGGGAGTTGAAGTCTTGTGGGTGAGATTAACACCTCCCTCCCACCCTCGACTCACAGCCTTCCATTATTTATTGCCTGGTCTACCATCCACCGCGTGCACCGTCTCAGGCAATGCTGATTGATCACGTCACCAACACCTGTGATGTATTACGCACCAGATATCAGTCAGCAAAAATTGTTATCTGTGGGGACTTCAACAAAATTGACACCACCATATTTGAAGACGAACTGTCCCTCACTTACAAATTGTTGATTTCCCTACCCACAACCAGAGTGTCCTAGACAAGATTATCACTGACCTGTCAGACCAGTATCTTCCCCCGCAGCCACTTCCACCCGTGGGGATGAGCAACCATCTCTCCATTCTGTGGGCCCCAACCACTACCATCCTCACCCTGAACCATCCACCTCCAGGAAGTATAGGCCTATACCGGACTCATTAATGAGACAGTTTGGTCAATGGTTGGTACGTTATCCATGGATAGAAGTGTTAACTGTCAGTGATGTAAAACACCAAGTGGGTAAACTATTTAGCCACCATCACACAAGCCTATCAGTTCTTCCCAGAAAAGATGACGACAATCCACCAGTCTGACATGCCTTGGATGACCCCCAGAATTAAACGCCTTATTGAACAACGGAGGAGAGCCTTCTACACCAACAAGGACAGGTTCAATCTACTGCGAAATAAAGTCATCAGAGAGATAAAGATAGCTAAACTCAGGCATTATCCAAACAAATTACAACAACTGAAACAAACAAACATCAGCCAGTGGTATAGGAAGGTCAAGGATGTATGTGGTATGGGAAATTACACTTCAGCCCCCTTCTCATGTACCAGGGGACACACCAGTGATGAAGCAGTAAACCTGATTAATGATCACTTTGCCGCTATCTGTCAGAGACTACCTGAGCTCAACCCATCCCAACTACCTGCCTACCTCCCCTCCCCCCAGCCACCACGAGTACATCCACATGAGGTTGCCAATAAGCTCTCAAGCTTTAAACTTAAACGCTCCACCACCCCTCTTGACCTCCCCATTAAATTATATAAAGAATTTGCTGTTGAACTTGCCATGCCCCTTTGTTCCATAATCAATGCATCCATAAGCCAGTGTAGAGTTCCTTCAGATTGGAAAACAGCATATGTAACACCAATCCCAAAAGTTTCCAACCCTCAGTCATTCGATCAACTAAGACCAATTGCAATAACACCCCTCCCTAGTCTGCTGTGTGAAAGCTTTGTCTTCAACTGGGCCTCAGCCAGCATTGCAAATGCCATTGATCACCAACAGTTTGGCAATATGAAATCATCATCCACCACACACTGTCTCATTAGCCTCCTAGATTTCATATATAAGAAC
The DNA here is from genome assembly GCA_033782935.1 of Petrolisthes cinctipes. Taxonomy (NCBI): domain Eukaryota; kingdom Metazoa; phylum Arthropoda; class Malacostraca; order Decapoda; family Porcellanidae; genus Petrolisthes; species Petrolisthes cinctipes. The sequence goes on along the minus strand of JAWQEG010002097.1, from coordinate 140,085 downwards.
ATCGAAATTAGAAAAACCTCAGTTGCATTGGCGTTCATTGACTTCAAAAAAGCTTTTGACTTAGTAGATCATAATGTAATCATCAATAAGGCACTGAGTATTGGGATGGATCCGGGCTTGGTAGCCTGGTTGTCGGATTTCCTGTTTGACAGGCAGCAGGTGGTCAGATATCGGGGTGCTGTTTCAGGACCTCAGAAGATTAAGTCAGGTGTGCCCCAAGGGACGAGAATGGGACCGTTATGTTTCTTAATCCTCATAAATGATGCCCTGACAGACACACCACACCGGTGGAAATATGTGGATGATTCCACTGTCGGTGTTGTGGTGGATAACACACAACCAAACTACCACCACCTCCAACAACAACTAAATAACCTTCAGTCCTGGACCGAGGTTAATAATGTGACCATCAACCTCAACAAGACGGTGGTGATGCATTTTCACACATCCACCACACCTGTACCACCACCTGCAGTCACTCTCGGAGGTCACCCACTCCAGGTTGTGGAGGCAACCAAACTCCTGGGGATAATAATAGACAGTAAATTGGACTGGAAGCAGCACATCACCACCATCACCCAGTCAGCCTCTTATCGCCTCTATATGATAAGAAGGCTCAAATCCCTAGGCACACCAGAGTGGGAGCTGAGGGGTATTTACCAAATGTTTGTACTCCCCAAGCTAACGTATGCCGCCCCAAGTTGGTCTCCATCCATCAATAACACCCAGAAAAAACAACTTGAGAGGATACAGAAAAGAGCCTGTCGTATCATACTGGGCACTCGTTATACCACCTACAAAGAAGCCCTAGACATCCTACAAATGACCTCCCTGGACAGTACACACCTTAACATCTTAAAAGGATTCAGTGTACAACTACTAAACAACCCTAGGCACCGAGAAATGCTTCCCCCCCGCCTCCCACCACCACGGCGAGAAACCCGACACTCCAACATCCTCACACCGATAAGGGCACGAACCGACCGTTACAAGCACAGTCCAATTCCTTCACTTGTAGATATAATTAATAGAAAATAATAACATCTAGAAACAATATATATGTCAGCCTTCGAATTCAACTCCTCATACATCATTTTTTTACATTTATCATTATCATATTGTCCGTTCATCCATATAACTTCTCATTATACTATTCATCTATTTATATTTTCTTCCATGTATATAGTATATCATCATGTTCATGTGCCAATCTGTGTATTTTCAGCCTTGTTGCTGCCATATCAATAAACCGTATATTATTATTATTATTATTATTATTATTATTATTACACAGATATATTATTCCTAAATCCACCATTTTTTCACACACACACACACACACACACACACACACACACACACACACATATTATACCTTCATCCACTATTTTGTAACCTGTAAAACACACACACACACACACATTATACCTTCGTCCACCATTTTGTAATCTGTAACACACACACACACACAGATACATTATACCTTCATCCACCAATTTGTCACACACACACATACACACACACACACACACACACACATATTATATTATTGCTTTATCCACCAATTTGTCACAGACACACACACACACACACTATTCTATAATGAGATGGAATAGTATTAAGCTTCCATAAAGAAATATAAACTTGAGTCAGTACATGTAAATCATATAGTTTTATTTAAGAGAGAGAGAGAGAGAGAGAGAGAGAGAGAGAGAGAGAGAGAGAGAGAGAGAGAGAGAGAGAGAGAGAGAGTGTGTGTGTGTGTGTTTATACAAAAATGTTGAATTAAATATATTAACAAGTATATATAATAGATAATAAAGGCAAAATTATATACGTTATGTGATATGTTATGCTCGTTACGTAAGCTTAAGGGGTTAATACAGTGTTGGTACATTAGAGTGTCTTGATTCCTCCAAAGTTTGACATGAAACAGAACCACATTAACAAATATATTGGTGTCCTGTTGCTTGGAAACTTTGGAGGAATTAGTTACTCCAGATTCACCAACGCTGTAATACAAAGAGAGAGAGAGAGAGAGAGAGAGAGAGAGAGAGAGAGAGAGAGAGAGAGAGAATAAAATGAATAAAGAGAGAGAGAGAGAGAGAGAGAGAGAGAGAGAGAGAGAGAGAATAATATAATTAAAAAGAGAGAGAGAGAATAATATAATTAAAGAGAGAGAGAGAGAGAGAGAGAGAGAGAGAGAGAGAGAGAGAGAGAGAGAAAAGCTTACCTTGAGTATGATACTGATGGTGTTGTGTAATGGTGTGATATTCCAGGGAGTTAACACACGACCAACATAATCCTGGAGACAAAGGAACCACAGATCATCATGACCAGCAGATGCAATGTGTGTGAACTGTATCCATCCCACAGGAGTATTGTTCATGTCGAGTGTTCCCACCTCCACCCTCACACTGTTCAGCTCAGTGCTTAGTGGAGGTGTGAGGACGATCTCCGCCTCCAGCACCACCTCCTTCATCATCATCGTGTTGTTGTTGTTGTTGTGGTAGTGGTGGTTGTGGTGTAGTGGTTCACTGTAACCCACTAGGTGTGGTATAGTCATCACGTTACAGTGTGTTGGGGTCTTCACTGTTGGTTCACTCTCTGATTGACAACAAATACACATACACATTACCTTTATATATATATATATATATATATATATATATATATATATATATATATATATATATATAATATAAATATAAATATAATAATATAATATAATATATATATATATATATATATATATATATATATATATATATATATATATATATATATATATATATATATATATATACAGTATATTATATTATATACATATATATACAGGATATATCACGAGGTATATCATTAACTTACACCAGAGATATAAAATATAATTTTGAGTATATTTTGCTGTATAAAGTATGCTGTGTGTAATCTCAGTAAAGTACAATGAATACTGATGAAAACTATTTTAACTTATTATTGCAATATTTATGTGATGTTATATAATGTACATTGAATCATATTTTAAATGCAGAGGGATAATACCAGGCCTGTATAAATAATATTCGATGAAATATGATTAATATATTTTGAAGGTTTGGTAAACTCTACCGACATTAATGCCAGCTACAAATCTTTGCATTTCCCGACATTTCACGGATTTTCTTCTTATACAGGCCTGGTATTATCCCTCTGCATTGAAAATATGATTCAATGTACGTTATAGAACATCACATAAATATTGCAATCATGATCAAACTTATTAAGATGAAATAAATAAGGCCTCTTTGGTCCGAAAACCATATTAGGCTTCCACTCCCTCCAATGCTCACCACCATTTGACAACACAAATTAAAATAGTTTTAATCAGTATTCATTGTACTTTACCATTTACATTGTACTTTACGTTATGGTACCAGTGAGGGTGTTATGGTACCAGTGAGGGTGTTATGGTACCAGTGAGGGTGCTATGGTACCAGTGAGAGTGTTATGGTACCAGTGAGAGTGTTATGGTACCAGTGAGGGTGTTATGGTACCAGTGAGGGTGTTATGGTACCAGTGAGAGTGTTATGGTACCAGTGAGGGTGTTATGGTACCAGTGAGAGTGTTAATACTGGAGCAAATGATTCCTCCAAATTATTCCAAGCAACAGGACATTAGTGTATTGGTTTACCTAGTGTTCCTGTTTCTTGACATTCTTTGAAGGAATGAAGGCACTCCTATGTACCACAAGTGTATAATACCCTCACCTTGGTGTTACATGCTTAAATTTCTTATATTGATATTTAATTGATGGTTGTAAATAACTTTTCATTCATTATTAATGCTATAAAAATCCTTGTCTGACATCTAATATAATACTAATATAGTATATAATTTAATTAAAGAATATAAGCATAACTTGATGAATTAAACTAACCGGTGTTGCAGAAGTTGATGGTTGCACATTGTTCATCATTATCTGGACACTTGACTGTCAGTTGAAGATGTGGGAACTCTGGTAGGTTGTAGGGACACTTGTGGTCCATCAACTTCTGGTTCTCCTCCTCCTCCTTATCATTGTTAGTTGACAACTCCACCCAACACTCTCCTCCCTGAAATAATAATAATGCACATCATTATTTACATAATTATTATATTCATCTGGTAATAGTTAGGTTAGCTTAGATTACTGTAGGTTAGGTTAGGTTACTGCAGGTTAGGTTAGGTTTGGTTAGATAAGGCTTTGTTAGGTTAAGTTACTATAGGCTAGGTTAGGTTAGGTCAGGTTATGGTAATAATTGTCATGATTTTATCTGTATGCATTGCTAATAAAGATAACAACTGACCTCCTTCTTGAGATGATTAGGTTGTTTTTCCCACTTGTAGCGGGTGAATGACAATGGGTAGGCCATCTTCCAGAAGGTGTCGTAGTACACGTGATGACACCCAACCCTAAGCTGGAAAAAGTCTTGAAGTGCCAGCTTGGTGATGACGTCTGGTCCTGTGATGGTTTTGACACTGGAATGATCATCTTCACTAGTACAGGAACACTTGATGTTGACTTGGTTATGAGGTCCGGTAATGTGATCAATGTCGAGTGTTGCCAGAGTTTGTTTATTGTCTTGATTCATGATGTGTAGACTTGTCCCCCACCTGGTATTATCATCAGGTGGAGACAATACCTGAAAGTGAGTCTCCAGGACACCTTCACCGATTTTGTTCATCTCTAATGGTTGTTGAGGCACCATGGATGAGTGGTTGTAGGCGGGACATTCTGGTGAGAGAGCAAAGTTGTTAGTGATGACTGTGTTCTCTCTCTCTCTCTCTCTCTCTCTCTCTCTCTCTCTCTCTCTCTCTCTCTCTCTCTCAAGGGTAAAAGTGGATTATTATTTATATCAACATTTCTGCTCCGTCTCTCCATTCTTCTTTCTCTCCTTTCCTCCATTCTTCTCTCCTTCCCTCCTTCCTTCCTTTATTCCTTCTCTCCATTCTTCTCTCATTCCTTCCTTCCTTCCTTTATTCCTTCTCTCCATTCTTCTCTCATTCCCTCCTTCCTTTCTTTATTCCCTACTCTCAATTCTTCTCTCATTCCTTCCTCCCTTCTATCCTATATTCTCCTTCTCTCTATTCTTCTATTCATTCCTCCCTCCTTCCTTCCTTCCCTATCTCCTCTCTATTCTTCTATTCTTTCCACCTTCCTTCATTTACTCCCTCCTTCCTTTCTTCCTTTACTCCTTCTCTCAGTTCTTCTCTCCGTTCCTCCTCCCTTTTCTCCTCCATTCTCTACCCTTGTACTTTCTCATCTCATTACCCCTTTATCTATTTCTTCTCTTGTCTCCCTTCCACTTCCTTCTCCTCCTTCATAGTTTACCATCGTTTCCTTCTTATTCTCTTTACTTCACCTCCTCCATACACCATCTATTCTTCTCTTTTCCTTCTCCTCCTTCATAGTTTACCATCGTTTCCCTCTTATTCTCTTTACTTCACCTCCTCCATACACCATCTTTTCTTCTCTTTTCCTTCTCTTCCTTCATACTTTACCTTCCTTTCCTTCTTATTCTCTTTACTTCACCTCCTCCATACACCATCTTTTCTTCTCTTTTCCTTCTTCTCCTTCATACTCTGTCCTTTCCTGTCTCTTATACATTAGAGCACCTTAATTCCTCCAAAGTATGCCAGGAAACATCAGGACCATATCAACAGAAGTAATGGTTATCTGTTGCTTGGAATAGTTTGGAGGAATTAGTGGCTCCAGATTTAACACCAACGCTGTATGTTGTAACCTATTAACTTGGAGGACAATATTTGTGGGTAATTTTAATATTGGGTAATTTTAATATTGGGTAATTTTAATATTGGGTAATTTTAATATTTTTGGGTAATTTTAATCAACAATGTCTCAATGGTATTTGTCTAAGTGTACAGTACATTGTTTGGTTATTATACATTACACACACACACACACACACACACACACACTTATTCCCTCCTCTCTCTTTTTTGTACACACACACACACACACACACACACACACACACACACACACAAATAATAATAACCAAACTTACCAGTACGTATTCCAGCATCAACAGGTGGTGTGAGAGCCAACACCATCACCACCATCACCATCATCATCAGTATTACACTCCGTCCACACATGATGTCTGTAATATAACAATAACCTCTGTACACACACACACAGTATTACACTCCGTCCACACATGATGTCTGTAATATAACAATAACCTCTGTACACACACACACACAGACACCCTATCAATGTATACACACACACACACCCTATCATTGTACATACACATGATGTCTGTAATATAACAATAACAATAACACTGGGTCCATTCCACAGTGGTATTCGTTTGTTACCTTCCCAACCAACCACACTTGTAAGGCTTCATTATTATAGGGTTAATTCCACAGTGGTATTTGTTTGTTACCTTCCCAACCAACCACACTTGTAAGGCTTCATTATTTTAGTGTCCATTCCACAGTGGTATTCGTTTGTTACCTTCCTAACCAACCACACTTGTAAGGCTTCATTATTATAGGGTTAATTCCACAGTGGTATTTGTTTGTTACCTTCCCAACCAACCACACTTGTAAGGCTTCATTATTTTAGGGTCCATTCCACATTGGTATTCGTTTGTTACCTTCCTAACCAACCACACTTGTAAGGCTTCATTATTATAGGGTTAATTCCACAGTGGTATTTGTTTGTTACCTTCCCAACCAACCACACTTGTAAGGCTTCATTATTTTAGGGTCCATTCCACAGTGGTATTCGTTTGTTACCTTCCTAACCAACCACACGTGTAAGGCTTCATTATTATAGGGTTAATTCCACAGTGGTATTTGTTTGTTACCTTCCTAACCAACCACACTTGTAAGGTTTCATTGTTTTAGGGTTGATTTCACAGTGGTAATTGTTTGTTAGCTTCCCAACCAACCACACTTGTAAGGCTTCATTATTTTAGGGTTGATTTCACAGTGGTACTCGTTTGTTAGCTTCCCAACCAACCACATTTGTAAGGCTTCATTATTAACCAAGAGGTGAGTATCCACAGTCACAAAATCTATCCAACAGTTAGATAATAATAATTACTGTATAGTTTACTCACCAAATTCATTAAACAATTCACCCAGAAGTCATTTACACGGCTGACATTCTTTCGTTGTGGAATTGATCAACTCTTTGTAGTTTCCAATCATGAGATTGGTGTTGGTGTAGTAATATTATTTTCAGTGTAGTAAATACAGACATGAGTGTGTGCGAGGGGGTTTAGGGGGGTGCGGGGGGGTTTAGTGGGGTGCGGGAATAGGGGGACTGGCTTAGGAAGGGGGGGTTGTGTGTGTTTTTGGGGCTATTGGGGGGTGCGAAGGGGGTTTATTGGGGTGCGGGAATAAGGGGACAGGCTTGGGGGTGGGTTGTGTGTGTTTAAAGGGTTGCGGGGGGATTAGGGGGGTGCAGGAATAGGCATAGGGGGGGGGTTATGGGTCATGATACAGAGGTATCACATGGGTACCATATTAACCTACCATGGAGATAACAGTAGGTCATGTGTTGTGTGTGTGTGTGTGTGTGTGGTAATGGTATTATGGGTCATGGTACAGAGGTCTCACATACGAGGGTGGCGTACCAGAAGTTCCTCCAGAACCTGATGGTTCAGCAGGTGTCGACAAACCACATCAAGTGGCAGGCCCCGAGGCAGCAAGTGTCAGACAGTGGGGCAGGCCAGACAATAGTGTTCTATAGTGTTAGCACGAGGCGCTCGACACAAGCGACACTCAGTGAAGGGAGGCTCGCCCTGCATCCCAGCAACCTGCCACGGTGGCCTGTAGCCAAGCTTCAAACGAGCAGAGACTACATTGTGCCTCCAAATCATGAGTCCCCGACGACGGTAGGAATATTTGTGATGGCAGACAGACTCGTAGTGGGTGATGGAGATGCTGAAGGGCCTCTCTGCATCCCTGCGTCGCTGTACATGGAGGATAGCGGCGGAGCGAACTCTAGAAAGGTAACAGGTCAGGTAGAGAGGACGTCCAACACCACGAGGAGCCAGACTGCAAGCCTCCTTCGCGAGTCTGTCAACTGTACCATTGTGACGTAAACCTACATGGGATGGCACCCATAAAAATTTGACAGTCAAGATACGATGACGCAATAAGAATATCAGGGAGAGAAGTGAGCAGCCGATGCATCAAAATACTAAATAACAATGGGCTGACAACACCCCCTTGAGGCATACCAAGATGAAAACTGTGCAAAGGACTAAGAGCACCACTGAAAAACACACGGGAGGTCCTGTTACTGAGGTAGCCCCGAATCTACCATAGTAGATTACCCTTTATCCCAAAGTCAGCCAGTTGATCCAAAATGATATCTCTATTAGCAACATCGAAGGCACATAGAAGGTCAATGAAGGCCACAACACTGTCCCTGGAAAGGCTAGAGTACAGGTCGACTAGTCAGTGGTGTGTGCTCAGCTGGGGTATCCCTCGGCAAGTTTCTGGTCAACATCAAGAGAAAAACGGGTGAGGGTGTAGCTGGGGAAGTTACGAGGCCTCTCGGGTGAGTCTTGAAGAATGAGAGGCAGAGACAAAAATTCACCAGCCTTGACTCTATCAATGATGTTCTGACGTTTCCTAGAGATGTAGACAAACCGGGAGGTGACAGCAGCCATCTTGACTTCAGCTAGTTCACGCTGCAATTGGAAAGCCCTGTTGACATCAGACAACCAACACAGCTGTGTGTCAGTAGATGGGTTCCTAGAGAAGGAGAGCTTGACATAGGTATCTCTCAGGGGCAAAAGCAGGAAAGTTAGACGATGGGAATAAATGGGTATACAAGGAAAAAACACCAGGGTGAGCCAGAGAAGGTACGTCGTGCACAGCTGGAGCAAACTTTGCCGTCTTGGCATTTGGAGGCAAACAGTCCACACCATCGGAATCCTGCAAGGAATCGGACGAGGTATCAACTGGTCACTTGATAGAGGTTGATGAGGTGGACGGCTGCAACCTGAGCTGCAGAGTGACCGAGGAGAGGTGGGGAGGGTTGCGTGAGGGCAGCTCAGGCCAGTGATCTGCAACTGGAGTCTCGTCGTCTTCCAACATTGTCAAGTCGGCCTCCAAGCAGGAATCCACGCTCTCCATCAGGCCAGGCAAGGCCTAGATGGGAAGCAAACAACTGGGGGAGGCGGTGGCAGAGTGGATAAAGAGACGGACTGCGAATGTCAAGTACCCTGGTTCGAATCCACGAGAAAACATCTAGGATTTTTCAGAGGTGAATTGGGTCCAGCTGTTCGTCAATTATCCTAGCTATGCCAACACGTCAAGAAAATACCCCCTACATCGTTTCACAACATAGAAGATGCCCAAGCATATTCCAAGATGCTGTGAGTGACCAACATCACCACGAAGCTCCACTGTCTCATCTAGTGCGACTCTCAATAATCTCGGGGCCTCGCAAGAGTCACGGGCTACTGATAGCCTGCAGCCTACACACATATATATTTTTTCTTTTTTTTTCTTTTTACATATAGTGAGTGGAGGAAAGGAAAAAACAAATAAATAAATGGTTCCATTTGCCTATTGGCATCCTCCACTCATAAAATATTTAAAACAACTGGAGTTAAATTGCTGGGGGTTATAACTTGCTGGAAAACATTCCCTTGGTAGAGAATTCAACAGGGAAGTAGTACGGGGAGTAAATGAATTTTTGTAAGCAGTTGTCCTGCAACGTGGAGGAGTCAGTGTGAACTCATGCACATTCTCAGCTGCCCTAGTCCTCCGTGGGAAGACGCGAAGGGGTGGTATAATCAGGGCAAGTTCATCCGAACATTTCTTATAAAAGTATCTATAAAATGGTGCAAGGGAAGCAACATTTCTACGTACTGATAAGGGAGGGAATTCATTAGTGATCATAGGATTATTGATCAGTCTGATAGCTCTGTTTTGAATTTTATCTAATTGTCTTAACACCACCGATCCACAACCAGCCCACAGAGGTGAACAATATTCCATCTGGGAATGCACATGACTCTTATATATTACTGCTAACTGCTCGTCAGTCAAATAATTACAAGCTCTGTATAAAAGTCCCATCTTCCTAGATGCAGTTTTGGCAATGGATTTCACATAGGGAGTCCAACTGAGGTTTTCATTTAAAGTTACACCAAGGAGATCAATGCTGTGAGACTTGGGGATATTTGTATTATTGAAAATAATGGGAGAATCTTGATTATCTGATCTATTTGAGAACGGGATGTATTTAGTTTTATTTGCATTGAAAGAAACTAGGTTGTTTTGTCCCCATTCAGAGATCTTCGTTAAGTCTTCATTTAATGAAATTGAAGTGGCAAGTTTGTATTCTAAAATATTGTGTTGAGTAAAACTATCATTAACCCCTCCGGGACGGGGCAAGAATGAAATTACGTGCTGTGAGTACGGGTCCAATACTAACTTTTATCCTGCCTGTCCGGGTATTTCCCGGAAAATCACTCTACTTCTCTTACTCCCTACGTCTAAACTACAATACTGAACAACTTAAATTTGATTGTGTACTCACCATCAACTCCTCCTCTTTCCATTAAAACCAACCCTAGCTCTCTAGGACACTCCATTGCCGAGAAATCAAGTGAGGAATGGAGGTCACTTTTCCCGTGAGAGCGAGGCTGCGTTCGCTTTGTGAGCGTAGCTCTGACAAGGACTGGCGTGGGTGGAGAAAAGATGGCCGCCGGCAGAATGACGCAACACTTGCCTCCCCCGGGCGACACGTCGTACGGTTCGTGTGCATCCTACCATTACAGCCCCTGTATTATTTGTGTGGTTAGCTGACCATTCCAGAGTGGTTTTATGCCCTGGAGAGAAGCGTGGGAGTTATGTACAGTATTTACGCGAAACATTTTCAGTGTCATTCGCACCATTTGTTCATGTTCAACGTAAATATAAATGTGTCACTATCACTGTTATCCTTATTTTCTTATATTTTTGTATTTTGTTGTTTTAAATTTTTTATTATCATTTTTTCTATGCGTAAATGTGTCACTCTCACTTTTCTTATAGCCTAATATGTACAAATGTGTCACTATCACGTCACTACAGCCTAAAATATATGTACAAATGTGTCACTCTCACTTTTCTTATAGCCTAAATAGTGTCACTGTCACCAAGTGTCACTGTCACTTTATTCGCATACTCCCATCACTTCCTGCTTCTATATATATTCCAATATATGGTAGTCTGAGAAGCAGTTTCCAGGGCATAACGGCACACAACATTCCTTGCACCAGAAGCGAGTTTCCTTGGACTTCTGGGGGTGACGTGTTGTGTGCCTGCAAACATAGCAGCGACGAGAGCCTGGACGTCCTGACGGCAACGGTGGCAGATTAGTGAGGTAGTGGCGAGCCATATAGCCACTCTGCTGCAACCTGTCAGGCCGTTGTGCCGCTGCCTGTCTGCCTTGCTGTGGTTGCACAGTGCTGAACCTCTCCAGGAGCTGAGATATCAACTCTAGCTCGAATTCCCGGAGTGCCAACTTGGAGTCAGGGTGATGCTGGAGGTAGAGTATATAACAGTTCAGCACTGTGACATCAAGAAGGTGGAAGAAAGCCTTCTTGTACCACTTACAAGTTTTTCTCAGACAATCGATGGAACTCACCATCATGTCTGACTTATCAACGAGTCTCATATTGATGTTATAATCGAGCACAGCATCAGGCTTGTAGATGGTATCACCTGTGCCGCGCTCAGTCTTCCCAGAATCCTGCATCACGCCCCTGTTCACGGTGGTGAGCATATTGACGGGGCGTTTATCGTGCCATTTGATGGCCAGCATGTTCCCACATTTCTTCTTGATGCAGTCGCCCCTCCGGGTGAGAGGGAATGCTGGCCACCCCTTCCTGTTGACACGAATAGTTCCGCAGGATCCTGTTTGGTGCTGCAGGAGAAACTGGCTAAGTGCTGGAGAGGTGTAATAGTTATCAGTGTACAGGATGTGGTTGTTGTCAAGGTAATCCCCCATGAGTGCCTTGACAACACTCCCGCTGAAGCCAAGAGGGTCGTCGGCCGGGACATCCACATCCGTACCTGAATAGAGTATAAAATCCAACACATAGCCAGTCTTACAGTCGCAGATGACATAGAATTTGATGCCAAATCTATGCCTCTTTGACGGGATGTACTGGATGAAGGACAGTCTTCCCCTGAACAGCACCAGAGACTCGTCGATAACCACTTTCTGGAATGGTCGAAAAAATGCTCGTATTTTCTCCTGGAGGATAGACATTACTGGCCTAATTTTCCACAGCCTGTCGTTCGGGTGTGGACCCATGTTGGGGGCGAAGTGCAGGTAGGACAAAATGTCCCTATACCTGTCCCTGGACATGTATTTCCCGAACGCAGGTGTGGATATCAGGGCGTGTGTGCTCCAGAAGTCCTTGAGGCGATGTTTCTTGACATGAGGCATCATCATGGTCAAAGCTAACCACACATACAACTCAGCAATATCGACGTCAGCCCATTGCAACATCTTACTATGTTCCCTGCCTGGTCTATTGCTGAGTTGCACAGAGAGTTGTTTGAAGGTGTTTATCTCCTGCATCATGTAAGTCATCAATATTATATCAAAAAAGGCAGTGAAATAATCTAATATTGATGACCTCTGACGACAGGGAAATGCGGCCTGTATACCTGAATGACTGTCGTCAAAGGCAGGTATATCAGGCGCAAATTCATCGCAATCCGTCCACACATAGGGATCAGCGGGTCTATGACGAGGTGCGCCGCGTTGCTGTCGTTGTTGGCGTTGTTGTTGTGGTGGTGGTGGTGCAGCGGTACCAGGGGCAGGCGAGAGTGAGTCGTCAGGCACGAGAGGAGAGGGAGAGTGTGGTGGTGGGGGAGGTGGCGTCAGGTCACGGGGGGGCGGGCTATCAGGGTCAACTGTAGGGGAGAGATAAGCTGCCTTTGTCCTCTTCCCCCTTCCTTTACCCTTCCCTCTTACTCCTACTCTCCTCCCTCTTACCACCACTGGTTGCGACGCATCCTCGTCCGACGAGGAAGAGGAAGACGAAAAATCTAACCTCCTCCTCGGCCTCTTGCCCATGGGAGTGGAGACGTAGCGAGGTTTGGAGGTTGAAGCAGGAGTAGACCTCTTCCTGCCTCCCACGCCAGATGTTGTAGGAATGGGAGACAAGAGAGTGTCTCCCAAACTACCTCCCACCCCACTGGTGGACGGAATTGCAACAGGGGCTGTAACCTCTGACACATCATGCAAGGCTGAAGTTGAGGGAAGAGCTGTGATGGAAGTCACCGCTACACAGACATCTTCCTCAGTTGATTCGTCAGCTTGCCATTCAGTATCAGAGTAGCTGTCCAGGTCGTCACTCCCATATGAAAGGTCTGCCAGATTCTCCAATTCCCGCCCTATTGCAGAATCTGACAACCTTGCAGGTGCATGACGCAATCTAGCTGGTTGCACCCGCGGAGTGGAGGTTACAGGAGCGGGTGCGCCTGGCAGAGCGGTAGGATGCACCGAATCGAACGAGCCCGTATTTTCTTCACTACGCCCAGCCATTGTCACGGTCAAGCACACACTGATTGAATGTGGGGATGAAAAGGTCTGGTGGTGAAGTATAGCCAGATCAAAAAAAATCCCGACAAATTTGGCGTTTTTCCCCATAAATTACCAAAAGCGGGATTTCCCGCTGCCCGGACTCTGTCGACAGAGCGGGATTTCCCGCTGCCCGGCCTCTGTCGACCGAGCGGGAAATCCCGCTGCCCGGACTCTGGGGGTTAAATGAGAAGGAACTGTGAATAGTTGAATCATCAGCATAGGAGTGAATTGAATTCTGAGTAACTGACAAAAGATAATTAATATGAATGAGGAACAAAGTTGGAGCCAAGACCGCTCCTTGAGGAACACCAGCATTAATGGGATGAAAGTCGGAATACAGACCATCTACCATCACACGTAATTTTCTGTTGCTAAGATATGAATTAATTAGGGGAACAAAAGATTGAAGGCCATAATGTGGAAGCTTAGACAGTAATGATCTGTGCCATACTCTGTCAAAGGCTTTAGATATATCAAGGCAAATTGTGTGAGTCTCTCCATATTTATCAGTTGATTGGAATATGTTATCTGTGAAATAACAGAGCAGGTCCACAGTAGATCGTCTCTGTCTAAAGCAATATTGCTTATCATTTAGCAGATGATTTTTCTCAAGGTGCTTTACAAAATGATTGTTAAGAACTATTTCAAATATTTTACAGAGAGTAGACGTGATGGCAATTGGTCTGTAATTTGATGGATTTGCGGTAGCTCCTTTTTTGGGAATTGGTTGTACATTGGCTTCTTTCCAGGCGGCTGGGAAGGACGAGGTATGGAGACATACACGAAATAATTTTGAGAGAATTGGAGCTAATTCTTTTGAGCAATTTTTTAATACAGTGGGAGGAATTTCATCTGGCCCTGGAGCTTTGTCGATAGAGAGATTCTCCAAAATGGTCCGCACTTGTCTTGTATGAATTATTAAGGGTGGACTTTCTGGGGAGTTAAAATTCAAAATGGGAGTGTTTTGAGCAGTGTCATTGAGGTTTGAATTTGTGGCGAAGATATTGGCCAAAAGATTTGCTTTACCACGTGGATCACATATGAGATTTCCATTGCTATTCTTTAAAGGGGGAATAGATGAACCATGGTTGAAGTTAGATTTGAATGAGTTTACTGTTGACCAAAAGATCTTATTATCATTAGGATTATTCAGTAATTTATTGACTTGTTTATGTATGAAGTTAGATTTGGCTAAATTAGTTACAGCTTTAGCATGGCATCTGACAATTTTGAAATAATTGTATGACTGAAGAGTTTTCGACTTTGTATAGGCGTTATAGGCTATTGATTTTTGTTCTGTAACTCTGGCACAGCTGTGATCAAACCATTTTGGAGAGTTAGATCTTTTTGAGTATTGATGGTGAGGGATATATGTTTCCATTCCTACTTTTATAAAGTCAGTAATATGGTTCAGGAAGCTATCTGGGTCAGTAGAGTAAAATGATGACCAAGGAATGTTAATTAAAAAAGTCACGGAACCCCACCCAATCTGCAGCATCATAGTGCCATTTGGTCACTCGGATGGGTTCAGAGTGGATGGGTAGGGAGGAGTGGGAACAGGCGACTGCAATGAGACAATGGTCTGAGGATCCAAGAGGGGACCTCACTTCAACACTATATGTTTCGGGATTGGTAGTAAGAAACAAATCAAGTAGGTGCGGTCTATGTTCTGGATTATCAGGTATGCGAGTGGGGTGTTTGATTAGTTGGGTGAGATTGAATGAGTCTGCAAATAACTCGCATTCAAGCCCAGGTTCATCAGTTCTGGCCTAATGAGTGAGCCACTATACATTGTGGACATTAAAATCACCCAGTAAGGATATATCAGATGCAGCATTAATGTTTAAATCAGAAAGAATGGAGGTCAGGGAATCAAAGAGGCTATTATCTGGGGAGGCATTTGGTGATCGGTAAATACAACAATAATATTTAACTGAGCCTGAAGAATTTACTAAGCTTGTAAATTGAGTAATCAAAATCTGGTGATGCGAGATTGAAAATGTTCTTCAAGGATATTGTTGATCTAGCAAAACAGCAAACGCCTCCCTTTGATCTAAAATTTGACATTAAAATATAGCCTGGAAAGTTGTAGTTAGTCAGGTCAGAAGAGGGAGTAACCTAACATTCAGTGAGGAAAAGAATGTTAGGGGTTTCGGTTTGAAGAAGTAAGTGTACCGAGTTAATGTTGGAGTGAAGCCCCCGAATATTTGCAAACATAATTAATTCATTGTGCTGACGAGCAGTTGTTTTATGCATCATACATACATAAATACATATATACACACATACATACACACAGAAGAGTTACACCCTTCCACTTCCTCCAGGAGAGAGACCCACCACAAGTTAATGTCCTTTACCAGGGTGCTGTTCTCCGTCATACATTTACTACCAACATAACACTCATATATAAAGGGACCCTGTAATGTCCTTCACCAGGGTGCTGTTCTCCGTCATACATTTACTACCAACATAACACTCATATATAAAGGGACCCTGTAATGTCCTTCACCAGGGTGCTGTTCTCCGTCATACATTTACTACCAACATAACACTCATATATAAAGGGACCCTGTAATGTCCTTCACCAGGGTGCTGTTCTCCGTCATACATTTACTACCAACATAACACTCATATATAAAGGGACCCTGTAATGTCCTTAACCAGGGTGCTGTTCTCCGTCATACATTTACTACCAACATAACACTCATATATAAAGGGACCCTGTAATGTCCTTCACCAGGGTGCTGTACTCCGTCATACATTTACTACCAACATAACACTCATATATAAAGGCACCCTGTAATCGTGTATGAGATCTGGTGGCTTTTCATTCTTCCTGCCTATGCCACGAAACAAGATCCTTTAATTATATATTGTTTGGTGGCAACATTTGAAGGACTCATTTATCTACAATTTTCTGACTACATAACTGGGTCCCTTAATCTATACCAATGGGAATATGAAATATAATAAACCAAACCACTTTCTCAAACCCGAACAAGTAGCAGAAAAGTTCATAGTTGTCCTTTCCACACTATAACAGTGGAATCAGTGCAGTGAACAAACTTGTACAGTCAGAGGCAAAAGTCAAGTCGTCACATCTGCCAAGTCATGAAATACAGTATGGAAATATAAGTTTCACAGGCTCGTAAAATGACTTACCTTATATTATTTCAAACTACCTGTAGCCTGCCCGCTTCGATGGTCCAACCAAACTTGAAGAGGTTAGGTACGGTGCCAGAAGGAGGAGTAAAAACAATCAATTTTATTTTATTTTTTTTCAGCATGGTTTACATACAGTCACGGCCATATATAATCATCCATATAGGGGTAACTCACATAAGAGTTTGACAGTTTCCCTCTGTTCCTTAGATGATAATCTTTCCAATAAATAGGTTAACTACTATCTTTTAATTTAATACAAGCAGCTACACACTACTTAAAACAATAACATCATATGTGAACTTGAAAACATTAGACAATAAATTGTTTGAGATACCCATATGTGGATGATTGTTATTGACCGCGACTGTACAAGGTTTTTTGCTCAATCGTTTACCCGGCGCATTTTCTTTATTATCTTAAGTTTTGTTTTTTTAAGCTGATGTCGTAGTGCGGCAGGTAAAGAATGTACTGATAAAACCTGTATATAACATAAACAGCATAAACTTTTCTGTGTTGTGGTCAAACTTTCATTGCAAAACTTCAGTGTACACAATTTTTTTTTGTCTTTTGGTTTGGAGTCAATATATAGATGATCTCTGCATTTCCAACACGTCAAAGTACAACATAGAGCTGCCCATGTGTGAAGACTGGATTTTCAGAGAGATCAAGCCTTATAGATGTCATGGTTTGACCTTGGCTCTTATTAATAGTCATTCCATACGACAGCTTCAGAGGATATTGTAATCTTCGAAATGTGAAGTTTTTATGTACAGTTGGCTTCACTTCCGCGTACCGTATATAACTTAGCGTTGGCAATGTTGAACCACCTAGAATCTTGAATCCCGAACCACGTGTGATCATGAGGCGAACCAATCATTACAGAGTGAAATGGAAACAGGGGTTGAGTTGAAATGCTAAAGCATCAACAGTGATCGAGTAGTGTTATTTGTTGTATTATACAAAATTAATATAGAATTTATGTCACAGTATAATTTACATACCAGCAATTGTTTATTAAATATATATATATGAGTCATGTAGTAAGTCATTTTTATCCTGCCAGTTACTAATAAAGAGAAGGTGGAATAATCAATACCAAAACATCCATAACCCTTAAAGATTGTGTTCGTGCACCACCCACTTTATGATTATTATTTTGTTGTCGCTATGATTTTAACTTTGTCATGGTAGACAATTGTAGCATGGCAAGGAAGAATAACCTGGTGGTAATGAAAGTTCCTTAAAAAGATTGTGTAATGAATTATTACCAGTATATACTTTGTCAATATTGCCTCGTGAGGAGTTCACGAAAGGCTATACAAGTTGAAAACACATTTCTCTGGCTCTCTTCCTTCGTATAGTTACATAGTAAGTATCTCCGAATGATGGAAGATAAAAGAGTGACGTTCATGTCTATGTATGATATGCATGTGCTCAATACAATTCAATTATAATGAATAAGTTTGAGTATCTTGAATTGAATGAAGAAGAAGAAAGAAGGCCATACTGGTCCTGGAGGACACTAACACGAAAAGAAAAGAAATGAAGAAGATAAACAGTAACCAGAAGGAAAGAGAAGGAAAAAGGGACAGTTGAAGAATTTCAAAGGAATAGCTTGAGTCCGCAAAGGGGCCAAACCTTTATATGTATCCTAAAATTTTTAATATATTACCATGTTATACAATGAAACCTTCCACCATCTATTTATTGTTGCAATATATTACCATGTTATGCGATGAAACCTTCCACCCTCTATTTATTGTTGCAATATATTACCATGTTATGCAATGAAACCTTCCACCATCTATTTATTGTTGCAATATATTACCATGTTATGCAATGAAACCTTCCACCATCTATTTATTGTTGCAATATATTACAAGTCAGCCAATGTTGTTACTTAACCTCAGTCAAGACATTTTCTGATTAATGACTTTGTGTTACTGGTTACCAAAGGATATTGTTTTGTAGTGGAGTGTGACTTAACTACCCAATGATCACTCACTCACTTCTCCACACTCTGTCCCACACCTCGACCACATCCTCTTTCCATTACCCTTCTCCTTTACCCATTTCCAGTACTCACTCGACTCCTTCATTTCCCCACCATATTCTCCTTCTCAATACCTACAACATCATTTTGTGTGGCCAAACATGATTAGTTCAATTATGCAAACAGGACCTGAAAATAAATAATGTTATGTTTTGTATGCAATTACAATGCATACAATATGGTAGGATATTATATTAATGAGATGGAGTCATTAGATAGTAATGTCTAGGCCAGACAATCAGGCGTTGGAGAACCATCACAAGTGTCAGAGAGAACAGTGTTAAATTCATACACACACCTTATGAGACACACTTTACTTTACCAAACCACTCTTTCTATTTCACTCTGTAGTGAGTGGTTCATATCAGGATCACACGTGCTTAGGGATTCTAATTTCTGGGTGGCTCAACGTTGGTAGTGGTAAGTGGTAAACGCAGAAGTGGAGCCTACTGTACCTTAACCTTCCCTGGGTCATGCCCTTTCAGGTATATATATATATATATATATATATATATATATATATATATATATATATATATATATATATATATATATATATATATATATATATATATATATATATATATATATATATATATATATATATATATATATATATATATATATATATATATATATATATATATATATATATATATATATATATATATTATATATATATATATATATATATATATATATATATATATATATATGGTTTGTTCCGTCTATTTCTTTTGGTTTGGGAGAAAATTTCACACAGACAAACACACACAGACAGACGCCTCTCTTTTATAGATATATTTTATTATCTGAGGGATAGAGTGAATAGGTCATGAGTTGTATGTGTGTGTCTGTGTGTGTGTGTTGAGAGTGATAATGGCCAGGGATAAGAACACTTGGACCAGTAAATAGGTCATGTGTTGTCTGTGTGTGTGTGTTACTTACCTTTCCTTTGTGACCACTAGGACACAGATGGACCGGTCCAGTGGAACTTCACCCGTTGTTTCAGATGTCCAGCCACACCCTGAGGACTACATATAAAGGTTAGGTTAGGTTAGGTTAGGACTGTATATATAAAGGTTAGGTTAGGTTAGGAATGTATATATAAAGGTTAGGTTAGGTTAGGTTAGGACTGTACATATAAAGGTTAGGTTAGGTTAGGTTAGGACTGTATATATAAAGGTTAGGTTAGGTTAGGACTGTACATATAAAGGTTAGGTTAGGTTAGGACTATACATATAAAGGTTAGGTTAGATTAGGACTATACATATAAAGGTTAGGTTAGGTTAGGTTAGGACTGTACATATAAAGGTTAGGTTAGGTTAGGTTAGGACTGTATATATAAAGGTTAGGTTAGGTTAGGACTGTACATATAAAGGTTAGGTTAGGTTAGGACTATACATATAAAGGTTGGGTTAGGTTAGGTTAGGACTGTACATATAAAGGTTAGGTTAGGTTAGGACTACATATAAAGGTTAGGTTAGGTTAGGTTAGGACTACATATAAAGGTTAGGTTAGGTTAGGTTAGCACTGTACAGATAAAGGTTAGGTAAGGTTAGGTTAGCACTATACATAATTATAAAGGTGTATATTAATATTGGAAACATGTACTGTGTTTCAGATGTCCCTGAGGACTGTACATATAAAGGTGTATATTAATATATTAATATTAATGTTATCATGTAATGTCAGATTCACCAACAACCAATTAATTATTAATTATATTGTGGTCACAGATCAAAACCAGGGATGAATGGAAGTCATCCATGTACAAATTATCCTACCACCTCCATCAGATCCCCCCCTCCACAAACACACACGCACGCACGTGCATGCAAGCACGAACACACACGCATGCATGCACGCACAGGCACACACGTACACACACGCACGTACACACACAGGCACGCACACGCACAAGCACACAGATGTACACACACAGGCACACACACCCATGCCAACACACACAACTCTCTCTCTCTAATGAAACCACAACATCAACTTGCTGTTCATTAATCTATACAACTTAGTAAAAATGTTCACACCATGATAAGTAAAGGTTGAGTTATTACTACTGTTACCATTCTGTGTGTGTATATGTGTGTGTGTTAAAACATATGTGTGTATAGTATTAGGGTATGTGTGTATATGTGTGTGTGTTAATACATACGTGTGTATGTGTGTGTGTGTGTTAATACATATGTGTGTATACTATTAGGGTATTGGTGTGTATATGTTTGTGTGTTAATAGATACGTGTGTGTAGGAGTATGTGTGTTAATACATACGTGTGTGTATGTATGAGTATGTATGTTAATACATATGTGTGTATATTCTATTAGGTATGTGTGTGTGTGTATGTGTCAATACATATATATGCATAATATTTTGGTATAATAATAATAATAATAATAATAATAATAACATTAATAATAAAATGTTTATTTGGTACAGGCAGCCAAGGGCTGAAAATATACTTTGTAAAATGGTGATGCAAATAGGTTATACTTTATAGATACATATAAATGAACAGACATAAACAAATACCAAACCAACACACAGACGTACACAATTACAATCATGCATGTTCACTCACACATGGACATAGTACAAATATTTACATGTGCTTTTGGTTTATTAGAGAGACTATTGTGGGGAAGGGACTATTTTTGTATCTGTCTGTCCTAGCTCTGATGGGTTTGAGTAGGTTGTAGTGACGGACGTGGCGGGGTTTGGGAATGGTGGGTGGGAGGAGGTCTCTATGGCGTGGGTGGATTAGAAACTGTTTACTGAAGTCCCAGAGGAGCTGCTGGTGTCTGGTGACAAGATATGGTATTCTGAGGGTATCCAGGGCTTGTTGGTAGGTGGTGTATGCCGTACCCTGAATGATATGACATTCCCTCTTTTGTACCCCCTCCAGCTGCTGCCTCTGTGTCTAGTTGATGGATGAAGACCAGGTGGGGGAGGCGTATGTCAGCTTGGGGATGATGATGGTGTGGTGGATTCCTACCAGCTCCTTTTGGGGTGTGCCTAGGGACTTGAGTCGTCTTATTAGTATATACAGGCGGTATGTGGCTGACTGGATGATGGTGCTGATATGACTTTTCCAGTTCAGTTTGTCATCCAGCATGACACCTAATAGTTTGGTGGTGTCCACTATTTGTAGTTGTTGCTATCCTAGTGTTATCACTGGTAGTGGTGGTGGTGTGATAGCCTTATGAAACTGCATCACTACTGTCTTGCTGTGGTTGATGGAGACGTTGTTGTTGTTGGTCCACGTCTGGAGGTTGGTGAGGTGTTGTTGCAGGAGGTGGTAGTCAGGAGACAAGTTATTGATGACTGTCCCAACGGTTGAGTCATCCACATATTTCCAGCGAAAAATTGTGTCAGTTAAGGCGTCATTGATTAGGATGAGGAAGCACAGGGGTCCCATCTTGGTCCCCTGGGGCACACCACACGAGAGATGTTGGTGTATAGATACTGCACCCTGGTGACGCACTACCTCACATCTGTCGTCACACAGGAAGTTTGCCAGACGTCTGTCACACAGGAAGTTTGCCAGCCATGCCACTAGACTGTGCTCCACTCCCATATCAAGAGCTTTCCATAGTACTACGATATGGTCTACTAGATCAAAAGCCTTTCTGAAATCTATGAATATAAGGGCAACTGAGGTCTTTCTTTTTTCCAGGTTACTGTATATAAAGTGTAGCAGGCTTATGAAACAATGGGGGGTTGATGATTACTTCATATTTCCAAATTGTTGGGGGTCAATTGCATTTGAGTTGTTGGCTGAAACTCAGTCGAACACAAAGCTTTCACATAACAGGCTCGGGAGGGGGGTTATGGCAATGGGTCTTAATTGATTAAGTGACTGGGGTTTTGAAACTTTTGGTATTGGAGTAACGGAAGCTGTCTTCCAATCCTGTGGGCATTTACTCTGACTAAGTGATGCATTAATTATTGAACAAATGGGTTTTGCAAGCTCAACAGCAAGCTCACGGGAAGGTCAATACGGGTAGTGGAGCGTTTGAGCTTATAGCTTAATTAAGAGCTTATAGTAGACCTCGTGCTCATTAATGTGTGGGGGAGGGATGGAGGGTAAGTAAGCTGGTTATTGGGCTGAGTCCAGTCTGGGCAGGGTTTGACAGATCCTGGTGAAATGGTCATTGATAAGATTAGCTACTTCCTTTCTGGTATGTCCGTCAACACAGGGAATAGAAGGTGACTTTTTCACCATCCCACACAGGTCCTTTAATTTGTTGTACCACTGATTGATGTTGGTTTGTTTAAGGTGGTGATTTTTTGTTGGGTAGTACACATTGGCAGCTTTAATTTCTCTGATGACCTTGTCATCCAGCGGGTGTTATACCTCCTCCTGTCATTATAGAACGCCTTAATCGGTGGTGTTATCCATGGTAGGAAAGAAGTGGTAGTAGGCCTGAGTGATAGTAGTTTGGTAATTCTCCCACTTCCTGTCAACGTCACTAACAGTTAGTACCTCAGTCCACAGGTACTGTATCAGCCACTGTCCACACTTTCTGATAGCAGAGACAGGTGTAGGGCTGCATATCTTGGTGGTATGGTCATCTTGGTGGTGGGAGGTGGTAGTGGCAGGGGCCCAAAACATGGAGAGATGGTTGCTTCTTCCCACGTGTGGCAGTGGTTGAGGTGGTAGGTACTGGTCTGCCAGGTCAGTGATAATGAGGTCTAGGGTGTTTTGTTCGTGGGTGGGAAAGTTGACAATCTTGGTGATGCTCAGTTGGTTTTCTATTTCTTTTGTATCTAGTTGGTTGAAGTCACCACATATAACCATTTTAGAAGATTGATATCTTGCCTATAGAGTGTCACAGGTGTCGATGATGTGGTCGACGAGCAGGGCATGGGTGGGTGCACGTGTGGGGTGATACACCAAACCACAAATGATGGAGGCAGTGTGACGAGGGTGACATGGCAGTGTTAATCTTAACCACATGACTTCAAGTTCCCTGGGAGTTTCAACGTTCAGGCGCTCGGCTTTGTACTTTGTGTGTGTAAACATCACAAGTCCACCTCCTCGTTTTTGGGTTCTAAGACAGTGGAATAGGTCGTAGTTTTCAATGGCACACAACTCTGGTATAACTTACCAGGCTTCCATAGCACAAACTATATCAGCGCTGATCGTGTTCACTGTATTCACCAGTTTGTCAAATTTATTACATAGTGAGGTCACGTTGGATAGGAACACAGAGGGGAGGTCATACCAGAGGCGGGGAACTTCTGTCACTTTGTACGGTTTCACAACAATAGGCGTTTTCCTCTTTTTTGCACTGCTGATTACATGAACCTTTTTCTGTCGGTTTTTCCCCTGTTTGCGACTTCTATTGTGAAATAGACCAATAGCTTTCAGGTGACCTATTACGGCAGGTGGTGGGTAGCCAGCTCCTTGTTTGAGAGAGTATAGTGCTGGCAGGGAGTGTGTTGGTTGGTTGACAGATTGTTGGGCCTCATTTTGATTGTTTAGTAATCTTCTTAATGTGTGGCACTTGGTAGATGAAGGTAGATGAGGGGTGAGGGGTCAACAAGCTGACCCTGGCTACCCAGATGAGCGCCGTGTCACACATACGACCTCGGTGACCTCGGACGTGTGTGTGTGTGTGTTAATACATATGTGTGTATACTATTAGAGTATGTGTGTGTGTGTTAATACATATGTGTGTATACTATTAGGATATGTGTGTGTGTGTGTATGTGTGTGTTCATACTATAATAAGATTTTGCACAATGTTATATTTTACATTAAATTATATTAAATGAAATATAACATTATAATAGTTGTGATGATAAACAACTTTCTGTAAACCATTAACTATGTTGTTATGACAAACTGCTCTCTGTGAATCGCTGGCTGTTGTATGTGAGTTTGGCAACACTGGTTTAGGAGTTGACCTGAGAGTTGTCGGAGTTGGGGTGTTCCACTCCTCACTCATCGTCAGTTCTGACAGGTGTGTACTGTATATAGACTTGGTAGTATTGTGGGTTTTCTTATAATGGTGTGTTTTGTTATTATGTTATTGTTGTTCACATGTTAAGGTTTGGCTTTGTATCTTTTACAGTATGAAGACGTTTTATGTTGATTAAAGCCTACAAAATGGTTTGATGTGTATAACTTCTTACATCAATTTAATCAACATAAAACATAGTGGCGGCGTTTGAACCTGCCACTTCACCATGGAGCGTTTCATGAAACCGGACCGCCTGGATTGTGACCCAAGTTTACCGACGGCAGCACAGGAGTGGAAGCACTGGTTTAAAACGTTCAACAACTTCGTAGAAGCTATACCTGGTGAAAATCTAAATAAGCTCAACCTCCTCATCAATTTTGTGTCTCCTAGAATTTATGAAAATATATCGGAGAGTGCTTCCTACAATAATGCCATAGATACCTTACAAGCTATGTTTGTGAAACCTACTAATGAAGTGTTTGCTCGTCATCGTCTTGCTACCCGCCGCCAACAATCAGGTGAGACTTTGGACGAGTATTTCAGAACCCTTAACGTGTTGAGTAAAGACTGTAACTTTAAAGCTGTAACTGCAATTCAGCATTGTGAGGAGTTCATCAGGGATGCTTTTATTAGTGGCCTGCAGTCTCCACTGATCAGGCAGCGGTTACTGGAAAACAAGACTCTCGATCTGGCTACCATGTTTGACCAGGCACGGGCTCTCGAGTCGGCACAGAAAGATTCAGAGTCTTATAGTGGTAATAGTGCTGTATATCCCCGTCTATTAAGTGCAGCCCATGAAAATGATGACTGTGAACTGAAATGTGAAATGAAACCAGAATCCCCTCCTGTGGTGTCAGCCGCGAGTGCTAAATGTTATTTTTGTGGCCAGTCACGTCATCCACGCTCTAAGTGTCCTGCTCGTACAGCGGTGGGTCATAAATGTCAGAAAATGGGTCACTTCTCTAAAGTGTGTCGAATTCCAAGTGCTAGTGCTTCTGTGACTTTTAGTGATCGTGCTACTCTGGCCACCATAACTTCAGCAGCTGCTCCTGGTGTTTTGTCAAAGGCTGTCGTTGGTATTTTAGTGAATGGAACTAAAATAGAAGGTCTTATTGACAGTGGTAGCTCTGGGAGTTTTATTCATCCAGATCTAGTGAAGCAACTCTCCTTAGCTGTGCAACAATCACAAAGTGCTGTAACATTGGCCTCTACTTCCTTCTCGGCTAAAGCTACTGGTCTGTGCACTGTTAATATCAAAGTGAACGGCAGGGACTATGAAAATGAGCGTCTAACTGTGCTCCCACAACTCTGTTCAGACGTAATTCTAGGCCAAGATTTCCAGAAATTACATAGCAGTGTTACGTTAACGTATGATGGAACTTTGCCCCCTCTTGTTATCTGTGGACTAGGTGTGCTAAAAGTTAATCCTCCTGAATTATTTGCTAACTTGACGGCTGACTGTCATCCTGTTGCAGCCAAATCCCGTCGGTATTCCTTTGATGATCGTGACTTTATTTATAAAGAAGTACAAAGACTACTTCAGGAAGGAATAATTGAACAAAGTAACTCCCCGTGGCGAGCTCAAGTTGTCGTTGTCAAGAATGAATCCCGCAAGAAAAGACTAGCCATAGACTACTCTGAAACTATTAACAAGTTTAGGCAACTCGATGCTTATCCATTGCCTCGCATTGATGCAACAGTGAATAAAATTGCTCAATACCGTGTTTTTAGCACTATCGATCTCCGTAGTGCCTATCATCAAGTTGCAATTAAGGAAGAGGATAAGCCATACACTGCTTTTGAAGCGTGTGGTAAACTGTACCAATTTACTCGTATCCCTTTTGGGGTCACCAACGGAGTAGCGTGTTTTCAAAGAATTATTAATTCACTCATCAAAGAGGAAGGACTTTCTGGCACCTTCGCCTACCTGGACGATGTCACCATTTGTGGAATGACGCAAGAAGAACATGATGAAAATCTCAGAAAATTCATTGAAGCTGCCGGGGGAAGGAATGTAAGTTATAATGAAGGAAAGTGCACTTTTTCCACACGAAAACTCAGCATTCTCGGTTACGTAGTGGAGGACGGAACAGTACGTCCGGATCCAGAACGACTCAAACCACTTCAAGATTTACCTGTGCCGTGTGATATGAAGTCCCTGCGCCGCGCTCTCGGCCTTTTTGCTTACTATTCACGATGGATATACAACTACTCAGGCAAAATTCGTCCACTAAGTGCCACTACTACATGTCCGGTGACGAAAGAGGCAGAAGAAGCATTTCATCAACTCAGGAATGATATCAAATCCTCAGTGGTTAAGGCTATTGATGAAGCGGTGCCATTTGAAGTAGAAACAGATGCCTCCGACTCTGCCATAGCAGCCGTCCTCACTCAGGCTGGACGCCCTGTTGCCTTCTTTTCGCGTACACTCCAAGGACCTGAGAGGCGTCATGCTGCTGTTGAAAAGGAGGCTCAGGCTATTATTGAAAGTGTACGTCACTGGAGGCATTATTTGACTGGTAGGCATTTTACTATAAGAACTGATCAACGCTCTGTGACTTACATGTTTGATAAACATCACAACAGCAAGATTAAAAACGACAAAATATTAAGGTGGAGAATGGACTTATCTTGCTATGATTATGATATTGTGTATAGACCTGGCAGAGACAACATTACTCCTGACATAATTTCCAGATCCTACTGTGGAATGACATGCAATGACCAGAGGTCGCTGTCTGCCCTTCATAACGGTTTGTGTCACCCTGGTATTACCCGGATGCTTCATTTTGTCAGATCTAAGAATCTCCCTTACTCAGTAGAAGACATCAGACAGGTCATTAATTCATGTAAAGTGTGTGCCGAGATTAAACCTAAATTTCATCAACCTGAAAAAGCCCATCTTGTTAAGGCTACTCAACCATTTGAGCGTCTTAATATTGATTTTAAAGGACCTCTCCCCAGCACAGATAAAAATCAGTATTTTTTAAACATTGTAGACGAGTACTCAAGATTTCCTTTTGTATTTCCATGCTCTAATATGACTTCATCGACCGTGATAAGTTGTCTTTCTCAGCTTTTTTCTATTTTTGGTATGCCAGCTTATATTCATTCAGACAGGGGGACGTCATTCATGAGCAGAGAACTGCAGGGATTCCTGGCAAGTAAAGGAATCGCCAGTAGTAGGACTACGAGTTACAACCCTCAAGGTAATGGGCAAGTGGAACGGACTAATGGCACAATCTGGAAGGCTATCACCTCTGCTTTGAAGTCCCGTGGCCTGCAGACCAAGTACTGGCAGGTTGTCCTTCATGATGCCCTTCACTCAATCCGCTCGTTACTATGTACAACTACCAATGCTACTCCTCACGAAAGGTTATTTAACTATGCTCGCCGCTCCTCTGCAGGTACCTCTGTTCCTTCTTGGTTATGCGGTCCTGGCCCAGTTCTCCTGAAGCGTCATGTCAGCATGAGCAAGACTGAACCTCTAGTTGACGAAGTTGAGCTTTTACATTCTAATCCTCAGTACGCTCATATTAAGTATCCAAATGGCAAGGAAGATACCGTATCTATTAGACATTTAGCCCCAGTCGGTAGTGAACCTCCTTGTGTTCAGCTAAACCAGGAAGTTGATAATCATATGACTCTGTTTCCAGAATCTACAGAGGTGACTCAGGAATATGCCCCTGGACCTGCTCAAGTGGGAGTGGAGGTTTCGAGTCTCGAGCAAAGTCCATCTTCTCCCCCTCAACATGAAACTAGTGAGGAGGTCCCGGCACCAAGACGATCTACCCGTGTCAGGCGCCCTCCTACTCGTTTTGAGGCGTGCTAAGGCGGCCTCTCACTAAGTTTGAGGAAATAGGTGCAGAGTTTTTGTAAGAGGGGGTGAATGTGATGATAAACAACTTTCTGTAAACCATTAACTATGTTGTTATGACAAACTGCTCTCTGTGAATCGCTGGCTGTTGTATGTGAGTTTGGCAACACTGTTTTAGGAGTTGACCTGAGAGTTGTCGGAGTTGGGGTGTTCCACTCCTCACTCATCGTCAGTTCTGACAGGTGTGTACTGTATATAGACTTGGTAGTATTGTGGGTTTTCTTATAATGGTGTGTTTTGTTATTATGTTATTGTTGTTCACATGTTAAGGTTTGGCTTTGTATCTTTTACAGTATGAAGACGTTTTATGTTGATTAAAGCCTACAAAATGGTTTGATGTGTATAACTTCTTACATCAATGGTAATACAAGATGGTAGTGCTTCCTTGTTACTTATATTAATAAATAAATAAATTGGCTTTATAAATATAGGAACAGATAGCCAGGAAGTTAAAGAGGAGTAGTACAGTGTTGGTAAATCTGGAACAACTGATTCCTACACACTATTCTAAACAACAGAACACCATTATTTATGTTAATGTGGTCCTATTTGTTGGTATACTTCAAAGGAATCAAAGTGATCCAATGAACCATAAGTATATTAACACCTTTAATTGGTCTGGGTCCACAACAACAACAACAACAACAACAACAACAAACCCAATTTTGATACCTTTTCTTGTAATGGATCAAGATTTGTTGCAAGGATTATTTTATTCATTATTATTATTATTATCATTATTATTTTATTCATTATCTCTACTAGTAGGTAGCACCTTAGAATCAAAACAGCCTCTAAAGGACCAACCGGTCTGTTGCTGTTTGCATTGTCTTGTATACATTAATTTTTTATCCCTTCCCCTGCTTTATCGTTTCTTATCCCTCCTTTTCTTCCTTCCTTTATATTCTCCTATTCGTCCCTCTCCCTCCCTTCCTTTACCATACCTACCCTTCCCTTTCCTTCCTTATCCCTCTTCTCCCTTCCCTTCCATACCCCTCTTCTCTCTTCCCTTCCTCTCCCTCCCTTTTCTGTACCCTATCTATCCTTTCCTTCCCTTCTCTATCACTCTTCTCCCTTTCCCTCCTGTACCCTCCCTCTCCCTCCCCTTCCGTTACCCTATCTACCATTCCTTTCTCATCCCTGCCCTTCTTCTCCCTTCCCCTCCTCTCCCCTCCCTTCCTTTACCGTACCTACCCTTCCCTTCCCTAGTCCTCTTCTTCCTACCCCTCCCTTTCCCTCCCTTTCCTTTACCCTATCTACCCTTCCCTTCCCGTAACTATCACTCTTCTCCCTTCCCTTCCCTACCCCTTTTCTCCCTTCCCCTCCTGTACCCTCCCTCTCCTTCCCCTTCCGTTACCCTCCCTCTCCCTCCCCTTCCTTTACCCTATCTACCCTTCCCTTCCCTTTCCTATCCCTCTTCTGCCTTCCCCTCCTGTACCCTCCCTCTCCTTCCCCTTCCTTTACCATATCTACCCTACCCTTCCCTTCCTTACCCCTCTTCTCCCCTCCCCTTCCGTTACCCTACCTACCCTTCCCTTCCCTTCCCTACCCCTCTTCTCCCTTCCCCTTCCTGTACCCTCCCTCTCCCTCCCCTTCCTTTACCCTATCTACCCTTTCTTTCCCTTCCCTACCCCTCTTCTCCCTTCACCTCCTGTACCCTCCCTCTCCTTCCCCTTCAGTTACCCTACCTACCCTTCCCTTCCCTTCCCTACCCCTCTTCTCCCTTCCCCTCCTGTACCCTCCCTCTCCCTCCACTTCCGTTACCCTATCTACCCTTTCCTACTCTTCCGTAGCTGTGTGACCGTATATAAAATCAGACACATAAATATACATTACATTCAGTGTTATCAGTCCTGCGTATGTCCGGGAGTCAGTGATTTACAGTATAGAATAATCATTCCCTCCCTCTTGTCTGTATGCTTCACACACGCCTCACTCACCAATTCATTTTCATTCCTCTTTTCCCTGTATTATGGTACACAAATGGTCATTCTGTCAGTCAGTCATTAATCAATTAATCATATGTGGTGTGAAGGATGAAACAACAGAGGATAGATGGCAATCAGTGGAGTTGGTATGAGTGGTCTGGTCAACACAGAGAAGAGATATAACATAGATACACACAATAATTACATATGATACCGAGCTACGACTGCCATACCATGACAATATTTAGTAATTTCCTGTAATGCAGTACATTCTTATTAATTACTTGGACAGAAGAGGAGGTGAAGGCTCAGACATGGAGGCAGCTGGACGTGATGGCTCACTCCTGTTCACTAAGTTGTTGCCACATTTTGCACAATGTTATATTTTACAATAAATTATATTAAATGAAATATAACATTATAATGGTAATACAAGATGGTAGTGCTTGCTTGTTACTTATATTAATAAATAAATAAAGTGGCTTTATAAATATAGGAACAGATAGCCAGGAAGTTAAAGAGGAGTAGTACAGTGTTGGTAAATCTGGAACAACTGATTCCTACACACTATTCTAAACAGAACACCATTATTTATGTTAATGTGGTCCTGTTTGTTGGTATACTTCAAAGGAATCAAAGTGATCCAATGAACCATAAGTATATTACACCTTTAATTGGTCTGGGTCCACAACAACAACAACAACATTATTATTATTATTATTATTAGTAGTAGTAGTAGTAGTAGTAGTAGTAGTATTAGTATTATTATTATTATTATTATTATTATTATTATTATTATTATTATTATTATTATTAATATTATTATTATTATTATTATTATTATTATTATTATTATTATTATTATTATTATTATTATTTTATTCATTATCTCTACCAATAGTTAGCACCTTAGAATCAAAACAGCCTCTAAAGGACCAACAGATCTGTTACTGTTTGTATTATATTATATACATTAATATTGTATTCCTCCTCTCCCTTCCCCTGCTTTATCGTTTCTTATCCCTCCTTCTCTTCCTTCCTTTATATTCTCCTATTCGTCCCTCTCCCTCCCTTCCTTTACCCTACCTATTCTTCCCTTTCCCTCTCCTTCCTTCACTTTCCTGTTCCCTCCCTCTCCCTCTCCTTTCGTTACCCTACCTACCTTCCCTTCCCTTCCCTACCCCTTTTCTCCCTTCCCCTCCTGTACCCTCCCTCTCCCTCATGGAGGTAGTATAGGTGGAGTCGCCATGGCTCACTAATCCAGGGGAATTAAGTGAAGCCGCCGAAATGTCATTTTCGGCGCCTTCAATATGGCGGACACCAATATATGTTTCAGTAAAATTGGACTTCTGACCTGACTTCTGACCTGACATACAAAGGAATTCGCCATCTTGAAGGCGCCGAAAATGACAGATAGGTGGCTTCACAAATCAGGTCCTCATGGCGACTCCACCTATACTACCTGCATGCTCTCCCTCCCCTTCTGTTACCCTACCTACCCTTCCCTTCCCTTCCCTACCCCTCTTCTCCCTCCCCCTCCTGTACCCTCCCTCTCCCTCCCATTCCTTTACCTTACGTATCCTTCCCCTCCCTACCCTACTCCTCTCCTCCCTTCCCCTCCTCTCCCTCCCCTTCCTTTACCCTACCTACCCTTCCCTTCCCATTCCCTTCTCCTCCATTCCCCTCCTCTCCCTTTTCTTCCTTTACCCTATCTACACTTCCCTTCCCTATCCCTCTTCTCCCTTCCCTTCCTCTCCCCTCCCCTCCTTTACTATACCTACCCTACTCTTCCATTTCCTTTCCTACTCCTCTCCTCCCTTCTCCTCTTCTCCCCTCCCTTTCTTTGCCCTATCTACCCTTTCCTTCCCTTCCCTACACATCTTCTCCCTTTCCCTCATCTCCCCTCCCTTCCTTTACAGCTTCATATCCCTCTCCCTTCCTATCCTTTACCATCCCCAATCCTCCCTTTCTTCCCCTTATCCTTTTTCTCCTATCACTTCATTTAATTTCCTCCCTTTCCTTCATCCCTCCTCTTCCCTCTCCTCCTAAAGCTTACCTCATCGTTCCCTCCCAACCCTCCCTCCTTCCTGTCTCCTTCCCCACACACACCTAACCCTCCCTCCTTCCCCACACACCCAACCCTCCCTCCTTACACACACACACACACACACCCAACCCTCCCTCCTTCCCCTCACACACCCAACCCTCCCTCCTTCCACACACACACCCAACCCTCCCTCCTTACACACACACACCCAACCCTCCCTCCTTCCCCACACACACCCAACCCTCCCTCCTTACACACACACACCCAACCCTCCCTCCTTCCACACACACACCGAACCCTCCCTCCTTACACACACACACCCAACCCTCCCTCCTTCCACACACACACACCCAACCCTCCCTCCTTACACACACACACCCAACCCTTCCCCTCACAAACCCTACCCTTCCCCACACACGCCCAACCCTCCCTCCTTCCCCACACACACACCCAACCCTCCCTCCTTACACACACACACCCAACCCTTCCCCTCACACACCCTACCCTTCCCCACACACACCCAACCCTCCCTCCTTCCCCACACACACACAACCCACCATTACACAGTACATAACACTGCCTGCACAACTTATCACAGGATGTACCCAAAAAAATTAATATATTTATCGTTTGCAGATTATCAGGACATTTCCACTGTCACAAGAGAGAGAGAGAGAGAGAGAGAGAGAGAGAGAGAGAGAGAGAGAGAGAGAGAGAGAGAGAGTAAGTTAGTTACATAGAAACACTCACCATAACAGACCTTACAGAGAGAGAGAGAGAGAGAGAGAGAGAGAGAGAGAGAGAGAGAGAGAGAGAGAGTTACATAGAAACACAGACAACAACAGACCTTACAGAGAGAGAGAGAGAGAGAGAGAGAGAGAGAGAGAGAGAGAGAGAAAGAGAGAGAGAGTAAGTTAGTTACATAGAAACACACACCATAACAGACCTTACAGAGAGAGAGAGAGAGAGAGAGAGAGAGAGAGAGAGAGAGAGAGAGAGAGAGAGAGAGAGAGATAGACAATATGTAAATATAAGTGTCATATCCCAAACATTGATATAAAAGAACACACATACTGCATGCTGTATGTATTATGTTCATACTGAAATGTTAATTAATATTTAATTAAAATATAAAGATATAAGTAATAATATTTTTCTCTCATGACAAACTGAGGTGGTATAATAATCAGGTTATAATAATGTGTTCTTAGTGGAACGCTTGTCAATGTTATTAGACAAAATATAATGCAATAAAATAATACATGTCACATATACAGAGAAAATATAATTATGTAGTGTTACAAGACAAGATAAACATACATGAAAGACATAGCCTCTATTGGTTTTATATACTGTATGTGTGTTAATGTGTGTGTAGCCTTGTAATAATGTATGTGTGTTAATGTGTGTGTGTAGCACTGTGATAGTGTATATGTGTGTTAAAGTGTGTGTAGCCTTGCAATACTGTATGTGTGTTAATGTGTGTGTAGCCTTGTATTAGTGTGAGTGTGTTAATGTGTGTGACCTTGTAATACTGTATGTGTGTTAATATGTGTGTAGCCTTGTAATAGTGTGAGTGTGTTAGGTTAGGTGATAGGTTGTGATAGTGTAAGTAGTCTGTCGTCCAGAAAGCATCTGCTCCAAATATCACACACCGACACAGGTGGACTAAACATTGTGGTGTCCAAGTGTACCTATTATTACTCAAAGAAGAATTGAGGGAGGATTGCAAGGTGGAACTGTTCAGTACAGAAAACAATGTATGTTGCCACAGAAGAAACCCGACCAAAGAATATAGGAAGTGATAAAGAGAGGGAGAGATTATGAAGAAATACAGAGCATTTCAAAGGAAGACAATCCAAAATAGTTGAGTGTAGGATTTAATTAATAGTAACAACAAAACACTTTACCCAATAATATGTGGAAGGTTATTCTTGATAATAAACTCCAGAGATTGAAGCACTGTAATGCTGAAGTTGAGAAGGATTTATACAAACACAACACTATAAGATGGTTGCAAATCCGGTAGTGACCACACACACACATACACCTACGCACACAGGAAGTGTCATGACGTCATCCATTGGGACAGTGAAGGAAGAGATAAAACATAGTAGATTATGAATTCCAGTGTACTGCGAACAAGTTAATCCTTTGTAATTTATTGTGTTATTACATCTTGTTAAATCAATATAGTAACATTCATATTCCCCTTGACAAGGGTTGTATATTATTATCATACACACTTTCAGGATGTAGGGAAGAACACTAGAATCTATGAGTGGAGAACTTGTAGGATCACACACACACACACACACACACACATTGTATATGTTATAATTACAATTAATAACTTGTTTTCTATTGTATAATAACTGGTCTGAGACACCTGATAATATTTATATATTGGCTAAACAAGTGGATAAAAACCCTTTGTTCTAACTAAAATATTGTTTGTAGTCCAGACCCGTGTGTATGGAGGGTAACCTTACAAACAAAAGTTCTCGTTGGTGACGTCAACCTTGGACAGAGAGGAAATATACTCACTTCATTGTTGCCTCAATGATGGGGGTTTCCTGAGAGAGAGAGAGAGAGAGAGAGAGAGAGAGAGAGAGAGAGAGAGAGAGACAAAGGCTTAATCAAGTATGGAGAAAGGGAAAGAGCAAGAGAGATAGAGTGAAAACGAAAGCGAGGGAGGGAGGGAGAAAAGAATGTCACCACCATTCCACTTTTATCATTTTGTACAAGCAACAACTAATTCATTTAATCAATGGTAAATAGATAGAAAGTATAGCTTCACTGTGTGTGTTGGTCAGACAGTTTGATTCAACTACCTGCTGTCCAGTAAGGATAGAGAAGGTCAAGTTCCCTCAATATAATATTATTGTTAGCTTCACTGTGTGTGTTGGTCAGACAGTTTGATTCGACTACCTGCTGTCCAGTAAGGATAGAGAAGGTCAAGTTCCCTCCATAAGATGGTGTCTCAGGGAATCATAAACACAGCTGTACAGTCAATACCAGAAGTTTGTCTTTCTTAGTCCATGATCCGTTGCTGTTAATCAGGGAACACTCTATGTGATAGAATTGACAGCTATATATGGTTTAAATGTCTATTATTACAGATGACCATATGTGAACTAAAATATTTTAACAACAAATACCTCAAAGTTATAATATTACTATATAATATTATATATGTTGTGAAGGTGGAATTATAATATTATTGAGAAATATATGATATTGGTGCAGGAAGATTTTTGTTTACGGACACCAACACACAGAAAATATATAATGTTGCCAGAAAGTTGTTTATTAAAGATACCAAAGCATTTTTAGTCATAAAGGTAACGTTGCAAGAATGCAATAACGTTGCCACATACACACGTCATCAACATAGATAATGGCAGTGTGTGTTACGCCATTACATGTTTTTTTTTTTTTTTTTTTTTTTTCTATAAATACAATACTTCCCCTCCTGGCCTCTCCTCTCCTCATTCAATGTTAAATAACCTTCCATTTATACCTCCGTTGCTATGAAGTATTTATTTAATCTTCAATATGTATTTTGGTAACAAATATTTCGTACATGTTGTAATTTAACATTATTCGTTACCATATGTTTAACACGGGTAATACAGTGCGACAAATACTTTTCTTTCTATTGTCTTTATCAATTTTGTTCCTTCCTATTACCACACTGGACTCTGTTTCTTTCTTGTGTTTCCTATCCCCAATCTCTCGTATCAGTTTCATTTCACTGACTCGTCTTCATTATGCCATACTCACTCTTATATAGTCTGAGTTTCAAGTATTCATTGAACTGACATTAAAATAGATATAGGCATACACCTTATAATTTTGATGCTCACAACTTTACTCAGATTAATATTAAAAGGTTAAAGGTCCGCTTGTGTGTTTTTGTTTCCCCCACAAATTAACTTCACATTCCACCATTCTGATGGGCTAAAAACGCTCTATAATATTACATGTCCTATAATTTGACACACTATTATAATTCCATACACCCTTCTGTACTGCACACCTGCCAGTCAATAACCATTTTCTTTCGTTTTTCTATTTCTGTGTTCATTCCTTGTCATGTGTCATTGTTCCAGTTTAATGTGTGTGTGTTTTATTTCCCAGTGAGCACATTTCTTTTAAGTCTTGATTTGTTTATCTTCATTCTGTCTTTTCCACGTCTAAACAAACTCTCTCTCTCTCTCTCTCTCTCTCTCTCTCTCTCTCTCTCTCTCTCTCTCTCTCTCTCTCTCTTATGAGACAAGACAAGAATGCTACTGTCAACTACTCTGTATAAAGTTCTCTTGTGTAAAGCATCCATGAATGGGAGGTACAACGAAGTTGGAGGTGTGTCTGGGAGACAAATAACTTGTAAACGACAGGACTGGCAAAGAAAAGATCAGAGTATAATTGGTCCGGCAAAGAAAGGTAAATAGTAAGTAACATATGAGTCATAAATAAGATGTCCATCAGGCTATATTTAGAGTAGGAACGGGTAACATCCAGCCCAAAGAGGCATATTGTGTGGCCCGTGAACATACTCCGAATTAAGAAAGGAATCCGGCCTGCAATGGGTGGCCAACCTTGGCCTGCAGGCCAGATCCGGCCCATAAAGGCCTATGGTCCGGTGTTAGACATTGCTCGGCATTAACATTGCAATCCGGCCCACGAAACTCCAGCCAAATATAATTATTATTTGACCAAAACCATCTGCTGACAAATAGTGTTTGTCAACCCTACACTCTCTCCAAGTCAAGGCTACTTGGTACTCTGGTCACCAAGTCTCACCTTCACTATCAGCTCTCGGACTGTCACCTCAATGATATTCTTCTGTTGTGTTTCTCATCCATTGAACTGAACATTAAAACAATTGTTTATGGCAAGTAGAACCAACCATCACACTAATTTGTATGTTTACCAAGAACACTCTTCAATGAACAATGTCACCAAACCATCTCACTAAATTGTATGTTTGTTTCAATCAAATTTTTATGCAAAGCCACTTTGTGGTTCACGTTTGTCACTGCTGCCTGCGACATGCTCCTGAAAGTCTCATCTGACCTTCGCCCTACTGTACAAAGGTTGTCCGCTCTTGATTTACAGGCACAGCAATATGTAAACGAGTGGCAGGAGCAGTAGACCCAGCAGGAAGAATATAATGATTTACAGGCAGAGAGAGAGAGAGAGAGAGAGAGAGAGAGAGAGAGAGAGAGAGAGAGAGAGAGAGAGAGAGAGAGAGAGAGAGAGAGAGAAAGAAAGAAATTGTATATATATGTATGTACGTGACAGGAAACGTGTGTGTGTGTGTGTGTGTGTGTTTTTGGGTTCGTACTATCCCTATCGCTGTAAAATTATTGACCATTAAATTCCTTTAAGATTAACTTGGAATACTGTATGAAGGTAAAACTGATTCTGTGGTTAATGCATGTGTGTGTGTGTGTGTGTGTGTGTGTGTGTGTGTGTGTGTGTGTACCAATCTGAAATGCTTGTGATCCTCCCTAGATACAGAAAAGTTGCTTGATAATTGTTAAACAAATATGGATCATTTGTCAGACTTAAAATAAAGTATACTACATTGATTTGCAAGAAGAAACAACACAATCATTTACAAAGGATTAAATTACTCACAGTACACTGGAGTTCATTATCTAATAAGTTTTATCTCTTCCTCCACTGTCCCTACGGATGACGCCATGACACTATTACAAGGCTACACACACATTAACACACATACATTATTACAAGGCTACACACACATTAACACACATACATTATTACAAGGCCACACACACATTAACACACATACATTATTACAAGGCCACACACACATTAACACACATACATTATTACAAGGCAACACACATATACTATCACAAGGCCACACACACATTAACACACACACTATCTCAAGGCTACACACATACACTATCACAGGGCCACACACACCTTAAAACACATACACTATCACACACACTATCACAAGGCCACACACACATTAACACACATACAGTATATAAAGCCAATATATTTCATGTATGTTTATCTTTTCTTGTAACACTACATGAATATATTTTATTTGTATATTTGACATGTATTTGTCTAATTTTAACAATATACAGTATATATTAGATATATTGGTACATCCTGTGATAAGTGTTGCAGACAGTCGTATATACAATAGGGTGGAGGGTAGGGTGTGTGAGGAGAAGGAGAGAGGAAGGATGGAGGGTTGGCAGGGAACGATGACGTAAGGGTTAGAAGAAGGAAGAGTAGGAATGAAGGAAAGGGAAGAAATTGTAGGAAGGGATAGGAGAAAAAGGTTAATGGGAAGGAAGTGAGGATTGGGGATAGTAAAGGAGAGGAATAGAGAGATATGAAGCTGTAAAGGAAGGAAAGGGAGAAGAGGGGTAGGGGAGGGAAGGGAAGGGTAGGTAGGGTATAGAAAGGGGAGGGAGAGGAACGAATAGGAGAATGTAAAGGTATAAATTTTATATTTGTCATCTTGGTTAGTGGGAAGGGTAACACATTGAGGAATATTGTGTCAGATATTAATTTTATGTTTGTCATCTTGGTTAGTGGGAAGGGTAACACACTGAAGATGTTAAAACTAGAGTCACAACAGTCACTTATCGTTCATCATTATTTGTCTCTCATACAACCTCTTTTCTCTGCCTAATATGTTGCCAAGTCAATGTATTTACTTATACATTACACATATAGTATATTGGTTTTCTTGGTGTGTTTTGTGTTGTCCATGTTGGTGTTCCTTCATTACTATTGTGTCACCCTCCTGTCCTATACAACACACACATGACTACTGTGTAAACTGTAGACAACAAAGGTTAGTATACACACAACCATTATGTTGTTAATTAAGTCACGAGAGAGAGAGAGAGAGAGAGAGAGAGAGAGAGAGAGAGAGAGAGAGAGAGAGAGAGAGAGAGAGAGAGATCACTATGACACTTACCTAGAGAAAGACTTTTAGGATTCAAATCGTGAGTGTCATAATTACACTGTTAACATTCGATGGAGAAAAGTAGATGAAAGAAGATTGGAGTTTGTATTTTTATGACATATACTAGATGACTATAAGATATATTAATCTCAGAGTATAGAAATAAATTACACTATATCATCATGTCAGCCAATTATCACAGAAAGAATAAGGAAATCTGCCAGTAACACACACACACATCACAATCATTTGCTGCCTCTTCTGCCATCCACCACGAGCACTCATCGGACCTGCCCTGATCGACCACATCATCGTCACATCAGACTGTCTTAAGATCCAGTTTCCTTCTTCCAAGCTAGTTATCTGTGGTGACTTTAATTAATTAAATACTAGCAACCTTCAGTTACAGCTTTCATTAAAGTAAGTTGTAGACATTCCAACCAGTGACAATGTGGTAATTATTTCCCACAGAGCAGCGTTAATTAACGACATAATATCAGCAATTATCGTTGTTATTTAACATTTATATTGCCAGTAGTTACAGCCATCTAAAAAGATTCTCGAATTTATTTATATAATTATAATACCAAAATTTCGAGCCATCTAAAAATATACTCGAACTTAATTAAAGAAACAATCACATAACATCACAAATCCAAGAAATCAGTCGAATATCTCGATAATATATTTCTGGGTTGTGAAGCACTAGATCATAAATTACCAGGTTTAGTCTGGAAGCCGGAAAGTTAGTATTTACGGAGGCAGTGAAGAGAACACACCATACAGAGTGGATTATACAGGCGGGGAGAAGTGTTAGAGGGAATTCTCACATACGTGCAATACAAAAGAACTTGATACACAACCACGTCTGGACATCAAGCTGCAATTCCAATACAGCTTAACTAAACAATATATCGTTCACTTCTCATGATAAGTATCCGATTATATACCAGCTGCCCAGTTAAGTAGGATAAGGATCGATTTAGAGATAACATTACGACACAGGAACAAGAAAAAGAATAAAGGAAGTTTCATTGCCATTCGTAACGTAAATTTACAACATATGATATATTGTTTTTTTTATACTTCTTTTATACCTCGGGACTGTAGGCTGTCAGTAGCCCGTGACTCTTGCGAGGCCCCGAGATTATTGGGTGTCTCACTAGATG
This sequence comes from Petrolisthes cinctipes, assembly GCA_033782935.1. Taxonomy (NCBI): domain Eukaryota; kingdom Metazoa; phylum Arthropoda; class Malacostraca; order Decapoda; family Porcellanidae; genus Petrolisthes; species Petrolisthes cinctipes. Next base: position 99,278 of record JAWQEG010002097.1, on the reverse strand, counting down.
AGACAGTGAAGCTTTTTGGTGATGTTGGTACCGTAGCTTCTCTTCTGCCCCACTCGATGACAACACCTTATTTATACACGTCAATATCACTATCACTACATATGATTATAAATCATTCTACAATGAGCGACATACTAAAATAATTAAGATTCATTTGTTTAGTGAAGGAGTTAACTTCGAACTCGTAAGTAAATGTACGAAAGCCCGTGTGAAAGTTTTGTGTGAAAGTTGTTGTTAATCGAGGTCGGCTAGGGCGGTCGTGACAAGTAAATTTCATAACGGGCAACATTACCTTAGACCTAGTGTTGACTGACACTTTGGTAACCAGCTTTACCCTGCCCCCCAACCCTTCCCTCCCCTGGGACGCAGCACACATTGTTCTGTTCTGTGTTCACCTGCACCCACCACTATACTCCACCAAGCCCCTGTCATTATGACCACACCTGACTCAGCCTTAAGGTCAGTGGATCACCTGGTACCCCTGGACTGAAGTCATCACTGAGACAGACTTATACACCAAGTGGAATAATTTTGTTATCACCTCTACTCTACACACCTGACTCAGCCTTAAGGTCAGTGGATCACCTGGTACCCCTGGACTGAGGTCAAGACAGACTTATACACCAAGTGGAATAATTTTGTTATCACGTCGACTCTACACAAACATAAACAGGTTCAAACGGCTCAGAAATAAAGTAATCAGAGAAATTATCAAGGCAAAGAAAAACCACTACCCAAGTAAAATTTACAGTTTAAAACAAACAAATAATTTTCAATGGTTTTCCAAAATTAAACATCTGTGTGGACTATCAAATAATTTCTCCACCATCCTCTGTGTCTCCCATCTCTCTCACTCTGAATCCAGTGACAAAATGAACCATCACTTCTCCACCATCTGTCAGACCCTCCCTTCGCTTGTCTACACGAAGCTCCCCGGCTATCTACCCTCTCCATCCTTACCTCACTCTTGTGCACTTTGAAGAGTTTGTTTGCTTTCCCATCAAAGCCTTGTCTGGCCTGATGGAGAGCAGTTTATCGGATGTAGCTTCCTGTCTGGAGGCAAACTCAGACATATCAGAAGACAACGAGTTTTTACAATAGGATAAATGGCCACCTTGGCAGCCCTAACCCAATATCCCCCTCTTCTCAATTATTCCTCAGCATGGGTTACAGATATCCATCTAATCCACCTCTACCAAGCAATGTGTGGAGGCCTCTTCTGACTGCTGGGAATTTCCTAATGTGGATTGTATACCTCTCACTGCTATGACCGACAAATATACTTCGGCTGTGTGTGACGTACTTGACTCTCAGTCTTCTTTGCCTTGCTCTGGTGCTTCGACCCCTACCCACTCCTGGTCCTCGTCTCATTCTCCTGCGTTTGCCCTGGGTGACACATGAGTCAAGCTCTCCTTTTCTATGGACATGAAGCTGCAGTGGTTGTTTGTCGTTAACAAGGCCCTCCAACTGCAGCATGAACTGGCTGAAGTAAAGATGTCTGCAGTCACATCCCGGTTCATCATCATTTCCAGAAAGTGTCATGACATCATCGAGAGAGTCAAGTATGGTGAATATTTTTGTCCTCAAGCAGACATAAAGTACCCCAGCTTCATAGTCCCCAAGCAGACTTAAAGTACCCCAGCTTCATAGTCCCCAAGCAGATTTAAAGTACCCCAGCTACATAGTCCCCAAGCAGACTTAAAGTACCCCAGCTTCATAGTCCCCTGCCCTGCCTCCCATCACCTCTCACCTATCAATATTCCATCTTAAGTCCTGCTTCAACCTCATTCCTCTATTTTATACGGCTTGACTCCTTTCCACTTTTTGCTCAAGTCAACCAATACAATGTCATCCAAGAATAAAGCACTACATGTAACCTCCTCTCTAACATCTGCAGTCATCTCATCCATCACAAGATCGAAAATGTAAGGGCTGAGAACCGACACTTTTCTGTCATTCTAACAACACTTCTTACTTGAGCCGTTGCACCTGCATACATACTGTATCTTGCAGAACAATTACATACATCTTAGGAACTTCTTTCACCTTCATACATCTCCAAACTTGAAACTGCCTTGAAACCCGATCATACACTTTCTCCAGATCAATGAACACCAAGTGTAGCTCTTTCTACTTCCTTCTGTACTTCTCCATTGTCTGTCTCAAAGAAACTATTGCATCCACTGTCCCTTTTCTGGTATAAACCCGAACTGTTCTTCTCTTACACAAGTTTCTCTCCATATTCTCACTTCTATCTAATATAGAACTCAAGCATAGTTCTCCATCATCTGAGACATTGATTTTTTGCCTCTGTAATTACTACTCTCCTAGATGTCTCCTTTCTCTTTATAAATCAGTACCACTACACTCGTGATACATAATTTCTGACCAGAGTGTGATGAGCAGAAAGCTTTGAATCGCCTGGTATTGCTCATTTCCCCTCCCAGTCCACCTATAGAGGCTGAGTTCGAATGCAGGGTATGTGTGGTGCCTCCTGCCGTTCGTCTGGTCAGAGATTACATATCACGAGTGTACATTGTAGCCAGCAAATCTCATAATATATTTACTCCTTCTCTCCCTAAACATTTCCACTCTTTGATTGGTAATACCATCAGGACCAACTGCCTTTCCTTCTCTCATTTTTAGTAACGCTATCTGTACTTCAAATCCGTTAATATCCTGTACTTCTCTTACATGCTAATTTCCATCCTCTATCATTCTCCAATCGTTCTCCTCATTCAATAATTTCTCAAAATAATCATTCCACTCTGTATTTACACCATCCTTATCTGTCAACACTCTCCCTCCTCATCCTTGATCTACTTGATGTGTGTTAGATCTTTGGTGGCTTTGTTTCTGTTCTTTGCTATCCTATACATATTCTTCTGTCCCTCTGTCGCCTCTAGCTGCTCATAGAAATCATTCGTTACTGTCGCCTTACCCTGTGCTACTGCTCCTTTGTATTCTATACACACCACTTTCCAAGACTCTCTAATCTCTTTCGAAACATTCGTGTCGTAGGCTCTCTTTGCTTCTATCTGTTTACTGATTTTCTCCAGTGTATCCTGGTTCAATCACCAAGTTTCTTTATATATTTTGTTGTTCTTTACCAAATGTTTTACCGACAATTTCTTCCTCTTTTCAAATCACATTAATATTTTCTTTCCACGAGGTCTTCAGATTTTATTCTTGTTTGATGTTACTCAGAAATGCTTCTATGAAAGTCTCCCTCAGTTTCAATCTCCACCCTTTAATCTTTGGTTCTCCCTTCCAAGTTCAAATTCCCTCAGTAAAATAATCTGATACAATGATTTACAGGCACAGCAATATGTAAACGATTAGCAGGAGCAGTAGACCCAGCAGGTAGAATATAATGATTTACAGGCACAGCAATATGTAAACGAGTGGCAGGAGCAGTACTCCCAGCAGGTAGAATATAATTATTTACAGGCACAGCAATATGTAAACGATTGGCAGGAGCAGTACACCCAGCAGGTAGAATATAATGAAGCCAAAGTGTGACATGAACAGAGAATAAAACTGGCACAGTGGAGCACTGGTTCTGAGATGTTATCAGTCCAGATGTGAGGATGAGATCCAGAGTACCTTTTTGAAGCTGAAAGGTCATGTCAGGATCGGTAGAGGTACAGAAGAAGGCGATTTGGCTAGAAGCTATGTATGCAAGTTAAGATCAGGATTGTCAGGATCAGTGGAGGTACAGAAGAAGCACTAATATGTATACACCTTTAGTTGAAGCTTTGAAGATGAACTGGGATGTGACTGCAGACATCTTTACTTCAGCCAGTTCATGGTTTGTGACCACCTTAGAAACTGTCAGAAAACAGATCAAAAACAAAACATGGAAGGTAGACAAGACCCAGAACAAACACACATACATTAAAGTACAAAACTCGAGAACACGATAAAACAGACAAAGGACACAATAACAGTATCCAATCCACAACACAGGGCTGAGGAGGAGATGAACGTCCACACTCAACCAGAGCTGGAGTGAGCATTAACGTGCAGAATTCTACAACCAGCCATGGTCCAGTAAACACCTACCACCAACACTGCAATTTCCCATGCCAAGTGTGAAGTGGTTTAGCCATCTGAAGGCTATGGCTTTGTTTTCTGCGACGAGCAAGACTTATTCATCCACAGGAAGGGTATTCGTCTCTCTGCCGCCACTACCTCGCCACCATCACTGGGGAACGGAGAGGAAGTGTCCTTCACTGTGGAGGAAGGGAAGGGCGTGGAGGCTACCAGTGTAGCCGGACCTGATGGTGGGCAGGTCCTAGGCTCACTCCATGCCCATGGGAGGAAGACGGCTGACGCCCAACCATCGCAGCGAGGACAGCAGCAGGCAGACATCTTCACCGTCTGCACCAAGACTGCTGTTGCTTTAGCTCCAGAAGGGCTGGGTCATCTCTCTGACCACCTCCTGGACATCTTCAGGAGAAATGGTTTGCCACCAATAGCCATTTCTCCTGACCTACAACCACCCACCACCACCACCACCACTGCCTGGCCCACTTAACAGGGCGAACAGCGGGAAGGCACCACCACCCACATGAGCCTTCCTAATTAGACTCTGAAACTGAGGAGGACACAGACACCAGTTCCTGCTCCACCACCACCAGAGAAGACAACTCTGACTACATGGAAATGGAAGATGAAGGGGAATGGCAGACGGTGAGGAAAAGGAAGAGGAGGGGGAGGAGGAGGATGACTGTCAGCCCACCGACCAAGCCACCACCCACTGTCACCGTGGACTGGTGGATGTCCGCCTCTCCTCGCATCAACCTATTCCACCAACATATCCTTCCTCACCATGACCCCGACATCTTCCAGATTAGGGAAGTATGGTCAAGCAGGACAACACCGAAGACCAGTTTCGTCCTATCTACAACAAAAGTCACCAACAATATGGCTTTGTCTACAAAAAGGAATTATTGCCTGAATGCCCCATATATGGTGATAGGCATTTAGTCAAACTAACAACAACAACATCAACAACTGGAACGAGAATGTGGTGTGAAGGTGGCAATCACCAGATGGATTATCTGCAGACAGACTTATAATGGCAAGGAATGTGTAAATTATATTATCAGGTATGATAAACTTGAGAATCAACTTATAATATTGTTGTTATAGTCATATTTTGTTAAGTAAGGTTGTTCTTGATGGGATATTTATTGCAGAGTCAGACACTCCTGAAAGTATTTTAGCCACTTATTGGTAAGAATTATATCATTTCCACATAGAATTATCTTGTTAAACCATTATAATTATAAGATACCAGCAGTTCTTCCTGCCAACATTTGTCAGACGTCCAACACTGACATTAAATGGAAATTGCTGTGAATGTTTACCTGAACACAGAGATAGTAGTGTCATTCATATATATATGGGACTTCGGGTTTCTTCTTCCTTGTGAATATCTTCATATTCCTGGATCACATGTATCAAGTAATTTACTTACATATATAGGTGAATTTCCAAACTCACTAATGTGTCCAATAAAAAGGGAATGTTTCAGCTTATTTACATAACAAACCTAAGTTAATAGTTACCTAAGTTATCACATGTGTAGTATGTATTGTAGTATGTATTGTAGTATGTATTGTAGTAGGTATTGTAGTATGTATTGTAGTAGGTATTGTAGAATGTATTGTAGTAGGTATTGTAGAATGTATTGTAGTAGGTATTGTAGAATGTATTGTAGTATGTATTGTAGTATGTATTGTAGTATGTATTGTAGGTATTGTAGTATGTATTGTAGTATGTATTGTAGTAGGTATTGTAGTATGTATTGTAGTAGGTATTGTAGTAGGTATTGTAGAATGTATTGTAGTATGTATTGTAGTATGTATTGTAGTAGGTATTGTAGAATGTATTGTAGTAGGTATTGTAGAATGTATTGTAGTATGTATTGTAGTATGTATTCACCAAACTTGACACTGGTGACAGACATACCCTGGCTACACTCTCCGACTATTCCCCCTCACCAATGAACGATTCGGAATGACATCCAGTGTATAACCTACCAAATCAATATACTGATCACAATGAATGAAAATACCATACAAGATCCGTCAAGGTTCGGGTCAACAACGACACACACCGGTCCAGTATGGTACAGGTGGAAATTATGGTAATGGTGGACAAAGTAAGGGAAGAAGTAAAGGATGATAACAGCTCCAGAAAAAGGAAGAGCTAGAATGGTAGACAAGTAGAGGTGAGGGTGGCAACTTTGAATTTTGGTACAATGACTGGTAAAGTGAGAGAGGTGATGGAAAGGACAAAGTTAAACGTATTGTGTGTATGTATGTATGTATGTATGTATGTATCTGTGTATGTATGTATGTATGTAGACCTGTGATTATGTATGTATGTATGTATGAATGAATTTTGGCACAATGACTGGTAAAGGGTGAGAGGTGGCCGACGTGATGGAAAGGAGAAAGTTAAACGTATTGTGTGTACAGGAATGAAAATGCCAGGGATGTACAGTGAGGTTGATTACGGAAGGTTTTAAGTTATTTTACCCTGGTGTAAATGGCAGCAGGAACGGTGTTGGGATAGTAGTGAAGAAAAAGGCATATTTAAAGTGTATTGGATGTAATGAGATATATGTAAAGATATGGCTGTAGTAAACACCTGCTTCAAAAAGGAGGTGGTAGGAGTACACAAGTAGACTATATTCTGTAGGAGATGCAAGTTGAAAGAATCAAATGATTGCAAGGTAGTGACAGGGAAGAGTGTAACAATTCAACATAGGGTATTGGTTGGTAAGATGAGTCTGAAAGTGAAGGTGAAGATGAAAATGAGGACTGAACGAAGGATGATGTGTTGGAAATTTAAGGAGGGAGATAACATTACAATAGTTAAAAGGGAGGTGAGCCAGGCTTTGGGTGAGGAGGAGGACAGATGGGCAGTTTTATCTGAAGTGGTGAGGGAGAAAGCACAGAAGGTACTTGGAATGATATCGGGAAGGAAAGACAAAAGAAGCCAAGGAGATTTGATGATGGAAAAAAAAGTACAGTATTGTATAAGAAGCAAGCGAAAAAGAAATGGGACAATCAAAGGGACCAAGAAAGTTTGCAGGGAAATAAAGAGTGGCAGAGCAAAGCAAAGAAGGAGATGACTAAGGCAAAGGAAAATACATGTTATGATCTGACTGAGAAGTTAGATAGTAGAAATAGGGATAAAGACATGTACCGATTGGCCAGGTGGAGGAACAGAGCTGGGTGGGATGTGCAACAGGTTAATATGATGAAAGTTGTAAATGGAAATGTTTTGACAAGTGAGGAGAGTGTGTTAAGGAGGTGGAAGGAGTGTTACGAAGAGCTGATAAACATAGAAAATGAGAGGGAGAGAGGTGGGGGTGGAGGTAGCAAATCAGGAAGTGTGAGAGATTAGCTGGCAAGAAGTGAGGAAGTCCATGAATAGGATGTAGGGAGGCAAAGCAGTAGGTCCAGATAACATACCAATGGAAGCGTGAAGGAGCTTAGGGAAGATGGCGGTGGCGTGGCTAACCAGATTGTTAAACATAATCCTTGAAGGTAAGAGGATGTTAGAGAAATGGAGGAAAAGTGAACTAAGAGACATTTACAAAAGCAAGGGAGATGTGTAGGACTTCAGAATCTATAGAGATATACATTTGATTAGTCCTTCAATGAAGATATGGGAAAGGTTTATAGAAGCTAGACTAAAAAGAGAAGTGAGAATCATCAAGAAGTAACTTAGTGAGACGCTACATTCGGCTGTGAAGATATTGATGGAGAAGTACAAAGAAGACCAGAAGGAATTGCAATGTGTGTTTGTAGACTTAGAGAAGGACTATGACAAGGTGCCTAGAGCGGATTTGTGGTATAGTATGAGGAAGAAGTCAGGAGTTGCAGAGATGTATGTGAGGTTGGTAAAGGACATGTATGACAATGGTGTAACAACAGTGAGAAGTAAGTAAGGTTGGTAAAGGACATGTATGACCTGACCTAACCTAACAACAGTGAGGTGAGCAGCATATCCCACTACTTCTACTACTACTACTACTATCACTACTACTACAACACTTACTATTACTACTACTACTACAACACTTTCTATTATTACTACAACACTTAATATTAGTACACCACTTACTATTACTACTACTACTACACTTATTATTACTACTACTACTACTACTACAATTACTATTACTACTATTACTACAACTACTACTACTACTACCACTATAATGACTACTACTACAACTACTACTACTATTACTACTACAACAACTACTACACGAACAACTACTAATACTACCACTACTTAACATCGATTCTGAGCCCTTTCATATTTGAAAAGGTGATGGACAGATTAACATATGGGATAAGACAGGAGTCTCCATGGACAATGATGATTGTCGACGACATTGTGTTATGTGCAGAGAGCCTGAAAGAAGTCTAGGCAAGGCTGGAGAGTTTAAAAATATGCACAGGAGAGAAAGGAAATTAATGAAAACAGAAACAAGATTGAATATCCGTGTGTAAATATGGAAGAAGGCGTGGGGACAGTGAGTCCATAATGGGTAGAGGAGGTTAAGGTCGATTATTTCAAACTTTGTAAACAGGTAATAATAATATTGTTACCAGGTGAGGTGCAAGGTGGTGTAGGGGTTGGCAGGGTGTTCAAGTGTGGGGTGGTGGGGTAGGTGGAGGGGAATCACATTGTTCGAATGCTCTGGGAACTTGTGGTTCAATGGTTATGTCTTCAACTGCTCCTGGTCCAATACCATCAGTACTGGCTGTACGCGGGGAAAAGGATGTTGGAGATGGTCCTTCCAGGCAAGAGAAAGAGAGGGAGATCAGTAAGAAGGTTTATGGGTGCAGTGAAGGAGGACATCAGGATGGTAGGTGTGACTGAAGATGATGCAGAAGAATGGAAGTAGTATAAAGAAGGAGAGGAAGAAGGCTGAGGAAAGTAAGGAGAGATGGAGGAAAGTCAGAAAGTAATAAAGAGAGGCAGAGGATTTCAAAAGACAACAATCCAACATAGATAAGTGCAGGACGTAATCAATAATACCAGCAAAACATAATTTAACATATGTGTGAAAGATATTTCTTGATAATAAGCTCACACAGGGTTTCCACACACCACACAGGAAGTGTCATGACGTCATCCGTAGGGACAGTGGAGGAAGAGATAAAACATATTAGATTATGAATTCCAGTGTACTGCGAACAACTTAATTAATCTTTTGTAAATTATTGTGTTATTACAACTTGTTAAATCAATATAGTAACTTTCATATTCCCCTTGACAAGGGTTGTATATTTATTACCATACACACTTTTAGGATGTAGGGAAGAACACTAGAATCTATGAGTGGAGAACTTGTAGGATCACACAGACACACACACACACACACACACACACACAGACACACACATACACAAATACACACACACTGTACATGTTATAATTGCAATTAATAACTTGTTTTATTCTGTGTAATAAATGGTCTGAGACACCTGATAATATTTATATATTGGCTAAACAAAGGGATAAAAAAGCCTTTGTTCTAACTATAATATTGTTTGTAGTCCAGACCCGTGTGTATGGAGGGTAACATTACACACAAAAGTTCTCGTTGGTGACGTCAACCTTGGACAGAGAGGAAATAAACTCACTCCATTTTTGCCTCAACGATGGGGGTTTCCTGAGAGAGAGAGAGAGAGAGAGAGAGAGAGAGAGAGAGAGAGAAGGAAAACGAGGGAGGGAGAGAGATAAAGGAGAATAAAATGTCAAAGTGGAGTGTAATGTAACACCTGTCATTACCACCATTCCACTCGTATCATTATGAACACACAACAACTAATGTATTTCATCAATGGTAAATAGATGGGCAGAAAGATACCAATATAAATAAATAAATGTTTATATATATAATAAATATATATATATATATATGTATATATAGCTTCACTGTGTGTGTTGGTCAGACAGTTTGATTCAACTACCTGCTGTCCAGTAAGGATAGAGAAGGTCAAGTTCCCTCCATAAGATCGTGTCTCAGGGAATCATAAACACAGCTGTACAGTCAATACCAGAAGTTTGTCTTTCTTAGTCCATGATCCGTTGCTGTTAATCAGGGAACACTCTATGTGATAGAATTGACAGCTATATATGGTTTAAATGTCTATTATTACAGATGACCATATGTGAACTAAAATATTTTAACAACAAATACCTCAAAGTTATAATATTACTATATAATATTATATATGTTGTGAAGGTGGAATTATAATATTATTGAGAAATATATGATATTGGTGCAGGAAGATTTTTGTTTTCGGACACCAACACACAGAAATATATATAATGTTGTCAGAAAGTTGTTTATTCAATATACCAAAGCATTTTCATTCATAGAGGCAACGTTGCAAGAATACAATAATGTTGCCAGATACACACGTCATCAACATAGATAATGGCAGTGTGTGTTACGCTATTACATGTTGTTTTTTTGTTCTATAAATACAGTACTTCCCCTCCTGGCCTCTCCTCTCCCCATTCAGTGTTAAGTAACCTTCCATTTTTACCTCCGTTGCTATGAAATATTAATTTAAACTTCAATGTGTATTTTAGTAACATGAATATTTCGTCACTGTTGTAATTTAACATTATTCGTTACCATTTGTTTAACACGGATAATACAATGTGACAAATACTCTTCTTTCCATTGTCTCTATCAATCATTCCCTCTTTTGTTCCTTCCTATTACCACACTGGACTGGACTTTGTGCTTGCCTTTCTAATCCCCAATCTCTCCTATCAGTTTCATTTCATTGACTCGACTTCATTATGCCTTACTCACATAGACTTACTCAGTCTATGTTTTAAGTTGTCATTGTACTGACATTAAAATAGAAATAGGTGTAAACCTTAAAGTTATAGGGCTCACAACCTTACTCATATTAATGTTTTTATTAATTATTATATCCATCGTGATTATTAGTATTCAATAGTATCACCCCTCTTGATGACTTTTCTTGCTCACCTAACTCTCCCTTGGTGTATACTTCACTCCTCCTTACAACTATCATAAATAGACATAATACTTCTTGCTTTATTACACACCTGTATCCTACCTTGTAATCATTTAATCCCTTCCCTAACCCATGACATTCCTACTACCATTCTCCTCCATAATAATGTTTTCCACATCCACCTTTGTCTCAAGCGTGAGGGAGAAACTTCCAACTTAGTATATATTTTAAATAAGGATCCGTGAATGATTGAAGTCTATGACAACCCTAAGTGAGGTATTTATATGAGTTTAGTATAAATGTTTAGCCAAAGCATCACTGCCAGTCACTGGTTCTTAATATTATCTGTCCGGCAACCTTCTGAAAGAATTCTGAACATTCCATGACCCACACAATAATAAAGTGTAGTTTTAAACTTTGTGTAAGTAGGATGATAACTTAAGGAAGACTTTGTAATTACGAAACTCACTGACAACATTTACGTACGTTAAATGTGCAACTGATAACGTTACTGTATTTGTGCAACGTCACCATTAGTGTTAATATGTAAAAGGCAAATTACTATAATAATTTGTTATTATTTTTCTTTGTGGAAGTGATCTATTTTTTTATTTTATTGTTCTGAAATGCCACATTTATATATAGTATCCTTATTTGTGTGTGATGCCTCCAAGTGGCATATTGTAGAAATCTGTAGCAGAGAGGAAGCGGTGACCAAGTAAAGAACCCAAGCAGAGATGAGTGTGTTTGTTTCCCCACAAATTAACCAAGTAAAGAACCCAAGCAGAGATGTGTGTGTTTGTTTCCCCACAAATTACCCAGTAAAGAACCCAAGCAGAGATGTGTGTGTTTGTTTCCCCACAAATTAACTTTACACTCCACCATCCTGATGGGCTAAAAACGCTCTATAATATTTCATGTCCTATAATTTAACACACTATTATAATTCCATACACTCTTCTGTAGCGCACACCTGCCAGTCAATAACAATTTTCTTTCGTTTTTATATTTCTGTGTTCATTCCTTGTCACGTGTCATTGTGCCAGTTTAATGTGTGTGTGTTTTATCGCGCAGTGAGCACATTTCTTTCCTGTCTTGATTTATCTATCTTCTTCCTGTCTGTCCCACATCTAAATTCTCTCTCTCTCTCTCTCTCTCTCTCTCTCTCTCTCTCTCTCTCTCTCATGAACTAAGAACAGAATGTTACTGTTAAAAACTCTGTATTGTGTGGCCCGTGAACATACTAGGAATTAATAATTGAAACCGGCCTGCAAATACTGCTGACAAATAGTGTTTGTCAACCCTACACTCTCTCCAAGTCAAGGCTACTTGGTACTCTGGTCACCAAGTCTCACCTTCACTATCAGTTCTCGGACTGTTACCTCAATGATATTCTTCTGTTGTGTTTCTCATCCATTGAACTGAACATTAAAACAATTGTTTATGGCAAGTAGAACCAACCATCACACTAATTTGTATGTTTACCAAGAACACTCTTCAATGAACAATGTCACCAAACCATCTCACTAAATTGTATGTTTGTTTCAATCAAATTTTTATGCAAAGCCACTTTGTGGTTCACGTTTGTCACTGCTGCCTGCGACATGCTCCTGAAAGTCTCATCTGACCTTCGCCCTACTGTACAAAGGTTGTCCGCTCTTGATTTACAGGCACAGCAATATGTAAACGAGTGGCAGGAGCAGTAGACCCAGCAGGAAGAATATAATGATTTACAGGCAGAGAGAGAGAGAGAGAGAGAGAGAGAGAGAGAGAGAGAGAGAGAGAGAGAGAGAGAGAGAGAGAGAGAGAAATTCTATATATATGTATGTACGTGACAGGAAACGTGTGTGTGTGTGTGTGTGTGTGTGTGTGTGTTGGGTTCGTACTATCCCTATCGCTGTAAAATTATTGACCATTAAATTCCTTTAAGATTAACTTGGACTACTGTATGAAGGTAAAACTGATTCTGTGGTTAATGCATGTGTGTGTGTGTGTGTGTGTGTGTGTGTGTGTGTGTGTACCAATCTGAAATGCTTGTGATCTTCCCTAGATACAGAAAAGTTGTTTGGTTATTGATAAACTAACATGGATCAATTGTCAGACTTAAAATAAAGTATACTACATTGATTTGCAAGAAGAAACAACACAATAATTTACAAAGGATTAAATTACTCACAGTACACTGGAGTTCATTATCTAATATGTTTTATCTCTTCCTCCACTGTCCCTACGGATGCCACCATGACACTATCTCAACACACATACATTATTACAAGGCCACACACACATTAACACACATACATTATTACAAGGCTACACACACATTAACACACATACATTATTACAAGGCTACACACACATTAACGCACACACTATCTCAAGGCTACACACATACACTATCACAGGGCCACACACACCTTAACACACATACACTATCACACACACTATCACAAGGCCACACACACATTAACACACATACAGTATATAAAGCCAATATATTTCATGTATGTTTATCTTTTCTTGTAACACTACATGAATATATTTTATTTGTATATGTGTCATGTATTTGTCTAATTTTAACAATATACAGTATATATTAGATATATTGGTACATCCTGTGATAAGTGTTGCAGACAGTCGTATATACAATAGGGTGGAGGGTAGGGTGTGTGAGGAGAAGAAGATAGGAAGGATGGAGGGTTGGGAGGGAACGATGAGGTAAGGGTTACAAGGAGTTACAAGGAAAAGAAGTACCCTAGGGGACCTTACGATCCATACAAAGAGGGTACCTGTGGGTTTAGTTGCGCAAGTAGGCGACCGTCCTCGAATGTGTCATGTGAAACCATCAAGGAACACTCGCACAACGGCTTAAACACCTAGACGGTGGTTTAAGGCTTTGTCTAATCTGGACTTGAACTGATCCACAGAGTTGCTGTTGACTACATCAGCAGGAAGCGCGTTCCAAGTACCGCAGATGGTGTATGTAAAGAACTTACCACACAGATCACGGTTGTATCGCTTCAGTTCAAGTTTGTAGCCATGATTCCTGGTTGTGCCCTCACTGAGTTGGAAAATGTCCCTGTAGTCTACATTGTCAAAGCCTCGTAGTATTTTAAACACTTCGATAAGCTGACCACGCAGTCTCCGGGTTTCCAAAGAGAACAGATCGAGTTCTACCAACCGCTCTTTATAGCTCTTGTGTCTAAGAGAGGGTATAAGTTTGGTTGCCCTGGCTTGCACTCGTTCCAATCTCGCGATATCCTTTCGGTAAGAAGGACTCCAAAACTGGACTGCATACTCCAGGTGCGGTCGGACAAGGGAATTGTACAGACAAAGTACTATCTCCTTGTTCCGGTATCCAAACTGTCGCTTTATGTACCCTAACATCCTTTGGGCTTTCTTCTCAGCCTCAATACACTGCTTTGAGAACTTGAGGTCGCTGGTGATAGTTACACCCAAGTCTTTCTCAGTATCAGTGCTTACGAGAGCATTGCCCTTAAGGTTATACTCTGTTCGGGGGTTTCTGTGGCCTATATGCATAACTTTGCATTTGTTCACGTTAAATGGCATTTGCCACGTGTCAGACCACTCCCCGATCTTCCTAAGATCTTCTTGTAAGCGGGTAGTATTTCCTTCTTTCGCGACATTCATACCAAGCTTAGTATCATCGGCGAATTTGGAAATCTTGGCAACCATGTCACCATCCACGTCATTAACATAGATGATAAACAGTAGTGGTCCCAGAACAGAACCTTGGGGAACACCGCTAGTAACGGACACCCACTCTGAAGCCTGTCCATTCACTACCACCCGCTGCCGTCTGTCACTTAGCCAGTTCTCTATCCAATTTGCCACATTTCCGTCTATGCCCAGTGCACGCACTTTCCGAAGGAGGCGGCGGTGGGGTACCTTATCAAAGGCTTTCTGAAAGTCTAAGTAGACAACATCGACCGCTTTATCCCGATCATGCTCACTGAAAACAAAATGGAAGAATTCCACCAGATTTGTGAGGCATGACCGGTGCTGCCGGAACCCATGCTGGGAACCCCTCAGTAGCAAATTTGATTCTAAGTGTGCTGTTATTTTGTCCACCATGATGCTCTCCATGAGTTTACAGACTATCGAGGTTAAACTGATGGGTCTGTAGTTTGACGGTTGGCTAGCATCTCCCTTCTTGAGGATAGGAGTCACCTCTGCCTCACGCCAGTCTCTAGGAACGCATCCAGTCTGGATTACCCTGTTGAAGACCATGCACAGGTGCCGTGATACTTCACCATGCACTTCTTTCAACACTCTAGGTAAGAACCCATCCGGACCGGGGGACTTGTTTGCTTTTAATTCAATTATTTTTCTCTCGATTTCTTCTTGGGTGAAGACCATTGACTCCAACTTCTCACTGAAGGAGTCCAAAGGTTCGGGAATGGGACCACTCTCCTCAGAGAACACTGAAGAGAAATACTCATTTAAGAGGTTAGCATTTTCTGCATCAGAGTGCACCAATGCTCCATCCTCATTCACCAAGGGACCGATCCTGCGTCGGATTGGTTTACGGCCATTCACATAACTGAAAAACTCCTTGGGGTTCTCTTTGCAGAGTCTAGCCACACGGACCTCCTCAGCACGCTTAGCCGCCCTTATTTTGGACTTCACGTTTCGATTCAGTCTTCTATGACCGTCAAAGTCCCCAGATGCCTTCGCTCGACGATACGCAGTTCTCCTCTCCCTCAGTAGGTTACGGATTTCCCGATTAAACCACTTAGGTTGAATGAACTTCTGACCTGTTCCCTTCAGAAGGAAGAGTAGGAATGAAGGAAAGGGAAGAAATTGTAGGAAGGGATAGGAGAAAAAGGTTAATGGGAAGGAAGTGAGGGTTGAGGATAGTAAAGGAGAGGAATAGAGAGATATGAAGCTGTAAAGGAAGGAAAGGAAGAAGAGGGGTACGGGAGGGAAGGGAAGGGTAGGTAGGGTATAGAAAGGGGAGGGAGAGGAACGAATAGGAGAATGTAAAGGTATAAATTTTATGTTTGTTATCTTGGTTAGTGGGAAGGGTAATACATTGAGGAATATTGTGTCAGATATTAATTTTATGTTTGTCATCTTGGTTAGTGGGAAGGGTAACTCATTGAAGATGTTAAAACTAGAGTCACAACAGTCACTTATCATTCAACATTGTTTGTCTCTCATACAACCTCCTTTCTCTGCCTAATATGTTACCAAGTCAATGTATTTACTTATACATTACACATATAGTATATTGATTTTCTTGGTGTGTTTTGTGTTGTCAATGTTGGTGTTCCTTCATTACTATTGTGTCACCCTCCTGTCCTATACAACACACACATGACTACTGTGTAAACTGTGGACAACAAAGGTTAGTATACACACAACCACTATGTTGTTAATTAAGTCACGAGAGAGAGAGAGAGAGAGAGAGAGAGAGAGAGAGAGAGAGAGAGAGAGAGAGAGAGAGAGATCACTATGACACTTACCTAGAGAAAGATTTTTAGGATTCAAATCGCGAGTGTCATAATTACACTGTTAACATTCGATGGAGAAAAGTAGATGAAAGAAAATTGGAGTTTGTATTTTTATGACATATACTAGATGACTATAAGATATATTAATCTCAGAGTATAGAAATAAATTACACTATATCATCATGTCAGCCAATTATCACAGAAAGAATAAGGAAATCTGCCAGTAACACACACACACATCACAATCATTTGCTGCCTCTTCTGCCATCCACCCCGAGCACTCATCGGACCTGCCCTGATCGACCACATCATCGTCACATCAGACCGTCTTAAGATCCAGTTTCCTTCTTCCAAGCTATTTATCTGTTGTGACTTTAATTAATTAAATACTAGCAACCTTCAGTTACAGCTTTCATTAAAGTAAGTTGTAGACATTCCAACCAGTGACAATGTGGTAATTATTTCCCACAGAGCAGCGTTAATTAACGACATAATATCAGCAATTATCGTTGTTATTTAACATTTATATTGCCAGTAGTTACAGCCATCTAAAAAGATTTTCGAATTTATTTATATAATTATAATACCAAAATTTCGAGCCATCTAAAAAGATACTCGAACTTAATTAAAGAAACAATCACATAACATCACAAATCCAAGAAATCAGTCGAATATCTCGATAATATATTTCTGGGTTGTGAAGCACTAGATCATAAATTACCAGGTTTAGTCTGGAAGCCGGAAAGTTAGTATTTACGGAGGCAGTGAAGAGAACACACCATACAGAGTGGATTATACAGGCGGGGAGAAGTGTTAGAGGGAATTCTCACATACGTACAATACAAAAGAACTTGATACACAACCACGTCTGGACATCAAGCTGCAACTCCAATACAGCTTAACTAAACAATATATCGTTCACTTCTCATGATAAGTATCCGATTATATACCAGCTGCCCAGTTAGGTAGGATAAGGATCGATTTAGAGATAACATTACGACACAGGAACAAGAAAAAGAATAAAGGAAGTTTCATTGCCATTCGTAACGTAAATTTACAACATATGATATATTGTTTTTTTTATACTTATTTTATACCTCGGGACTGTAGGCTGTCAGTAGCCCGTGACTCTTGCGAGGCCCCGAGATTATTGGGTGTCTCACTAGATGAGACAGTGAAGCTTTTTGGTGATGTTGGTACCGTAGCTTCTCTTCTGCCCCACTCGATGACGACAACTTATTTATACACGTCAATATTACTATCACTACATATGATTATAAATCATTCTAAAATGAGTGACATACTAAAATAATTAAGATTCATTTGTTTAGTGAAGGAGTTAACTTCGAACTCGTAAGTAAATGTACGAAAGCCCGTGTGAAAGTTTTGTGTGAAAGTTGTTGTTAATCGAGGTCGGCTAGGGCGGTCGTGACAAGTAAATTTCATATCGGGCAACATTACCTTAGACCTAGTGCTGACTGACATTCTGGTAACCAGCTTTACCCTGCCCCCCAACCCTTCCCTCCCCTGGGACGCAGCACACATTGTTCTGTTCTGTGTTCACCTGCACCCACCACTATACTCCACCAAGCCCCTGTCATTATGACCACACCTGACTCAACCTTAAGGTCAGTGGATCACCTGGTACCCCTGGACTGAAGTCATCACTGAGACAGACTTATACACCAAGTGGAATAATATTGTTATCACCTCTACTCTACACACCTGACTCAGCCTTAAGGTCAGTGGATCACCTGGTACCCCTGGACTGAGGTCAAGACAGACTTATACACCAAGTGGAATAATTTTGTTATCACGTCGACTCTACACAAACATAAACAGGTTCAAACGGCTCAGAAATAAAGTAATCAGAGAAATTGCCAAGGCAAAGATAAACCACTACCCAAGTAAAATTTACAGTTTAAAACAAACAAATAATTTTCAATGGTTTTCCAAAATTAAACATCTGTGTGGACTATCAAATAATTTCTCCACCATCCCCTGTGTCTCCCATCTCTCTCACTCTGCATCCAATGACAAAATGAACCATCACTTCTCCACCATCTGTCAGACCCACCCTTCGCTTGACTACACGAAGCTCCCCGGCTATCTACCCTCTCCATCCTTACCTCACTCTTGTGCACTTTGAAGAGTTTGTTTGCTTTCCCATCAAAGCCTTGTCTGGCCTGATGGAGAGCATTTTATCGGATGTAGCTTCCTGTCTGGAGGCAAACTCAGACATATCAGAAGACAACGAGTTTTTACAATAGGATAAATGGCCGCCTTGGCAGCCCTTACCCATTATCCCCCTCTTCTCAATCATTCCTCAGCATGGGTTACAGATATCCATCTCATCCACCTCTACCAAGCAATGTGTGGAGGCCTCTTCTGACTGCTGGGAATTTCCTAATGTGAATTGTTTGCCTCTCACTGCCAAGATCGTCAAGAATACTTCGGCTGTGCATGACGTACACCCTGCCAAAGTTCCGCCTGGACCACCCTCTCACCCGGCCTGGTTAATGTGGCAACAGCGCTTCGCTTGTGTGTGTTCCTGTGCATATACGAGTACAAAACACTTATTTCGAATCAGCAAGCTTCATCCTCCATATTCGGGAACACACACAAGCGAAGCGCTGTTGCCACATTAGCCTAGCCGGGTGAGAGGGTGGTCCAGGCGGAACTTTGGCAGGGTGTACTTGACTCTCAGTCTTCTTTGCCTTGCTCTGGTGCTTCGACCCCTACCCACTCCTGGTCCTCGTCTCATTCTCCTGCGTTTGCCCTTGGTGACACATGAGTCAAGCTCTCCTTTTCTATGGACATGAAGCTGCAGTGGTTGTTTGTCGTTAACAAGGCCCTCCAACTGCAGCATGAACTGGCTGAAGTAAAGATGTCTGCAGTCACATCCCGGTTCATCTACATCTCCAGAAAGTGTCAGGACATCATCGAGAGAGTCAAGTATGGTGAATATTTTTGTCTCTCCCTCACATTCCTCAGGGTTCGCCTGAGAGGCCTTGTGGCGTTGTATAGTCCCCAAGAAGATTTAATGTACCCCAGCTCCATAGTCCCCAAGCAGACTTAATTAAAGTACCCCAGCTACATAGCACCCACGCAGACTCTTAAGAACCCCAGCTACATAGTACCCATGCAGACTCTTAAGAACCCCAGCTACATAGTACCCACGCAGAGTCTTAAAGAACCCCAGCTACATAGTACCCATGCAGACTCTTAAAGAACCCCAGCTACATAGTACCCATGCAGACTCTTAAGAACCCCAGCTACATAGTACCCACGCAGACTCTTAAGAACCCCAGCTACATAGTACCCAAGCAGACTAAAAGTACCCAAGCTACATCTTCACCTGGTTTCCTGTTGATGTTGACCAGAGTCTTGCCGAGGGACACCCTGGTGTGTACGCTGCCTTTCGTTTCCTCAAGGATCTTCTTCTTCAGATTTTCCGATATTTTTAAGGGGCCGTCGTTTCCTGTTTTGGGCATCCTGTTCTATCATTATCTTGTCTTGCTGGTCCCTCGCAATTCTGTTCTTCCATCTAAGCTTCGGTCTTCCTCTACCTCCTCTTTCCTCCACTTCTATATTCATGATTCTTCTTCACACTTGGTTCTCTTCCGTACACATACAATGTCCATACCACTGTAGTATTCTTTGCTGTACCATCTCCGATACTTCCATCATCTTGGAATATGTTCATTCCGGATACTATCTCTTCTTGTGACTCAATATATCCACCTCAGCATTCACATTTCCGCAATTTCCAGTTTCTGTTCTTGAGCTTTCATTATATTATAAAGCTTCCATTTAATCTTTGCACTAATTCTCTTGTCACATAGAACTCCGGTTGACTTTCTCCAGTTAATTCAAGCTCACTGTATTCTCTGGCTACTTTCAGCCTCAATATCTTTGAAACTTCTGATCCCAGGTATTTGAAATTCTGCACCTTCTTGATATTTTTTGCATCCATTCTGTCTTATCCCTGCCCTGCCTCCCATCACCTCTCACCCATCAATAATCCATCATAAGTTCTGCTTAAGCTTCATGCCTCTATCCTCCAGGGCTTGACACCTTTCCAGTTTTTGTTCCTCTCCATCCTTGCTCAAGTCAACCAATACAATGTCATCCAAGAATAAAGCACTACATGTAACCTCCTCTCTAACATCTGCAGTCATCTCATCCATCACAAGATCGAAAATGTAAGGGCTGAGAACCGACACTCTTCTGTCATTCTAACAACACTTCTTACTCGAGCCGTTGCACCTGCATACATACTGTATCTTGCAGAACAATTACATACATCTTAGGAACTTCTTTCACCTTCATACATCTCCAAACTTCCTGCTTTGAAACCCAATCATACACTTTCTCCAGATCAATGAACACCAAGTGTAGCTCTTTCTGCTTTTTTCTGAACTTCTCTGTTGGCTGTCTCAAAGAAAATATTGCATCCACTGTCCCTTTTCTGGTATAAACCAGAACTGTTCTTCTCTTACACAAGTTTCTCTCCATATTCTCTCTTCTATCTAATACAGAACTCACGCATAGATTTCCATCATCTAAAACATAGGTTTTATGCCTCTGTAATTACTACAGTCCTGGATGTCTCCTTTCTCTTTATAAATCAGTGCCAGTACATTGTAGCCAGCCAATCTCATAATATATTCACTCCTTTTCTCCCTAAACATTTCCACTCTTTGACTGGTAATACCATCAGGACCAACTGCCTTTCCTTCTTTCATTTTTAGTAACGCTATTTGTACTTCCTCTCCGTTAATATCTTGTACTTCTCTTACATGCTGATTTCCATCTTCTATAGTTTTCCTCATTCAATAATTCCCTGGTGATGTGGGCAAAACTTTAAGGGTTTTGGTGCCCCTTCGGCCCCAGCCACAAGCTTTTAGTTCTTCAACTGTCCCTCTTTCCTTTCTATCTCCTTCCTGCTTGCTGTCTCCACTCTCCATCACCTTTTTCTTGAGCTGTATGACCTCGCTGTTGCGGAGCCTAATATCAATCAATCAATCAATCAATCATTCAATAATTTCTCAAAATACACCATGTATTTACACCATCCTTATCTGTCAACACACTCCCTCCTCATCCTTGATCTACTTGATGTGTGTTAGATCTTTGGTGGCTTTGTTTCTGTTCTTCGCTATCCTATACATATTCTTCTGTCCCTCTGTCGCCTCTAGCTGCTCATAGAAATCATTCGTTGCTGTCGCCTTACCCTGTGCTACTGCTCCTTTGTATTCTATACAAGCCACTTTCCAAGCCTCTCTAATCTCTTTCGAAACATTTGTGTCATAGGCTCTCTTTGCTTTTTTCTGTTTACTGATTTTTCTCCAGTGTATTCTGGTTCAACCACCAAGTTTCTTTATTATTTTGTTGTTCTTTACCAAATGTTTTACTGACAACTTCTTCCTCTTTATCAAATCACATTAATATTCTCTTTCCACCAGGTGTTCGTATTTTATTCTGGTTTGATGTTACACAGAAATGCTTCATTAAAGTCTGCCTCAGTTCTTGATGTTTCATTCTACACCCTTTTATCTTTGGTTCTCCCTTCGAAGTTCAAATTCCTGCAGTAAAATAATCTGATACCACTAAACACACACAACCCCCCCCCCAAGCCTGTCCCCCAATTCCCGTACCCCCCTAGCACACACAACCCCCCCTCCCCAAGCCTGTCTCTCTATTTCTGCACCCCCCTAAACACTTTCCCCTCTTATCGTTTTACAATTCTTTAGTTCAGCCAGTTGCCCTCTCCTATACAAAATGATATCTATCTGTGTCTGCCTTACTACACTGCTGTATGTAGCATAATTTTTGCACGTAAAGAAGGTGTTACAAATTGCAAGATCAAATGCCACTGCGAAATGCACTCTTCATTCTCCTTCCTCATTCATCTCGCCGATGCCATGTCCTCCATAAACTCTACCTATATTTTCACCAACATGTCTATTTAGGTCACATCCGATAATTACTCTCTCGTCTGCAAACATCGACGTCATGAACTCATTCATTGTTCTCCAGAACTCAATTTTATCTTCCTATTCACATGCTACTTGTGGAACACATCTAGTTACTATGTTCAACACCTTTTCTCCACTACACACCTTTATTCGCATTATTCTATAATATATCCCTTTAACCTACACTTCCTTATCTTTCATATATCCTTGCTGATAATGATCCACTTCTTCCATAGTTGTTAGCTCCACTGTACAGCATCTTATAACCAATGCCTATCTCCTTTGCTTTATTTAATTTCCATCTTCTTTCCTGTAAACACAATATATCCATCTGCTTTCTCTCCATAACATCTACAAGCTCTACAACGCCTGGTAATGCTGCCAACATTCAGGGTTCTGACTCGTTTCCTCTAGGATGGTTCCCCTTATTACTGTTGACTGTAGTCTTCCTCAACTACCTCCACTTGAGATTTCCTTCCATTTCCTCTCGTGTCTTCCACCCTGTGATGTCTCCCTGGGGCAGGGGGCTACAAATATCTCCCCAGCATCCCTGCTTGTTGTTAAATGACTAAAAGCGGCTTTCACTTCAATTGTCCCTATTTTCATGTAACCTTAGTACTTATTGTCCCACCTCTCAATCACTTTCTTCCTCTGGGGCCATATGACCTCGCTGTTACAGCGCCTAATATCAATAAATAAATAAATCAACCACTGTGTGATGTGTGGAAACTTCATAATGACTAGCCTTGGTGCTGAAGAGTTGGACTCATCTTCTGGTACCGTTCACCCTTGTTGAAGTGTGTCTGGTGTGTGACTGACCATGACTCCATGATGTGTTCTGTTAGGAGTAAACCATCATGTCCTACTGCCTCCACCTATGAGCCTCCAAGTCCTGGGAACTTGTTTCTGTGGAAGTGACCACGTTGCTTTCAGCCAGGAGTTAACGTGTCTCATGGTTGTGATTGATGCTAGTCCCCAACTCGTGCCTCTATTACCACAGTACTTCATCCACCATCACCTTCCCAGTGTATTACCACAGTCTACTACCACAGTACTGCATCCACCATCAAGGGGTCCATAATGGTGGTGAAATCACACTGGCGTGATGATCATAAACGGTGAATAAAACCCACTCTTGTTGACGGAAATAATATATTAATCCATACAGTTTCGGTGGACACTGCCAACATCTTCAGTGGTCTAGCGAGAAGAAAGGAATGACATAGATACTACATAGGTATGAACTTATATACAGTTTGTGGAGGGGGAGGGAAGGAGGTGTCAGTGGGACCTCCACCGATCCTGACATGATCTTTCAGCTTCAGGAAGGTACTCTGGATCTCATCCTCACATCGGGACTGATAACATCTCAGAACCAGTGCTCCACGGTGCCAGTTTTATTCTCTGTTCATGTCACACTTTGGCTTCATTATATTCTACGTGCTGGGTCTACTGCTCCTGCCACTCGTTTACATATTGCTGTGCGTGTAAATAATTATATTCTACCTGCTGGGAGTACTGCTCCTGCCACTCGTTTACATATTGCTGTGCCTGTAAATAATTATATTCTACCTGCTGGGAGTACTGCTCCTGCCACTCGTTTACATATTGCTGTGCCTGTAAATCATTATATTCTACCTGCTGGGTCTGCTGCTCCTGCCAATCGTTTACATATTGCTGTGCCTGTAAATCATTGTATCAGATTATTTTACTGAGGGAATTTGAACTTGGAAGGGAGAACCAAAGATTAAAGGGTGGAGATTGAAACTGAGGGAGACTTTCATAGAAGCATTTCTGAGTAACGTCAAACAAGAATAAAATCTGAAGACCTGGTGGAAAGAAAATATTAATGTGATTTGAAAAGAGGAAGAAATTGTCGGTAAAACATTTGGTAAAGAACAACAAAATATATAAAGAAACTTGGTGGTTGAACCAGGATACACTGGAGAAAAACAGTAAACAGAAAGAAGCAAAGAGAGCCTACGACACGAATGTTTCGAAAGAGATTAGAGAGTCTTGGAAAGTGGTGTGTATAGAATACAAAGGAGCAGTAGCACAGGGTAAGGCGACAGTAACGAATGATTTCTATGAGCAGCTAGAGGCGACAGAGGGACAGAAGAATATGTATAGGATAGCGAAGAACAGAAACAAAGCCACCAAAGATCTAACACACATCAAGTAGATCAAGGATGAGGAGGGAGAGTGTTGACAGATAAGGATGGTGTAAATACAGAGTGGAATGATTATTTTGAGAAATTATTGAATGAGGAGAACGATTGGAGAATGATAGAGGATGGAAATTAGCATGTAAGAGAAGTACAGGATATTACGGATTTGAAGTACAGATAGCGTTACTAAAAATGAGAGAAGGAAAGGCAGTTGGTCCTGATGGTATTACCAATCAAAGAGTGGAAATGTTTAGGGAGAGAAGGAGTAAATATATTATGAGATTTGCTGGCTACAATGTACACTCGTGATATGTAATCTCTGACCAGACGAACGGCAGGAGGCACCACACATACCCTGCATTCGAACTCAGCCTCTTTAGGTAGACTGGGAGGGGAAATGAGCAATACCAGGCGATTCAAAGCTTTCTGCTCATCACACTCTGGTCAGAAATTATGTACCACGAGGCCTCTCAGGCGAACCCTGAGGAATGTGAGGGAGAGACAAAAATATTCACCATACTTGACTCTCTCAATGATCTCCTGACACTTTCTGGAGATGTAGATGAACCGGGATGTGACTGCAGACGTCTTTACTTCAGCCAGTTCATGCTGCAGTTGGAGGGCCTTGTTAATGACAAACAACCACTGCAGCTTCATGTCCATAGACAAGGAGAGCTTGACTCGTGTGTCACCCAGGGCAAACGCAGGAGAATGAGACGAGGACCAGGAGTGGGTAGGGGTCGAAGCACCAGAGCAAGGGAAAGAAGACTGAGAGTCAAATACGTCATGCACAGCCGAAGTATTCTTGACGGTCTTGGCAGTGAGAGGCAAACAATTCACATTAGCAGATTCCCAGCAGTCAGAAGAGGCCTCCACACATTGCTTGGTAGAGGTGGATGAGATGGATATCTGTAACCCATGCTGAGGAATGATTGAGAAGAGGGGGATAATGGGTAAGGGCTGCCAAGGCGGCCATTTATCCTATTGTAAAAACTCGTTGTCTTCTGATATGTCTGAGTTTGCCTCCAGACAGGAAGCTACATCCGATAAAATGCTCTCCATCAGGCCAGACAAGGCTTTGATGGGAAAGCAAACAAACTCTTCAAAGTGCACAAGAGTGAGGTAAGGATGGAGAGGGTAGATAGCCGGGGAGCTTCGTGTAGTCAAGCGAAGGGAGGGTCTGACAGATGGTGGAGAAGTGATGGTTCATTTTGTCATTGGATGCAGAGTGAGAGAGATGGGAGACACAGGGGATGGTGGAGAAATTATTTGATAGTCCACACAGATGTTTAATTTTGGAAAACCATTGAAAATTATTTGTTTGTTTTAAACTGTAAATTTTACTTGGGTAGTGGTTTATCTTTGCCTTGGCAATTTCTCTGATTACTTTATTTCTGAGCCGTTTGAACCTGTTTATGTTTGTGTAGAGTCGACGTGATAACAAAATTATTCCACTTGGTGTATAAGTCTGTCTTGACCTCAGTCCAGGGGTACCAGGTGATCCACTGACCTTAAGGCTGAGTCAGGTGTGTAGAGTAGAGGTGATAACAATATTATTCCACTTGGTGTATAAGTCTGTCTCAGTGATGACTTCAGTCCAGGGGTACCAGGTGATCCACTGACCTTAAGGTTGAGTCAGGTGTGGTCATAATGACAGGGGCTTGGTGGAGTATAGTGGTGGGTGCAGGTGAACACAGAACAGAACAATGTGTGCTGCGTCCCAGGGGAGGGAAGGGTTGGGGGGCAGGGTAAAGCTGGTTACCAAAATGTCAGTGAACACTAAGTCTAAGGTAATGTTGCCCGATATGAAATTTACTTGTCACGACCGCCCTAGCCGACCTCGATTAACAACAACTTTCACACAAAACTTTCACACGGGCTTTCGTACATTTACTTACGAGTTCGAAGTTAACTCCTTCACTAAACAAATTAATCTTAATTATTTTAGTATGTCGCTCATTGTAGAATGATTTATAATCATAGGTAGTGATAGTGATATTGACGTGTATAAATAAGTTGTCGTCATCGAGTGGGGCAGAAGAGAAGCTACGGTACCAACATCACCAAAAAGCTTCACTGTCTCATCTAGTGAGACACCCAATAATCTCGGGGCCTCGCAAGAGTCACGGGCTACTGACACCCTACAGTCCCGAGGTATAAAAGAAGTATAAAAAAAACAATATATCATATGTTGTAAATTTACGTTACGAATGGCAATGAAACTTCCTTTATTCTTTTTCTTGTTCCTGTGTCGTAATGTTATCTCTAAATCGATCCTTATCCTACTTAACTGGGCAGCTGGTATATAATCGGATACTTATCATGAGAAGTGAACGATATATTGTTTAGTTAAGCTGTATTGGAGTTGCAGCTTGATGTCCAGACGTGGTTGTGTATCAAGTTCTTTTGTATTGCACGTATGTGAGAATTCCCTCTAACACTTCTCCCCGCCTGTATAATCCACTCTGTATGGTGTGTTCTCTTCACTGCCTCCGTAAATACTAACTTTCCGGCTTCCAGACTAAACCTGGTAATTTATGATCTAGTGCTTCACAACCCAGAAATATATTATCGAGATATTCGACTGATTTCTTGGATTTGTGATGTTATGCGATTGTTTCTTTAATTAAGTTCGAGTATATTTTCAGATGGCTCGAAATTTTGGTATTATAATTATATAAATAAATTCGAAAATCTTTTTAGATGGCTGTAACTACTGGCAATATAAATGTTAAATAACAACGATAATTGCTGATATTATGTCGTTAATTAACGCTGCTCTGTGGGAAATAATTACCACATTGTCACTGGTTGGAATGTCTACAACTTACTTTAATGAAAGCTGTAACTGAAGGTTGCTAGTATTTAATAAATTAAAGTCACAACAGATAAATAGCTTGGAAGAAGGAAACTGGATCTTAAGACGGTCTGATGTGACGATGATATGGTCGATCAGGGCAGGTCCGATGAGTGCTCCGGGTGGATGGCAGAAGAGGCAGTAAATGATTGTGATGTGTGTGTGTGTGTTACTGGCAGATTTCCTTATTTTTTCTGTGATAATTGGCTGACATGATGATATAGTGTAATTTATTTCTATACTCTGAGATTAATATATCTTATAGTCATCTAGTATATGTCATAAAAATACAAACTCCAATTTTCTTTCATCTACTTCTCTCTCTCTCTCTCTCTCTCTCTCTCTCTCTCTCTCTCTCTCTCTCTCTCTCTCTCTCTCTCTCGACTTAATTAACAACATAGTGGTTGTGTGTATACTAACCTTTGTTGTCTACAGTTTACACAGTAGTCATGTGTGTGTTGTAGAGGACAGGAGGGTGACACAATAGTAATGAAGGAACACCAACATGGACAACACAAAACACACCAAGAAAACCAATATACTATATGTGTAATGTATAAGTAAATACATTGACTTGGTAACATATTAGGCAGAGAAAAGAGGTTGTATGAGAGACAAACAATGTTGAATGATAAGTGACTGTTGTGACTCTAGTTGTAACATCTTCTATGTGTTACCCTTCCCACTAACCAAGATGACAAACATAAAATTAATGTCTGACACAATATTACTCAATGTGTTTCCCTTCACACTAACCAAGATGACAAACATAAAATTAATGTCTGACACAATATTCCTCAATGTGTTTCCCTTCACACTAACCAAGATGACAAACATAAAATTAATACCTTTACATTCTCCTATTCGTTCCTCTCCCTCCCCTTTCTATACCCTACCTACCCTTCCCATCCCTCCCCTATCCCTCCTCTCCCTTTCCTTCCTTTACAGCTTCATATCTCTCTCTATTCCTCTCTCCTTTACTTTACTATCCCCAATCTTCACTTCCTTCCCATTAACCTTTTCTCCTATCCCTTCCTACAATTTCCTCCCTATCCTTCATTCCTACTCTTCCTTCTTCTAACCCTCACGTCCTTCCTCTCTCCTTCCCCTCACACCTCCTACCTCCATCCTTCCTCTCTCCTTCCCCTCACACCTCCTACCCTCCATCTTTCCTCTCTCCTTCCCCTCACACCTCCTACCCTCCATCCTTCCCCTCTCCTTCCACTCACACACCCTACCCTCCATCCTTCCTCTCTCCTTCCACTCACACACCCTACCCTCCATCCTTCCTCTCTCCTTCCCCTCACACACCCTACCCTCCATCCTTCCCCTCACATATCCTACCCTCCATCCTTCCTCTCTCCTTCCCCTCACACACCCTACCCTCCATCCTTCCTCTCTCCTTCCCCTCACACACCCTACCCTCCATCCTTCCTCTCTCCTTCCCCTCACACACCCTACCCTCCATCCTTCCTCTCTCCTTCCCCTCACACACCCTACCCTCCATCCTTCCTCTCTCCTTCCCCTCACACCTCCTACCCTCCACCCCATAGTATTTACGACCGCCTACAAGACTTATCACAGGATGTACCAAAATATCTAATATATATAGTGTTAATATTAGACAAATACATGTCACATATACAAATAAAATATATTCATGTAGTGTTACAAGAAAAGATACACATACATGAAAGATATTGGTTTTATATACTGTATGTGTGTTAATGTGTGTGTGGCCTTGTAATAATGTATGTGTGTTAATGTGTGTGTGGCCTTGTAATAATGTATGTGTGTTAATGTGTGTGTGGCCTTGAGATAGTGTCATGGCGTCATCCGTAGGGACAGTGGAGGAAGAGATAAAACATATTAGATAATGAACTCCAGTGTACTGCGAGTAATTTATTCCTTTGTAAATTATTGTGTTCTTACTTCTTGCAAATCAATGTAGTATACTTTATTTTAAGTCTGACAATTGATCCATGTTAGTTTATCAATAACCAAACAACTTTTCTGTATCTAGGGAAGATCACAAGCATTCCAGATTGGTACACCCACACACACACACAAACACACACACACACACATATACACATACACACACACATTAACCACAAAATTCGTTTTACCTTCATACAGTAGTCTAAGTTAGTCTTGAGGGAATATAATGGTCAATAATTTTACAACGATAGGGATAGTACGAACCCAACACACACACACACACACACACACACGTTTCCTGTCACTTACACATATATCCAATTTCTCTCTCTCTCTCTCTCATGAGACAAGACAAGACAAGAACGCTACTGTCAAATACTCTGTATAAAACTCTCTTGCGTAAAGCATCCATGAATGGGCGGTACAACGAAGTTGGAGGTGTGTCTGGGAGACAAATAACTTGTAAACGACATGACTGGTAAAGAAAAGATCAGAGTATAACTGGTCCGGCAAAGAAAGGTAAATAGTAAGTAACATATGAGTCATAAATAAGATGTCCATCAGGCTATATTTAGAGTAGGAGCGGGTAACATCCGGCCCACAGAGGCATATTGTGTGGCCCGTGAACATACTCCGAATTAATAATGGAATCCGGCCTGCAATGGGTGGCCAACCTCTGCCTGCAGACCAGATACAGCCCATGAAGGCCTATGGTCCGGCCCGAGACAATGATTGGCATTAATATTGCAATCCGGCCAACGAAACTCCATCCAAAAGAGACTTGGGCAACTGCACTAAGTACTCTGTTGATGGGTACAGCTCTCAGCGTGTACTCAAGGCTTTCAGATACGTCAGCCTTGGACTACAATCAGGTTAAAAATGCAGTGTTGAAGAGAGTTAACTTGAGTGAGGACGGTTATAAGGTCAAATTTAGAGATGCTAAACCGGAAGTGGGTGAGAGTCCTGAACAATATATTGTAATACTTAACAACACCTGCATAAGTATTTTTTTTTTTTTTTTTTTTTTTTGCTCTTTGGCGTCCATCAAAAGACAGACAACATAACATAAGGGTAAGCGGGACCCATGAAAATCCAATGACTACATACACACACACATATACACACACACACATCACGAAAACATAACAGAATGAAACATGAGATTTCAGACAAATATTTACTGTCATTACCCTGGTCCTGTACTCCAACATATCATATCCTATAATCTGTTCAAACTTCATGAGATATGTTTAATTAACACTATGAGATAGATCGAATGTTTTGAGCTTCACTCCATTCCAGTTGACTCCTCTACTCTCGAATCACACCAAATTACCTTTAAGACACTGAATAAGACAGCCGGGCTTCAAACATTTGGTATAAATAGAGCTGATAAAGCTTTGGATTTTGCCTTATCGACGACCCACGATAGGATAGTAATCTTTACTGATTCATTAAGTTCACTTCAAGCTATTAAATCCTTAAATACAACTAAAAACGAAATACAGGGAAATATCATTAGTAAGCTGTTTTGTGCCAATAAATCAATCAAGCTATTATTGGTATAGTGGAACCAGCACAGCTGGATTGCAATAGAATACACCCCTTCTCCAGCCCAGGCCCCGTATAGGCATAATCTGGGCTAGAAGGGTCTATTCCGTGACGATCATCAGAAGTAAATTAAAATTCAAATCTGGCGCTGTACTGATAGTGGAGCCACCTGGTGGTGGCGTGATGAGGTATTAAGCCCGCTCCCCACTGGTCACCGCTCGGTCACTCTGTCGCGGAACACGTACCTGTCAACATCTACGCTCCTCGCTGCTACGCTATGGTATTGTGTCACGTGTTCCTGCTATCGTTTCTTTTGTGTTCTAGTGGCTTGCCTGCTTTGCAGATGTGTTTGTGTGTGTGTGTGTTTTAGGAGTTATAGAGTGTTAGTGTGGGTTTTTTTCTTTTTCTAGGGCTGATTCATGTTTCTTCCCTAGTGAAGGGGGCTCTTTTGGGCCTCCTTTTTCGGAGTTTTCTCCTTCTTTCCCCCTCTCACCCTTCCTCCTGCCACTAGTACACTTATTTGGTGTGTTTTCCTCATTTTTTTTTAGGTTTTTAGCGAGGTTAGCGTCCCCATGTGGGGCCCTTGCCTCCCCACGTGGTGTGTGTGTGGGGGCTTGTAAGCCCTCTTGTGCCTTCCCCGAGTATTGTATAAACCCTCGCGGGTTGTGGGGAGTGAGAATTGTGCCCAGGTTCTCCCTTCCTCTCCCGTGCGTGTTTTTTAGTGTGTTTTGTGTTTTCCCAGTGTGGTGTTCCTGGGTTGTTGCCCCTCAGGCTGCCTGTGCCCGTCCTTCGGGGTCCTTCAGACCGGGGGGTCTTTTTCCCCGCTCCATGTGGCGGTTTTTTTTAGTGGTTTTACGGGGGTTTTCCCTGGCGGGTGCGCGTGGGGTTGTTGTGTTGTGTTTCCTGGTACCCCCGGGAGCAGTGGGCTACGTCTCCCGCGCTACCTTTTCCATGTTTTGTGTTTTCCCGTGTTTTTACAGTGTTCCAGTGATTGCACGTGCTAACCCATGTTTGTGTATTCTCTTTTTTCTCCATCAGCCTACTCGTGCCTTATGTGCTTCGTCGGGGTGTACTGTGCGGGTCTCCCCTGATGGCCACCTGCACTGTTCGCCTCACGCACCCTGCTTCACTCCCTTGGGTTACGACCCCTTGGCGTGTGGTGTGTGCCGCCCCTGGGCTGAGTTGTGTCGGGTTACCTCCCCTTCTGCCCGCTCCAAACTCCCCGTCCTTGCTTCTCTTCATATAGCTTGGACGAGGGCTAGGAGAATGGCCCACAAGCGAGACGGTTCTTCTTTGTCGTGGGCGGACCCGATTTTGTCTCTCGGAGTCTCAGGGGCTAGAACCCCCTGCGGCTCGAGAGATTGAGCCTCCTTCCCTAGACGGTACTACGACTCCTTCTCGGGGCTTCACACCCCGGGAAGCGAGCGAGTCTGTCGCACTGGTTACCCTGCCTACCTCACCGGTACAAGAGCCCAGCAGGGAACCTCCAGCTTCGTCGCCCTCTAGAGCCGGCTCTTCGGGTCGCTCTAGAGGACGCAAGCGATCGGCAAAAAGGTCCCGCCACACCAAGAAGTCCCGGGCTCATCGCCATTCTCCTTCCTCCTCGTCTTCGTCTTCTTCATCCTCTTCGTCTTCGTCGGGGGACTCTCCTTCACCCGTCCGCAAACCCCGCAAGGGTAAGCGGGGGGAGGTGAGCCCCTCGTCGTTGAAGATTGTGAAGATCTTCCATACCCTTATGCCTCACGCCATTCCTGCCCTTATTCCTGCGGTTACCCCCGTGCAGCCTCCGGCTGTTGCTCCGGAACCCGCTCCTCCTCTCACCCTTGCCCCTCCTCCTGCTTCTGCTCCGGTCCGGGGCGCGAGTCCACCCGGGGATATTGGAGACATTCCCGTCCCTTCTTTATCTCCGGGACTCGAGTCTCCGGCTGGGGACGTGGCTGAGGAGTTGGCTACCTCCTCCCCTCCTTCCCCGTCGCCCCCTCCTACGGACGACGGGTACCTCCCCTACTCTTGGGGTCTCCTTCCTCCTTCCTGGACCCACTCTTCGGAGGAGGGCAGACTTGTGGCTTAGACGTGTGGACCCGGAGGGATGATGTCCTGGTGAAGTGGGGGGCAGTTGAGAAGGGCGACGCTATTCCCTTCTACAAGGTTCGTCCCATCTCGGTGCCTGTACCCACTTCATCGAAGGTATCCTCTGCGGCTACCCTGGACGCGATGGGTTTTTTGGTGGAGTACAGTAACTTACAGCTGTCCGAGGCTTGGAGGATTGACCGCTCCCATGGGAACACGGCAGTCCTCCTTTCCCCGGACGCGTACTTCCCAGGGGATAAGGGTGAAGGGGACCTGGACATTCCAGCCATTTTCCATAAGTCCCTGGACCACCAGAAACACAACGTGACCAGGAAACCACCTCCTCCGTCTTTCCCCGTCGTCCTCCCTCATTCCCGTGCCCCGCCGGGTTTGAGGGAATGCCTGTGGAAGACGGAGAAGGAGCCTCCGGTCCCCTATCAGCTAAAGGAGCCCGACGGTAAGTTGCGGCAGGCAGAGTCGGCGGCTAGATTGGAGTTGGCACATACCATCTCCACGGGGGCGGCCGCTTCTCTTATAAGGGACTGCCTCAACGCCCTCACCAACACCTACCACGAGATGTCGGGTTTACAGCTAGCGTGAGTACTATTACTTCTGGTGTTGTGTTGTTCGAGGGATACAGGGTAGAGGGTCTCTCTGTTTACTCCCGTGTCTCTACCCCCGGATTGGCTCGGTTGTCCTTGTTTACCCCTTACAGTGACACCCTCTCGTCCATGGCCACCGTCATGGAGGGCGTCGCGGCGATGGCTACCCACAACATGCGGGAGGAGGCGAAGATTTTCGCCGAGGCGAGATTGGCAGCCCGTCAGGCAGCCGCTAAATCTGCGCCAGAGATGGCACAGAGGGGAGTGGTGCGAGCTGCCCCCCTGTCCCCTGCCTTCTTCGACCAGCCGGCGACAGACGCTATCTTCTCCTCTCTCCCAGCTGTGATTAATCTCCCAAAATCCTCTACCTCCAAGTAAGTACCTCTCGTTAATCCCATTACCTGAGTTATTCTTACACAGGAGGTGAAATTAGAGGAAAATAACGGTCCCCCTTTTTTCCTAATCAATCTGTTTGTCCATAGGCCACGTGCCCCACAGCCTTCCAGACTGGCTTACCAGCCCCGAAGGCCCTCCCAGCCTTCGAGACTACCGAGGCCTTCATACCCCACTCCCTTGAAACATCACAACAGGTTCTCCCAGAGGGGCCAGCAGCCGTTTCGTGGGAGAGGACAGGGCTCCAAGCCCTTCCCAAAACCCAAGTCCTCCTTCGCCCACCCCTCCCAGAAGGACCGCTCCACTTGAGGGTCCCACTCTGGGCTGCCTCACGGGGTGGTCAGCAGCCTGGCCCTCCCACGGCTGGGCAGCAAGGGTGATACGTCAGGGCCTGTCCTGGCCCTGGATAACTGTTCCGGTGAGTAACTGTGGTTGTTAACTCTCCTAGTCTGACATTTCTGACATATGACATAACCCTCCTCCCAACCTTGGGTTCCCGTTAGGTCAAAATCAGAGTTCCCCTTTGCGGTCAAAATCTCATCCTCTCTGCCCATCATTCTACCCCTCCAACCATCCCCGGGTCCCTCGGGTCCCGGGCTAGGATTAACTGTACTCTCACTGACACCTGTCATTTCCCATTACAGCCACTACGTCTACCTCCTGCCTCAACCAAAGTGTCACTTTCGGTCGTCCCACATGTGTTAGAAATGCGGGAAAAAGGGGTAGTGGAGCGGGCGACGGGGAGGGTCTTTCTTTCTCGTTTATTCACGGTCCCCAAAAAGGACCAGGGAAAAACGAGATTGGTGATGGACCTGAGCAAGCTAAACAAATTTGTGAAAACCTTACGTTTCAAGATGGTTTCGGTTGCCCAGGTCCGAACAGTTCTAAGGAAGGGAGACTGGTTAGCATCCCTGGATCTCAAGGATGCGTACTGGCATGTCCCGATCCACCCCAGGTTTCGCCGTTTTCTGGCCTTCCAGGTGGGGACCGAGACGTTTCAGTTTACCAGGCTCCCTTTCGGTCTCTCTCTAGCTCCTCGAGTCTTCACAAAGCTCGAGAGGGTGGTGGCATCCCGTCTGGCAGAGGCGGGTGTCCCCACCCTCATGTACCTGGACGATTGGTTGCTTCACGCCCCTTCCAAGGAGCAGGTAGCAAACAACGTCAGGGTAGCGAGGGGAGTGCTAGAAGAAATGGGGTTCCTGTTGAACATCCCCAAGTCCTCTCTCACTCCCACTCGCAAACTGTGTTGGCTGGGAATAGAGTGAGTCTCTCTTTCGGCCACCCTCTCTCTCGCTCCAGACAACGCCCGCCGGACCCTCCGCCACGTCCGCCAGGCGCATTTTTCCCGTACTTTCTCTCGCCGCCAGTGGGAATCATTGCTCGGGTCCCTAAATTTTGCGGCCCCTGCAATGCCCCTGGGACGACTGAAACACAGGAGGCTGACGCGGGAGGTAAACCTCCACCTTTCCCCTGCACACAGGGACCTTCCCAGGCAAGTGTCCCCCTCTCTCCACCGTCTCCTTCGCCCCTGGCTATGTCCCGGTGCCCTGTGTCAGCGAGTCCCCTGGGTGTTCCCTTCCCCAGGGATCACGGTGGCGACAGACGCATCGGACGTAGGCTGGGGATACCAGTCTTGCCTGGGACATCAACGGTGCGGGGGATGGAAGGAAGAGGAGAGGCTACTACACATCAATGCCCGGGAGTTGATGGTAGCAAGGGAGTGGCTCAACAGACACCCACAGTTTGCCAGGTTAGGCGTCCGCTTCGATATGGACAATGTTGCGGCCGTGCAGTGCCTGCAGAAACAGGGCACCGCGCGGTCGGAAATTCTCCTGTCCCTGTCAGAACAGATTTTTTCGATAGCGGCCAAGAGGTGCATTCACCTCTCGGCCCGCTATGTGCCAGGGCGGGAGAACGATTGGGCGGACGCCCTATCCAGGTTCAAGGGGACGTCGAGTAGCAACTGCGTCCCCTTGTGTTCGAGTCACTCTGCCTTCGCTACGGGACACCGGAGGTGGACCTGTTCGCCTCCCCATCCACGGCCCTACTTCCTCTGTTCCTAACATTCTCTTCCAGGACAGAGGCGGGAGGCCCGGACGCCTTCACAGAGGACTGGAACAGGTGGGGGTATCTCTACCTCTTCCCACCCCCAGCTACGTCAGTCCTCCTGAAGGCGATCCTCAAGCTGCGCACATTCAGGGGGAGGGTACTCCTCATAGCCCCCCTCTGGCCAGCGCAGCCGTGGTTCAGAGAACTGTCCCGGTGGTGCCCTCATCCTCTTCAGTTGGGATCGGCGTGCCTCTCCAGCACCCTGTCAGCACCACTCCAAGCGTCACTGAAACTACACGCTTGGAGTTTCTACGGGGAGTCCTCAGCAAAAGGTTCACTAAGGAGACAGTGGACAAGATGCCGAGGGCTCATCGTCAGTCGTCGGTGCGACAGTACGAATCGTGCAGGAAAAGATTCCAGGACTTCTTGCGAAGACACCCCTCCAGGGTCATCTCGGAGGACACGGTCCTGGAATTCCTCACGTGGCTCGCCGATTCAACCAACAGGGCCCCGGCGATGGTGCTTGCGCATCACGCAGCCCTGTCTGATCCCCTCCTCCTAGGTTTTAACATTAAGGTTTCGGAGAGGCCTCTCTCTCTCCTGAGGATGGGGATTCGGGCGGGGACCGCACCTCACCGGGCCCAGACTCCCTCCTGGTCCCTTCACCGCGTCCTTTCCTACTTGACCTTCGAGGGGGTCCCTCTGGAGGTTTGTCACCTCCTCCAGAAAGCTCTCTTCCTGCTAGCCTTAGCTACAGGGTTCAGGGCCGATCAGTTGGCAGCCCTTACCCGTCACACAGCTTTTTCATCTGTAAGCCCTAACCTTACTTCTTTAACTATCTCCCCCTCTCCTGCTTTCCTAGCTAAGAACGAGCATGCTGACGACAGGATTGGCCCTCTCGCAGTACCCTCATTCCTGAGGGATGGAAGTTTCCACCCCCTCTGCCCAGTCCACGCATTTACAACTTACGTGGAGGCGACGAGAGGGGCTTCTCCGGACCACCTCTTCTACAACTCTAGGTCCGGTAACCCTCTCTTCCCTAGGTCAATCGCTCGCCTTCTCTGCCGAGTGATAGAGAATGGGGATCCCGGACACACCCCGAGTGCTCACAGCGTTAGGGGCGTGGCCGCCTCCCTCGCCTTCCTCAGGACTCACTCGGTGGAGAGGGTTAGGGATTTGGGGGGCTGGACTTCCACTTCCTCCTTCAGGACCAGGTATCTGTTCCACTTGCTCTCCCCTACCCCCTGTGTGGCTATGGGTACTCCACCCTCCATTCCCTAGGGTCCCCGTGGGAGACACATGAGGGGGAGGGGCCGCCCGAAGGGAAAAGGTCGGGCGACTTAATTCCCGTCACTAATCACCCCATACTTCACCCCCATCATG
Source organism: Petrolisthes cinctipes (assembly GCA_033782935.1). Lineage (NCBI taxonomy): Eukaryota > Metazoa > Arthropoda > Malacostraca > Decapoda > Porcellanidae > Petrolisthes > Petrolisthes cinctipes. Next base: position 61,764 of record JAWQEG010002097.1, on the reverse strand, counting down.
TACAGTTTCATGCTCATCCCCATGTCTCTCATGTGTGTACATATGGTGCGAGATTAATAAATTACATTATTACGGAATTCTTGAGTATTCATTCTCCGAAACTTACTATACTAGGATGAGTGACTGGATATATATTAAACACAGGATTACTGCATCCTTGTGTCCTCCTTCATCCCCTCGGGATCGCATGACCTGAGCCGGGGCCATAGCCCTAGCTCAGAGGACTATAATAAAAAGGGGGGGGGGGGGAAGGGGGGGGCCAGGGTCACCCCCTCTCCTGTACCCAACCCCTCGAGTCTGCCTATAAAGACTTTAGTTGGGTAACAATTCTGGTCTATAACAGAATAGTCTACGGTTTATATTTTATTAGCTACTACTACACTTCCACCACAGCTAGTCCCCTAGCCAGTGTTGGAAGTTGCTTTAGCTTCAGCCTCACCCTGCTCGGTTACCTTTTTGATTCCCCGCTCTCTCGACCGCTCTTAACTAAGCACGTGATTGCCTCCACCTCACCTCCCACCTACCGCATCGCATGCATAGAAAATCCAGCTGTGCTGGTTCCACTATACCAATAATAGTGCATTTGTCGCGGCTTCTAGCCGCTTAAATTGTATTTATTGGTTGTGGAATCAGCACAGCTTTGACTCTCCCACCCACCTCCCGATGCGGCAGGCATTCACTTTCTTTCTCATTGGAGTGACCGAGCGGTGACCAGCGGGGAGCGGGCTTAATACCTCATCACGCCACCACCAGGTGGCTCCACTATCAGTACAGCGCCAGATTTGAATTTTAATTTACTTCTGATGATCGTCACGGAATAGACCCTTCTAGCCCAGATTATGCCTATACGGGGCCTGGGCTGGAGAAGGGGTGTATTCTATAGCAAATCCAGCTGTGCTGGTTCCACAACCAATAAATACAATTTAAGCGGCTAGAAGCCGCGACAAATGCACTAAGATGGGTACCTTCACATTATGGTATCTATGGCAATGAACGGGCTGATATACTAGCTGTGTCAACTGCTGATCTGGACCTTAGCATAGTCTGTATGGATCTCAGGTGTTTCCCTCATTAAGTCTCGAATTAATCTCATGTAGCAAAGGCAGTGGACCAGACTAAACATCAACAATAAAGTCAAAACCATTATAGAACCCTGGGTTACGTCATCATGGCGTAGCCGCAGGGACGAGGTGGTGTTGGCCCGACTCAGGGTCAATGCCACATGGGTCACCCACCTTGAACCCTACGTGAATAGAAACTTTCCCGCAAATTGCCAGTCATGCAATTCAATTAAATCAATATCACATCTACTAATTTTTTGCAATGAATTAGAAAATCAGAGAATTAAAATTAAAAAATATTTCCAAATTAAAAAAATTTCTTTCACCATCGACAATTTACTAACAGATGATAAGAATATTATAAACAAACTAATGAGTTTTCTGAGGGAGACAAAACTTTATGACCTTATATAGATTGATATAATAAAATGGAACCATTGGCTATATGCCACTGGTTGATAGCCAAGAAATCCAAAAAGCAAGCAAGCAAGTTCTTATGGTCATGCATCCAGACTTTGTTGAGTCAAGACCTCGTCCTCTCATAGCTCAGCAACAACAGATAACAGTACTGTCCGTGGAGCTATCTTGGTGTACTGGGACCTCTTACTAGCAGTACTCTGTTGTTTCTCTGCCTGGTGTAAAGTAAAAATTAAAGTAAATTTGCAGCGTTTTGCTGCACTGCTGTGTACACCTTCAGTGATTTGGTTTTTGCTGGAGAACAACCAGTAGTTTATAGTAGATAGTAGCTAGTTGTTCCCCACACCAGACCCGCAGCACTCGCTGTCTCAGGGGAAACCCTGTAGTAGGGAGGCCCAGTAGTCTGGTGCATCATATGGGCACCTCTTTTTCTTAAACTACTTTTTCTTCCATATTTTCCGTGCGATCTCCTGGGCCTACAGTTGCCTCTTGGCTGAGCAACGGTATTCGCTTGGGAGGTGGGTTCCTACTACACCACCCCTCGCATTAGGCAGGTTCGGCGGTGGGGAAGTTCCTTCCTCACAAACTCCGATCCCCTAGCTGGTACTGGAGAACACCGCCAGGCTACCACTAGGGGGGAGGGGGCGAGTATAGGTAACTTTTATTCCCTAAATTATTGTCCATTTTTGGGGGTTGATACAATAGTTAAGGGAGTTAGGTAAGTGTGATAGTAGAGGGGTCGGACGTAGTCCGATGCCCCTGATGGATGACCCCCCGAGTAGCCTTCCTCCTCCTCAAGGAGTGAGGTTAACGACCAAGGACCAAACTAGGACAACGGCTGACAATAATGGAACCCCTACGGCAGATAGACAAAGACAACTTGATGTTAAAATTCCTCCTATGAATACTCGCTATGTAAATATTAGATGTGTAGACGAGGGTCAGTCTCTCAAGATTCTTAACCCCTTTATCATGAAAAAGGTACTTGATGGTCAGGCAGGTGGCAGTCTTGATTATGCTAAGAAGTTACGTGATAGTAGTCTCCTGGTGAAAGTACTGAAGTCATCCCAGGCTAAGGATCTCCTTAAACTGACGCAGATTCATGACCTGAAGGTGAAAACCACTATTCCAGTGGGGCTAAATACCTGTAAGGGCGTAATTTTCCATAGGGATTTGGCCGCTCTGAATGAGGCAGACATTTTGGAAGGAATGAAGGACCAAGGCGTTGTTGATGTTCAAAGTATGACCAGGATGAGAGAGAACAAGAGAGAGAAATTTGGCTTATGTTTCATGACTTTTGCTTCAGCCCAGATTCCAGACACAGTTAAGATTGGATACGAAATAGTTCACGTTAGACCATATGTTCAGAAACTGATGCATTGTATCCGTTGTCAGAAATTCGGACACACAGCATTGAGGTGCTTCAATAAAGATTAATTCACTTGTGGTAAATGTGCAGGTAGTCACGAGACAGAATTGTGTATAGAGACAGTTTTCAGGTGTGCTAATTGTGGCGGCCCCCACCAGGCAAGTGCAGGTGACTGCAGGAGCCTTAAAGTGGAGACTGAGGCAATGGCATACATGAGGGCTCATGGTGTCAGTTATGGTGAGGCAAAGAGGAAGGTGGAGGGGGTTAACCAAACTCCCACAGTTTCCTATGCTGCAGCTATGACTGGCACCACTGCTCCTGTTAATACAACTGATGTTAACGTGACTATCCAGGCCAAAGATAACGAAATTAAAGAATTAAAGGATACAGTAAGCAAATTAACGCTTCTAGTAGATAATTTGACCAAGAAACTAGCAGAAATTGCTGAATCAACCCAGCAGAAGAAGCACCACAAAGCTGATAATACTGTATCAACTTCAAGATCTCATGTTTTCGCTCAGGTGACTCCCATGATGCCTACATCCGCCGTTCGAGGACTGTCTCTGTACCTCATGGAGAGGAACAGGCGATGGAGGCTACCGTGGCGAAACCTGCCCGAGGGAGGTCCCCGGGAAGTGCAGGGGAGGAAGAGGGTTTTCCCTCCCAGCTCAAAAAGGTTCAGCCAGACGAACAAGGCCCCAAGAAACCCCATAAACAGCGATAATCTTCGCTCTAACCATACTCCAATGGAACTATCGAAGTCTTAGAGCTTGATTAAATGAACTCAAACCTTTAGCTTGTTCTTACGCTGCCGATATTATTGCCCTTCAGGAAACTCATCTGAACAAACCAAGTCGAAGAAGAGGTTGTTCAGCTTTGGAACTACAGGTTAATTAGGAGGGACCGTGGGGGGAGGGGTGGAGGTGGAGTGGCAATCTACATCTGCCATAACCTCCCTTTCACTGATGTGCCCTGTAATTTTCCTCTGGAAAGTGTCGCTTGCAGAGTAAAATACGGTGGCACCTACCTGACTATCTGTTCTGTCTTCTGTCCTCCTGATACAGTAACTTATGATGATGTTTTTGATCTACAGTACAGTCTGCCCTGTAGAAAATTAATTTTAGGAGATTTTAATGCTCATCATACGTTATGGGGTTCCCTGCAGGATGATAGAAAGGGGGAACAGGTGGCTAGGCTAATCAGTTATTCCAATTTGGTTCTTCTGAACGATGGTAGTCCGACGAGAGTTGATGATAATACTGGTAATTTTAGCGTCCTTGACCTATTTCTGGTCTCCCCATCAATTGCAGCCTCTTGTCAGTGGCTACCCATTGATGACTCATTGGGAAGCGACCATTTTCCTATTTTGATTAAATTTAAAAGCGACACTATTAAAGAGCCTTCAGCACCTAAATTTAACGTAAACAAAACAGACTGGGTGTCCTTCACAAATGGTGTCAATATTGAAATTGTTGGAGAAACCATTGATAATAAAGTAAATAATATTCAAGATAATATCCTCAAAGCCACAATGGCAACAATTCCTAAGACTTCGGTAGATAGCGCAAGGCATAGAGTTCCATGGTGGACTCCAGATTGCCGAAGGGTACTGTATGAGAGGAATAGATCCTACAGGCTTTTCAACAATCACATTAGTGATGAGAACTTTAACAAGTATAAACTTGCGAGAGCTAGGGCTCGTCGAACCATCAGACAAGCCAAACGAGACTCCTGGCGATGCTTTGTCTCTAGTATAAATAGTGAAACATCAATTTCCCAAGTCTGGTCCACTGTAAGAAAATTAAATAAGAAAAAAATATCTAATAAAATTTCCAACATCTCTTTTAATAACATCAACTATGACGAACCTAGAGACATTGCTAACGCCCTCGCCAGGCAGTTCTCTTTTGCTAGCAGCTCTGAAAATTACCATCCAGCTTTCCTGCCCATCAAAGAAGCATCAGAGCTGCAGCATATTGACTTTGCCACAGGAGATGAATGAGATTACAACAGTAATCTAACAATGCAAGAGCTTGTCCAAGCCCTAGGAGCCTGTAGTGGGACATCCCCAGGACCCGATGAGATTCGGTATGAGATGATAAAGCATCTTGATCATGATTCCATGATCAATATGTTGCAGGTGCTTAACGAGATTTGGAGGGGGTCACACCTTTCCAAACTCGTGGCACTTCTCACATGTCATTCCCATACCGAAAGGAGGAGGGGACCCCAGATCGACTTCATTGTATCGCCCTATTGTGCTCACAAGTTGCTTATGCAAGGTCATGGAACGAATTGTTAATCCTAGGCTATTGCATTTTTTTAAATTCCAGGAATTTGCTGGTTGACGTAAAGGTCGATCAGCTAGTAAACCTGGAAGTTCAAATTCAAGAGGCATTTGCCAAAAAACAATTTTTGATTGCAGTATTTTTAGACTTTGAAAAAGCCTACGACATGACTTGGCGACATGGCCTCCTCAAGAAACTATATGCGATGGGATTACGTGGTAACCTGCCCTTTTTTGTTAAGAATTTCATATCTGACAGAACTTTCTCTGTCACTTTCTCGGACATATTTGTCCAGGCAAATGGGGTCCCCCAGGGGAGTGTTCTGTCTCCGACCTTATTTCTATGTATGATCAATGACATTCTACCAGCTCCTCCTCGAAATCTTTATTAAATACTCACTGTACGCCGATGACTGTGCGATATGGCACTCCAGCCTTAATGCAGAGTTTTCGGCAACTCGGATCCAATTGGCACTGGATTTGATTCACAATTGTGGCCTCCAGTGGGGTTTTAGGTTTTTAGTAAGAAAGAGTATAGGGGTTATTTTCACTCATAGGAAGAAGCCAGACGTCCGGCTGACTATGGGTGACAACCCCCTACCTATTCAAAATTCTACTACATTTCTTGGACTGTATTTTGACAGTCGACTGACATGGCGAGTCCATGTCAAATGTTCGATGTGGGTTAATGGATTCAAACATGCTATCAAAAGGACAGGGGAGATTGAGAAGCATCATGGGCTGCGTAGGAACTTTGGCTCTAATTAAAACACCGTTACCGTATTTTTCATGTGGCCCATTGTTAGTAATCCAATTTCTTTCTCCAGATACCTAGAAGCATGGATAAGGTTACCATAACCCTCCCTGTAGTAAGCCACAAACCAAAAGGGTGTAGGAACGCAATGTTCCTTAGGGACATGCTATACAGAGTCATCGAAGATGTTAGGGCAGTAGTCATTGTCACTGTCAACTACATTTGTGGACCGCAACATCTGAACCTTACAGTGAGTATCCCCCACGGTCAGAGAATCTTTTGCCTCAAAAGCTGCTTTGGCAGCAGCATTTGTCTTGAAAGTAATATAGCACCGATTAGACCTACAGTCACTGTCATAAGTGATTTAAATACGAAGAACCACTCCAAAACACTTAAAAATTGAGTGGATAGCGCCATAGGAAAGGGATGCAAGTACATTCGTTAACATTAACGTGTCCAAACCGCTAACAGGTTCGTCGACATAACACCCGACCTGCTGGGTCTTCTCTTATTTGCAGACTTCTGCATACCACCACGACCAGAGAGTGATGTCTCGAAGGCCTGTTCGACCACCGCTTGAGGAAAAGAGAGAGTTTTTTCGTTATCCATATGACATTGTTATTATTAAAATGGCCCCAGGAGCCAAGAGCCTACCAGGCAGATGAGGGGACTGAGCGCTGGTCGCCGTGGGCGGGGTGCCTCTTCCCCCACGGGGCCACTCGTTTTAAAAAGCAGCCCCACTGGCTCGAAAGTTTGCCCACGACGTTGCTGAGTCCCCCTTCCCCAACATCTCCCGGCCCAGACACCCAACCATCCAACATAGGACGGCCCCTAGAGGGCAGTCCCTCTGGAGAGCAACACTGTTGGCTCGTACTGGCAGCCTATTGTATTGGAACCATTTAGTCTGGTCTCTCACTGACGACCTTACTAGCAAGGGAAGCCTTCTCTCTCCGAAATTGGGGCAGTGCAGGGGCGGGAGCCCCCTCTAGTCCAAGTCGCCAGGTCTCAGAGGCACACAAGCCCCCTCACCACGCTGAGGCGGTTCCCGTTGGGGGGGGGGGGGCATATCAATGAGATTTACATTTATATAAGCTGGTATCCTGTGTAAAATTACAATGTGCTGTTTCTGTTCGGCACTGGGAGTCATAATAATATTATTAAGGCTTGGTCCTACCTTCCTTAAACATTGGTTCCAATCCTGGTATTGTGTTTGTACGGCAGCAAACCAGGTGTAGAGCTCTGCTGGGCTTAGATTATTATTATTATTATTATATTTTTTCTAGAGAGAGAGAAATAATAATAATAATAATAATAATAATGTACCGGTTAATCTACATATATTTCAATATCTATCTATATATCTACAGCATATCACATGTAATCCTACAATGTACTCACATGTGTCATAATGACAGACATAACACTTAATTAATAAGCACAGTTCTGCCCTGCGAGCCTCATCGGGTATGAGAGACTGAGTCAAAGGTTAATGTACACAAATGTACACAGTTTGGTAAACTGTTCTTCATGAGAACCTAATATGAATCCGCAGTCTCTTCAAAGGTGTGGGATATGACAATTTGGGTCATAGATCCCCACAGAGTCTTGTTCACTCAGTACAAGATCATTCTCATACTAGCTATCATACAGCTAACACTCCTAGTCCAACCCCTTTTAAAACTCAGAAGTTTATCACTTTGCTAAACACACCTTATCTCCGAAGAAATAAAGACCTAATCTGCCACTATAACTCAACTCTATCAACGCTACCACATCATCGTATCCTGGGCATCTACAACCTGAACACAGTCTCTCCCGGGTGCTCGGGGAGGAGGCTTGTAGTGTGGGAGGGAGCACCCTATCCATTGTGGAAGAGGCTGACCTCCTTCACAAATTGTGAAATTTATGATATTCATTGCTTCTTTTTTAGATAGTTCAATGTTTTTAATTTTGATTATTTTTATATATTACTTTGGTTAATTAGGTTATTTCAGTAAAAAAAATGATATTTTGTTGTTGATATGTCCTTTTAATCATGCTGCTTCTCCCTTTCACGGTGTGTGTATATATTTAATTAATTATATAAATGACCATATCTTAAAATCCTTGGAATTTAATATTATGTTGGGCGGTATATGACCCTAGCTGTTGCATTGCCTAGTTGCATCTACTAATCAATTAATCAATCAATCGGCTATTTTATATGCCCTTCAAGTGATTTTTACTCTCCCGCAGCCTTGCAGCCCTTGGGCAATTTTAATTCTTATCATCCCCTAGTGTTGGCCTTCCTCGAATGTCTTATCCTCCTGGGACGTCGTGGCCGCAGAGTCACATTTATTTGGGTCCCGGTTCATGTGGGTGTCGGTGGGAATGAGCGGGCTCACGCCCTGGCTAGGGCTGCGGCCTCCAGTGCCCAGCCTCCTGCTGGACATCATCCCGTACCTGCTTTAGACCTTCGATCTGCCATTCGTTCCTGCTGGCAGGACAGATGGGACGCCGTCAGGGCTAACAAGCTACACGACATGCACCAGCGCCTGGGTTTATGGAGCTACAGCGGCCTGTCCCGCTGGTGGGAGATGGCTCTTACCCATCTCTGCAATGACCACTCACGTTTGATTCATGAATTTTTAATGGAGAGGGCTCACCCTCCCTTACGTGAAGATTGTCTGGTCCCTTTCTAGAGTGTCCCAGTCTTGGGGACCTTCGTTATAGGCACCTCTCCGAGTACCGGGTGGGGGACAGTTCTTATAGTTTCTCCCAGGTGCTCGGGGAGGAGGCGTGTAATTTGGGAGGGAGCACCCTCTCCCTTGCGTCCTCCACAAATTGTGAATTTTATGATATTTACAGCTGCTTTTTTAAATAGTTCAATGTTTTTTATTTTGATTCTTTTATGTATTTTACTTAAGTTATTTAAATAAAAGTGAGTTTTAGTTTATATGTCCGTTTAATAATGCTGCTTCTCCCTTCTGGGGTAATGAAACCTGGCTAATGTGTGTATATATTTTATTAATGATATAAAGGACCATATTTTAAAATTCTTAGAATTTAATATTTTGTTTGGCGGTATATGACCCTGGCTGTTGTGCTGCCAGATGCCTAGTGGCATCTATTAAAGAGGGCTGCAATTAAGTACACACTCTTGCCCGAAATTCACGATCATGTTTATCTCATCTGAGCTGGTAACACTGTGTGGAAAATGGTGGCATTCTAGTAAAGATTATATCATTTCCCTCTACTATGTTCCACCTACTCTGATTCCTCACTAAATAAATGTTACCAGCTCAAATGGCATTAATATAAGTACGTGGTCGCGAATTTATGAGCTCTGGTGTACAGTATATATCGAATTTTAGTGAAGAATAATACAGCTAACCAAACACACCCTACCTCATTGATGTATGGAAGCAAGGATGATAGACTATAAAGGATAGTTCACTAGACAATTGTTTTCCCACAATGCACCGCCGGAGTGACGTCACACTTGTAAATAAACCTGCCTGGTGCCCAGACTGTCACTAGTCCAACTTAAAGTGTACGTGAAGCGTGAATGTCTGTGCCATAATATGGGTGTATGTGCTGTGTACAATTGCAAAATGGCAGTAGACATGCAAAAAGAGACAGGGTGAAGGTCTTTCGGTTCCTGCGAGACCAAGAGAAAGCCATAAAGTGGATATCGGCGTGCAAACGTGAGGACAAATTTAATGTTGAATTGGCCCAAGTATGCTCTCTACACTTTAAGACAACAGACTATGTCCCAAGAGATGCTTTGAACAATCAACGATGTAATGGATCTCCAAAGAAGATCAGAATATTGCAACCTTGAGCTGTACTGACTCTGCACCTTCCAAATTCTAATCGAGAACCAGGTAGGCTATGTTGAGATCTATCAAAGGCCTAACTTACTGGTACACCCTCAGCTATTTGCTTATACTGTACATATTATTAACTTTACCCCATCTTATGATACTGTACTGTACAGTGCTGTATGTAGGTTAGGTTAGGCCAGGCCAAGTCTACCTAATTCTGTTAGAAATGTAGCCCAATACTGACTGCATCCCTTACTAGTGATAACTTAACTTTGGAATATCTAGGTAAGCTACAGTATTGTAATGTTCTATAACCAACAATTTCTCTCTTCCCCATTATTGTTTGGGGGGCAGGGTGGGATATTTTTAAATAATAAATTATTTGTGGTGGATCTAATGCGTTAAAACTATCATTCAATGGCCTAATGTAGGTTACAGTAGTAGGAAATAGTGGTAGAAATTCAGTAGTTTTTCTAATGTGGATATTTGGTCCATATATGCAATCATGATTTTATTCATTTTCAGCAGGTACGAAGGCTCGCCGAGAAAGACTACTCAGCAGACATAGACGGCTACTGGTACCAGTACTTCAAGAGGGTCTGCTCGATGAAAGAAATGGTGATAATTTTGTTTTCTTCATAAAAATGACCGTGTATAGTACATATACAGTATTAGATGGTATCAGACCTACCCTGTACTTCATAGTTTCACAATACGGTAATTATGGTATATTAAGAGTAGGGCTGGATAATGCATATATGAAAATAATGGAAGGGCCAAACATTTATGTATTCTTTTCTTTTGTATATATATGCAAACAAGTGTCATGTGATTATGTACCTCTAACATCAATTCCTTCACAGATAATACACCAGAATTAGAACTAGATGCTGCTATTCCTCATGCACAAGAAGATGCCAGAGGTGATGCACATGAAACACAGGAGGGTCTGCTCAATGAAGGAAATGGTGAGATCTTTTTCTTTGAGGTGTCTGGCAATAGCTAGCTAAATAGATAGACAAATATTAAAAAATTCCTTAGTAGGACCAGATGCCAAATATTCTTGAAAATAACTGATACATAATCTTGAAAATAGTCTCATTGTTTTCCCCAGGTCTTTTTATAAATACGAGGTAATTTTAACCCATGACAAATATGAAAATATGATGGAAGAGTTATAGCCTACAGCTATCTATATCTATCTATCAAGCCTACATAATGTATTCTATATTTGTGTACAGTACTGTATATATAAACAAGTGTCATCCGATTATATGCCTCTAACATCAATTCCTTCATAGATAATACACCAGAAGTGGTTGATGCTACAGTCCAGCCAGCACAAGAAGATGCCACAGATGCATATAATTTATTCTCAGAAAAAAATAACAAAAGTAGAACTTGAAGGTGAAAAAGTAAGGAAAATTAACATTCACCTCCAAGATTTGGTCACAAAATATGAACTGCATAATAGTAGAATCAAAATTGCAAACAATGTTATTGAAGAGTATGATAATGTAGCTGCTCGAATGAAAGATGTTCTCTCTCCGTATTTTACGGAAATACAAATAGATTTCTTCCTAACCAGCATACCTATTAGGAAGTGGTCCAATGATGACATTGCTCGTGCCCTTGCTTTTAGGGCTATTAGTCCTAATGGGTATGCCTTAAAGGGTGTTTTAAAGAATATCAAGGAACATCCTTGCGAGAAGGGAAGGCAGCCATAAAGAATGTGTTGCAGCTACACTGGCATTCCGATGGAAGTAGCTACACATACTATGTTCGCTGCAGAATTTATTTTCGTATTAAGCAGCTTAATAATACACTGAAGAATAAAAACTCGTACAAGAAAATGAAAAAAATAATAATTTAGTGATTCCCCTAAAGTTTCATTGTGTTGTAGGCAATTGCCTTTGTTGATAGAAATTAAGTTTGTTTTTACAATTTCCAAAGTGATGATACTCTTGGACTGACTGTGATACTAAAGTATTATATAAATTCTAATAGCAATATAGTTTTGCTTTATATATATAACATAATGATTTATAATTATATCTCCGAGTGCAACGAGCACAAACCCTTATTCGTGTGGAAGTGTATGCGTGTTGTAATTAATTTATTAATTGTTAATTTATTTAATTGTTGGTGCATGACAGAAATTAATAAATATAGTAAAGTAATTGTAAATTGGTACACCTTTACAATTCTGCTAATACTATAATAAATGCCTACATAATGAAAGGACCCATACAAATAAATTTATGTTGACGGAAGTTGTCATAAAAAGGGGATAATTAACCTCTGTTGATGATCGTTGAAACCAACACAACGAGAGTCCAAGATAAGTCCGGGAGAAGGTAAGAGTTAACAGTAATACATTTTACATCACTTAACTAATAAAACAATAATAATCTTAATTTTCCGTCACAATATAGTTTTACTTTATATATATATAACATAATGTTTTATAATTGTATCGTGATAGAAATTAAGTTTATTTTTACAATTTCCAAACCTGTGCAATTACACAGTGATTATATTCATGGACTGACAGTGATACTACATTGTTATGTAAATTCTAATATCAATATAGTTTTGCTTTATATATATAACATAATGATCTATATATTGTGATAAAATTAACATTAGTTTCTAGTTTTTCTAGAAAATATGCAATTCCACTGTGATTATGCTCATGGACTGATTGTGTTAGTACTTCATTATTATGTATTCATATTCCTATTAATTATTTTTCTACTTTTGAAAATCATTGGAGATGGAAGCAATTTATAAATGAATGGTGCATTCTTCTGACCTAACTGATGCGTTCTTCTAACATAATCATGTTTTTTTCAGACCTATACAGGGCATTTTTCGGAAGTGGGGCAGTTGGAAATACTAAAATAGGTATTATTAAACACAATCTATTGTCAGTCTAAATCAAGACCCTATTATCAATGCTATAGAGTAGCCAATACCAAGTAGTACATTACTGTAGGCCTACTTCTGGTGAGTATATGATGCACCAGTGGTAGAGATCTTTCCTGGCTTCACTGGATTATATTGATGACAACACACTACAAACACATTTACTTCAAATTATAATGATCAATTTAAACTGTGTGGAATATAAAGACACCAAAGATTAGTAATTCTTGTACAAATATGGGCTTAGAGATGCGATCGCGACTTGATATCAATCTTGGTCATGGAAGGCTTCCAGTTTTATAGTCCATTATTCTATTTCAACAACTGATGTCGAGTTGTACAATTGCCGTTATATCAGTATGCTTCTTATCTTTTTAACCTACCAAGGTGCAGCTACCAAGAAACTCATTATTTCGATTAATATCAGCTGATATAATCTTTATGCCTCATATTTTAACTAGTGAGTGGGCAAGGTTTGCGCACCAGCTGGCCACAGAGCCTCCCGTGACGTCACAGATATTTACCACGTCATCACTATGACGTTTCACTGGACTATCCTTTATAGTCTATTATCCTTGTATGGAAGGTAACTGACGTGACGTTCTAGTGACAAACTGGCAACTCATATAGCCACAAGTCACACCACCTGCCACATCGCTGTGTCCGCTGTGTCAGTTGTTAATGTGTTTTTCATCATGTTTCGAAAAAAAAAAAAAAAATCACTGTAATTTGATACTGAGCCGATTTCAACCCAGTTTTTTTTCGCTCAGAGTGATTATTGGTTATATTCTCTGAGTTTTGGTAGTACCAAATGTTTGATATTAGGCTTTTATAAGAAAACAGTATTTATTTGTGGAAAAGCTGTTGATGGTATCCATAAGTCACCTCCTCAGCACGGATAGCGTTAAGACGTGAAAGAGTGTATAAGTACCCACTTGACCCACTTCATGTCAGTGATGAGCACTTACTTAGATACTATAGATTCCCACGTCAAGAAATATTAAACGTGTGTGATGAATTGGACCCATACATCTCTCGTCGAACAAGAAGATCCCATGCCATTCCCACACACACCCAAGTATTTGTGACCTTGCGATTTTTAGCAAGTGGAACATTTCAGAATGTTATTGGAGACTCCACTGGACCAACTCAAGCTAGTGTAAGCAGAGTGGTCAATTCTGTGATTCATGTACTGTATGACAAGGCAAGAACTGAATTAAAAATGCCTAGAAACATTGTGGAAATTGGCAGAACAGTGCAAGGATTTTATAGGATGAATGGATTTCCCAGAGTGATTGGTGCTATTGATGGGACCCACATTCCCATCAAAGCACCAAATGTAAATGAACATTTATATGTAAATAGAAAAGGATTTAATTCCCTTTATGTGCAAGCTGTGTCTGACAGTGAACAAATTATAACCAGCTATAGTGTCAAATATCCTGGGAGTACACATGACTCTTTCATCTGCGCCAACTGTCATCTACGTACTCGGTTTGATGCTGGGGATTTCCGAGACACCCTCTTACTTGGTAATGCTAGGGCTATTGAGCTGTGTGTTGTAGTGACCATTGAGGAATGAGATTATTTATTATTTCATTGTGTATATGTAAAAAAAAATCGGTATACAAAAGATTCCCTTTATCAAAATCAACTTTTGCTTTCATTTGAAATTTATTACATGATTTTATTAATTTATATTACTTTTAGTTTACCTTTTCCAAATTTTCATTAGGACTGCCAGTAATTAAAAGGGTAGGCTTAAATGGTACCATTAGCAACAATAGAGGGTAAAATAGATATTTTTAACCTAACCTAACTGACCTAATATAAGCTAACCTAACGTACCTTACTAAACCATACTACTGTGTTGTTAAATTTTGCCCCCATAGTGACATATAGGCATATACTGTAACATGAATTAAGTATTCGATGACAATTAGAAACCATAATTAATATATCTCTGTCTAACTTAGTTAACTGACTTTCTTCTATTCCATATTGTAGGTCACAAAAAATAGACTGGTTAAAGTTAAGCACAGTTTAAATGTCCCTTGATCTGAAATAATTACATGAGAGAGTGACTATGATGCTTTCCGATGAAGGCAAACCATCTGCAGATACAATACCCTTACTTCACTAATTTACCATAACTTCCTTATTTTGAATTGTTATTAGGAAAGCTGTGAGCAGTTTACTTTGATTATGTACGTGGTTATTTTAAATAACTTTCTAACACAACTGATTATTACTTCAGTTTTGAAATATATTTTTTAAGTACTTATACAGCACATGATGCCTACTTTACCACATTGTCAATCCTACCCATTATTTGGCAGCCTCCCATAACAAAAATTGATAGCAGATGAAGTTATCTTTTAACTGCCTGTGTGGTTTAATACAGATAGGCCGAATGGGACACTACAGGTTGTAGATGCAATTTTTTACAAATCTCGTATCAGTTACATTACCAATACTGTTCATAAATTTCCCACAATACGGTATTAATCTCTTTAAAAAAATTATACAATTTTTGTGACCCACATCACTGGTGATCATAACCAGTTTCTACTTTATATTGTCACAAAAAAAGGGGATTAATTGTTATACTTGCCTATATGAAGAGGGTTCTTGCTGAAATATAATTACATCTTTTCACAGGTGACAGTGGGTACCCCCTTGAACCTTACCTCTTGACTCCATTCGCCAGCCCCAATACAAGAGGACAGGAAAGGTACAACCGCAGTCACACTAGAACAAGAGTAATTATTGAGCAAACCTTTGGGCTCCTGAAATCAATATTTAGAAGTCTTCACCGCTCTGGTGGGTCCCTACAATACGACCCCAAAAAGTGTGCAAAAATTGTAATTGCATGCATGCTGCTACATAATAGATGTGTAAGACGCAGAGTGCCACTTCCTGATATGTTCGAAGAGCCGGAAGATGATGACGAGGATGATCCAGACGATCCACCACCACATGGGGCTGCTGAGGCAAGACATGCTACTGGCCATCAAACTCGTCGGGATATTGTTGATAATTTGCTTGCATAGATAACACAGTACAGACTTATGGAGGACACATACAAAATTTTATTATAAGTACCTTAAGTAACTTAAATTAACGCTGTGCCACATCCTCCAGAGGACGTCGGCAACCATGGATTTCCATCTTTCTCTGTCTCTTGCAGCTCTAATGAACTGCCCTCTTGTCATTCCTCCTCGTGCTAGCTTCACTAATCCCTCCATGTATTTTACTCTTGGTCTTCCTCTTCCTCTGACTCCCTCCACCACTCCAGTCGTAATCAGATCCTCCAGCCTTTGTCTCCTCATTACATGGCCAAAAAACTTCAGCTGTCCTCCCCTCACCACCCTCATCAACTCTCTCTTCTCATCCACCATCTCCAGTACTGCTTCATTCGTCATTCTTGTCGTCCATGGTACAGTAGTCCCTCCAATTTTGCGATAATTTGGGGGACACTTGGTACCGCAAAATTCGAATTAGCAAAACTGGAACAATTAACCTTATGGGGAAAATTGAATATGATGGACATCTCATCGTGAGTGTAGTGAGTGAGGAGTGAGCGTGATGGTTGACAAGTTCAGTTATCATCAATACTCCAGGAATTTATACTCGTACAAACACATTTCCTTAGTTTATATTAATTATTCTTTGTCACTTTCTCTTACAATCACTTGCACTTTTCACCATATCAAAAATCTGTACCGGGGTAATATGAGAAGTTGTTCACAATAAAGGGGTTAGGCTTATCACGAGACGAGTGTAACGAGGGAGCGTGAGGGTGAAAAGTTGTTCACTATAAAGGGGTTAGGCTTATCACGAGTGTAAAAAGCAAGTGAGAGGGTGATATGTAGTGAGATAGTTCAGTTAACACCAAAACTCATTGAAGGCCGCTGTACGGCCTGACGTCACCACCCTACCACCTCTCCCCCCCTAAAACTAGTGTGGAAACCTCCACTTTATTGCGGCCCGACCCGCAAAACTCGAACTATTTCGCAAAATTAGGATATAGTATTTTCCGCAGTATTTGGGGTCTCGGTCGAAAAATTGGCGTTTCGCAAAATTGGAGGGACTACTGTATCTTCATCATTGTCCTCCATAACCACATCTCCATCGCTTCTAATCTCCTTAACATATCCACTGGTAACGTCCAACTCTCCACACCGTATATTAATGTTGACCACACATGGGTTTTGATCAAACTTTTTCTTGTCCGTATTGATAGCTTCCTGTCTGTCAACATACTCCTCATAATACCAAATGCATTCTTTGCTATTCCTATTCTGCTTTTAATTTCAGTACCGCATCTCACATCTTCTGTCACAACACTTCCTAAATAGCTGAAGCTCGCCACCCTTTCCACCGTCTGGTCATCACAACACAACTCCATTCTTGGTGTCGGTGTCTTCTTTGACATTACCATACTTTTGTTTTCTTACATTTATTGTCAAACCTTTTTTTTTACTTTCCTCTTTTACTCTATTGAAGTTAGTTTGCAATTTTTTATTAGTATCTGCTAATAACACCATATCATCTGCATATCTCAGGTTAATGATATTACTTCCTCCGATACTTATTCCCTCACATTCTCTGATATTTCTCATTATCATCTCTCCATATAATGAAAACAGATTGTAACAGTACACAACCCTGCCTGACACCTCTTCTAATTACCTGCCACTCCGTTTCTTCTCCATCAACTCCTACACAAGCCTTCTGTGTATACTTAGATTAAAAGTAGGGTCCTTTTTTGGTTTTCTGTGTGACCTATATATTTAGTCATTGACTCACAACTATACCATTCAAAACGCATGTAGGCTACAATCCCTGACAGAGCAGTGCATCTATGTAAATTTAGTTTGTAAGTCAATTTACTCCTTTACATTCAATTCCTACATAAAATTTGAACCTTCTAAATTTACAAGCAAGATGAGCTTAGGTTTCTTTGCATCATATAGGAAAGAAATATGTTATTGATTTCTGAAAAACCTTTATTATTTGGTACAGCATTATTTTATACAAAATAGTACTGTATCATTCTCCTTAAAAAAAAATAAGTATATATTGCCTTTGTATTTAATTCTATGGAGAACAAATTTAATTTTTTCAGTTAACTGCCTTAAAGAAATTAATAGTATTTTGTACTTTATAACAAAGGGCAACCAGCATCATTCCCTGAAGGATCTTGTGGCACTAAAATGAGGATCATATTGAAGAACATCCATGGTGTTGACGAGGGCGATGTACAGTACCAGTACGACTGTTCCATAGACAACACAGAGCCATTGTACCAGTAACACACCATCATCAACACCACGGATGTTCTTGAATATGGCCCAAAGTACTATGAAGGTGGTAAAAGGAGAAGGGTGGTGGGTGACCTACACAAAATCAGATATGAAGTAAAAGACTTATGGGTTAAGATGTGTGTACGGTGTGTTGGGGTAAAAGGAGAACAATCTGAGGTCGGATATGGAAGGAATGAAATGTTGAGAACAGAATACCTATTGCAATGGGTTGGAGTGTCGGGGGTCACTGAAGGTTGAACAATACAAATAGAAATATTTAAGTACAGTACCAATAAACAAACAGGTAAGTTAATAACGATACTTTGCATTTGAGAAGTAAATAATATTTGATAGCAATATCCAGAATTAATATGTAATGTTACTGGTACAGTACTTAAGATACATACTATAACTGGCAACTTGGAAATACCTTCAATAATATGACCAGAAACATAAATTAAGTTAACATAAAATTATATGACTAAGATCTTGTGAAATTAAAGATTACCTTAATTACAAAAAAAAAAAAAAAAGGAAATGCATGCAATAAGGCTTATATTATAAAAGTAATTTAAAAAAGACTAGCATCAGGCCCTGTAGGAACCTATGTAACTCAAACAAAACATGGCAATGGTGGGGGAACACAAGTGGGATGGGGAAAAATATGGACTGTGTTGTTAACTAAAACTACAAATTGATATCACATATATCACAAAATTAATAGATATTCCTGAGTAATGTTAAAACTAAAAGCTATAGTCGGTTCAAAATTAGTGTTCTACTGGGTTGTAGAATTGGTAAAGTGTGTGGTGCTTGGTGCACACACTCACCTGGCTCCCAATCCACCTTTACAGCACCAAGGTGAGAATCCTCTCTGTCACCATGCTCATGGTGGTATATGTTTGTATATTAGTTACTCTAGCTCTTCTCTTATTCATGATATACAATTGTTGATACCATTAGTTTCAGCAATGATTGTAGCATCCAGATATATTTGTCACAACTCGATATAAAATTATATAGAGTTGTGACAAATATATCTGGATGCTACAATCATTGCTGAAACTAATATGGTATCAACAATTGTATATCATGAATCAGAGAGGATTCTCACCTTGGTGGTGTAGAGGTGAATTGGGAGCCAGGTGAGTGTGTGGACCAATCACCACACACTTTACCAATTAAATCTACAACCCAGTAGAACACAAATTTTGAACCGACTACTGTAAATAAGTGTTACGGTGTGACATATCTTCACTACCCATACAGGGGAAAGCTTAAGGTTATGTCACATCGTCATTATGTTTTAGTAGTGTCAACATCTTCACTATTTGTTAGAAGATGTCACTACTCTATATTGTTGATGTTATTGATGACATTGTATTGTAGTTCCAGGTTACCCCTATATTGTAGACGGAGAGAGACAAGATATAAAAGATATAAAGCTTTAAGGCTTTAAAAAGTGTTTGATTTGACACTCTTCCTCCCAATTATATATCTGATTACGTGCCTCAGTCTACCCGGGGCTGGGGACGTAACAGAAATTGGGGGCCTGACCGGGATAATTTTCCTCAGGAAAAATAGGAAAATAGAAAAAAGTAAGATAATCCATTAAAGAAAATGGAGTATGAGCAGGAGATGAAGCTCTTGCGGCTCCTCCTGAAGAAAGAAAAGGAGGAGACAGCTCAATTGGAGCTTGAGTTAAAAAAGCTGGATGCCAGAAATAGAGGCCCAGCTGTGCCAGCTGAAAACAATGCTGAAGAAGAAACTGCTGAAAACAATGCAGAAGAAGAAATTGCTGAAAACATTGATGAAGAAACTGCTGAAAACAACACTGAGGAAGAAACCACTGAAAACAATGTGGAAGAAATAAGTGAAGAAGAATTAGAAGAATACGATGTGGAGGAAGAGTGTGAGGAAGACATCGATAACGAGGAAGATGCTAAATCCAAAGAGAAGAAGAAGGCTAAGGAAACTTCAACCAAGGAAGAAACATCACCCAGGGAAGAAACATCACCAACAGAAGCAATTGAAGAGACTGCAAAGGTTGAGTCATCCGAGGACAAGACTGGTGGAGCTACAGAAAGTGTTAAAAAGAAAAAGGGAAGAAAGAAGGTTGAAAAGGTTGAAAAGGAGGAGAAGGAGGAGAAGAGCAATGAAAAGGAGGAAGAAGGCCACCAGGACAGTGAAGGGAATGACGACGGCAAGAGGAAGAAAAAGAACTCCAAGAAACCAGTTCACAAGAAGACAAGAAAATCAGCTCATCACGTGTCAAGGAGCGCCAACAAAGCCATAGACAAAAACATTGAGCCCGAAATCGAAGAACAACTAGGCAAACTAAACCACCAGATGGTTGTGCTTCACCACAAGTTATGGAAAACTGAACCCAAAACAATGAGCAACCCCCAATACAAGGAAACACTCCAGCTCATCAGTAAACTATTGAGGGACGGCAGCAGGCTCGAGAAGCGCTTGTTGGGTGAAGATGGTAGTGATGAAGGGGAAGGTGAGTTTCTAGACTTTGAGGCAGCAGAGGATACTGTGGAAAAGAGTGAAGATGATGGAGAGTTAGTCCATGATATTCGAAAAGAAGAGGACTATGTTTTTGAAGGTGGTTCTGGGTAGAAGTATGGTGTAAGTGATTAGCTTCCAGACGAGTTTAGTGATTCTCCATCCCCCCTGCACAGGAAAAAGAGGCGTGTTATGGTTGAAAGTGATGCTGATGAAGTAGAAGAAAATTATGATGAAGTAGAAGAAAATAAGGTAGAAGAAGAAAATGATAAAGTAGAAGAAGAAAATGAAGAAGTTGAAGAAGAAAATAAGGTAGAAGAAGAAAATGATAAAGTAGAAGAAGAAAATGAAGAAGTTGAAGAAGGAAATAAAGTTGAAGAAGAAGATGGTGAAGTTGAAGAAGAAAGTGATGATGAAGATGATGAAGATTATGAATATTATGATGATGATGATGATGATGATAATAATGGCGATTATGAAGAAGACGAAATCTGGAACGAAGACATAGAATAGAAGGTGATAAAATATCCACCCTGCATTATAAAGATGTAGATGTGAGCCCTCCTAAGGGAGAACTCACATCTAAAATTGCAAAGGGGGTGTTACGGTGTGACATATCTTCACTACCCATACAGGGGAAAGCTTAAGGTTATGTCACATCGTCATTATGTTTTAGTAGTGTCAACATCTTCACTATTTGTTAGAAGATGTCACTACTCTATATTGTTGATGTTATTGATGACATTGTATTGTAGTTCCAGGTTACCCCTATATTGTAGACGGAGAGAGACAAGATATAAAAGATATAAAGCTTTAAGGCTTTAAAAAGTGTTTGATTTGACACTCTTCCTCCCAATTATATATCTGATTACGTGCCTCAGTCTACCCGGGGCTGGGGACGTAACAATAAGCATATTAACTTTTTGTGAAAAATTAAATCAGTAGTGCCTTTGAGCTGCTGCCTCTGCAATTACATTAAGTGATGTGGCAAATTGCTGGTGGGAATCACTAATTTTCTCCAGCAAGTCCCTTATTTCTGTTTGGACATTCAGCATTTGCATTAATATATTTGACTGTGCTGCTGGACTACTGGCAAGGCTACGGGCACGACTCCTAGCTCTGCTGTGTGTCAGAAGACTGCTTCCCCTACTTTTATCTCTTTGTTGGCCTAGACTTCGAGACTCTTGTGGAGGCGAACCCTGCCTACAGTATGGATGCTCTATAAGAGTCTGCACTCCAGCAGGAATCTCAAAGTCACCAGCATCGAAAGGTGGGATAATTTCAAACATTCTATCAGCTCAGAGCAGTGATCTTGTAGACTGAAGTGTTGGTTGATCCAACCAGTCCTCCTCATCCGGATCTTGTCCCTGTAGGCCCACGCTGTCAGAGGTAGATGGTTGTGGCCTCGACTCCTCAGGCACATCACGTCTCCGTATGGTGCCAGAGGTAGATGGTTGTGGCCTCGACTCCTCAGACACATCACGTCTCCGTATGGTACCAGAGGTAGATGGTTGTGGCCTCGACTCCTCAGACACATCATGTCTCCGTATGGTGCCAGAGGTAGATGGTTGTGGCCTCGACTCCTCAGACACATCACGTCTCCGTATGGTGCCAGAGGTAGATGGTTGTGGCCTCGACTCCTCAGACACATCACGTCTCCGTATGGTGCCAGAGGTAGATGGTTGTGGCCTCGACTCCTCAGACACATCACGTCTCCGTATGGTGCCATAGGTAGATGGCTGCGGGTCACCTGCAGCAATGAAAATTGTTGTGTTGTATACAGTATACAGAACTTAAAGCCAGACCCGCAACATGAATTTAGACAGAAGCGTGGCCACCAGAGGTAAAACAGTGCACCATTACTTCACTCTGACCAATATGTGTCCAAGTAAATACCACTATGAAACCAATTTACAGAATTAAATTCTACAGCCCCACTGCATCATTCTATGTTACTTTCCCGAAACTGCATTGCCAAACTGTGACAATTTCTTGAGGAAGGCCGAGGCCATGCCTGGAACCAGGTGCCCCAACAGACCCCTGTCGATCCTCTGACCTTGTGTTAAGCACTTTTACGTAAATACAATGTGGTCTTTCAGTGACCGAAAATGTTGCCATGCATTGGTTGTGCGTTACTATATATATATATTTACTGAAGATAAAGCATAAAACAAGTGGGTTCTGTAAGTATATAACCTTACAGTAGTTTATATTTAGTATGTTATGTTAAAATTCTATGACTAAACTATGATGGAGTTTTACCGTAAAGAACAAATAAATTAAAATTATACCACCCAAGTTGGGCTCTTCACTTTCAAGGATCCCAACGATCCCCTCAATGGCCTCCTTCTCTATGAGAGCTACCATTGCCGTCTCTGATGGCTTCCACACACTAGGCGCTGCCTTCCCACCACCTGTAAGAGACACACAATTTTAGTGCCTGAAGCATTATAAATTTATCTATAAATTTATCAAGATTTTGTTTTGTATGTGACATTATTAGAGTAAGGTAATACTTTCTGTATATTCTTGACTACTGTACTGTATAACACAGCTGATTTTCTAAGATGTTACTAAAGGCCTATAAATTCTTTCAGGGTATTGATTATGTGCAAGTGATTGGTTGATTTAAGACCATAATACCAGTTCAAGGGCTCAAAACCATCGTCGTTGGCTATTAAAACATTTCTTATCTTTGATAATTTAATCTATTATGTCTTAATAATGTATAAAACATGTTAGTATGTGCTTAACATAACAAATATAATTATATTATTATTGCCAATTGAAAAATGAAAAATTTTGTATAGTAGGGAATAATTGGTTTGTACTGTACAAGGAAGACATATAATATATTTATATTATATGTTGATATAGGTTATATCTTGAATTGTATCACTAACTTAATATACTTCAGCATCAGCAGGGTTTCTAGTACAAGGGAATATATAAATATACAGTACAGTATATGATATTATATTAGAAAAAATATATTAAAAAATTACAATATAATAATATATATACAGGTGTAATTCTCAAAGGATAACACCATATATAATTTTGAATAAATTTTCAGAACTAGCCCACTAATAACAGAAATGGAAGATTATTTTTCTTTATACTTTATAAGTATAACACTGTTCACTAACTTAGTATGATATTGTATATAGATTAGGTTCCAGTCAGGTGAGATTATAAAAAAAAATCCCTTTTTTTCTATTTTGAGTGCCACAAGGTCCTTCAGGGCTCTATACCACATCCATTTATTGTTTCAGTTTAGGTTAGGTCAAGCTAATTTTAAAACAAAATAGTAACTAATTACTTACATTTCCTAATGGTAGCTTTGTGTAGGGCAACCGGCAGCCTCTAAAGCAGCGTTTCCCAACCTGGGGTGCTGGAATCAATTATAGGGGGTGCTGGGAAGTGATTCACACATGGCAGTAAAATATCACGTCCTAGCAAGGCGCGACCAAATGTGGTACACGTTCAGTACTTATACGAGTTATGTATCTGACACGAGAGCGGCGAGACTATGGGACCAGCGGCAGCCAGGCAGTAGCACTGTAGTTAATCAGTAGCAGTCCAACAAGACAGTACAGCTCCTACATATTTGGATTTTGTCTGCATAGCTGAGTCTATCTTCTGTTTCCAGTAATACTGGTAAGTCCATTGGAAAGTCTCTCTCTCTCTCTCTCTCTCTCTCTCTCTCTCTCCTGTGTCGTTTCATATTTTCATCTGTAAAAGAAGTGATGATGCTTGTTCAAACCTGCACCAATTTAACAGTCCCAGAACAATTTTAACTTACTATCGTGAAGTTTTAAA
>JAWQEG010002097.1:0-32500 GCA_033782935.1 Petrolisthes cinctipes | reverse complement strand
CAGTGTTAATTTTCGGTCTACACGGTCTTTAAGCTCAAAATTATCTTCGTTATTCGTATGCAGTGTAATTTTTCGGTCAATATTTTCCTTCCATTTTACGTTATATTTATTTTTAAGGTCAAAATTTTCCTCCCATTTCTCGTTCAATATTTTTGTTGGGTCTACGCGGTAGCTCTGGTCTCGTTGGCACTCCTGCGGCACCTTCAGGAAGCTATTGGAGCGACACAGCGCTTCCCTCAGGCCCTTCAACACGCCCTCATGCTGGAGAGAGAGAGAGAAGGGGAGGGGATGGAGAGGTTATATTATTATTATTATTATTATTATTATTATTATTATTATAGTAGTAGTAGTAGTAATAGTAGTAGTAGTACTTTTAATATTATTATTATTATTATTAATGATATTATTTTCATCATTATTATTAGTAGTAGTAGCAGTAACATTATTATTATTATTATTACACACACACACACACACAACTATACAGACTATCACCTCCCCTCCCACCACACACACACACACACACAACAAAAACTACACTGTCTTACAACTACACACACAACCACTATTACCCTCCCCCCACCACATGCACACACACACACACACACACTATCACCTCCCCCCACCACACACACACACAAACCATCACCTCCCCTCCCACCACACACACACACACAACTACACACACTATCACCTCACCTAGCACCACACACACACACACACAGTATCCAGACCAGACACGGACGTGCACACATCGCTTGGAAGGAACTCCTGCCTTTTTGTGGTATCAGATAGTATTAGTGGTGTCCCGTTGTTGATTGATGGTAGTGCTTGATTATAAGATGTATTTTGATCAGTAATGAATACTCTGGGCAAGCTACTTAATGGAAAATGAGGCGCTCTAGCAGGTTATTACAAAAGCCGGCAGGTGCAGCCAAAATGGCTAGTGTTTTTGAAGCATCGCCTTCTAAAAGCAACACCGATCGGGACAACAAACAGGTTAGTGATGAGGCGAGTGCTTTGTTAGATACCAGTATGGTAGCAGAAATTTATAACTAAATTGAGAAGGTAGAAGAGGAGTGTAAAGTGGCAAGGGATGAAAATATGGCATTAAGAGAGACGGTAGTAGAACTTAAGGAAGAACTTCAAAATGTACACAAACAAAATGAAGCCCTGGAGGAAAATGTCAGGTATCGAGAACAGGAATTGGCAGAGATTCGAACCATGATGAAAGAAATTGGTGAGAAAATAATGAAGCAGAAAGAGAGAGTTGATTTGATATCATGTGATTCAGTTGTGGAACAGGTAACAGAACAGCGAGATAAACTCCAGAAAGAAGCAGTTAAAATTTTAGGTGATAAACAGAGTATAGAACAGGAAGTGGTAGAAATGAACAAAAAAGTGAGTGAATGTCAAGAGCAATTAAAAGTTAGCTTTGCAGAAATTGTTAGAAATGAAGAGAAATTTTCACGTGAGGTTGAACGAGCAAAACAAGGAAACAAAATAGAAGAAATTAAAAAGGTGATAAGAAGTAATGAAAAACTGCTAAGGAACACTGTAGATAAAAACTAATCCTTGATTATATTTGGAAGTAAAGAAAAAGACATAGAATCAAGAGTAATTAGAGATAAGGAGGAGGATGGGTTTGTCAGAGATCTTATAGGAGAATTGATAGAGTACAATGTAGAGAAAGAGATAGCGGAATTTCGAAGAATTGGGAAGTATGACAAGGATAACGACCATTGAAAGTTACATTTATGAATACTCAGGTATTAGATGAAGTACTAAGGAATACATGGAAACTCAAAGATAGTGAGAAATACAATCATGTAAAGCTACGGAGAGATTTAAGTAGAGAGGATAGAACGGTTCAAAGGAAAAACTGGAAGAAGCAAACAAAAAGAACAACGAACGATCGAAAGAGGAAAAGAAGATTTTTTTCTTCAGAGTGGTGGGACTTCGGATAATAAAATGGTACATGAAAAAGTAAGAACGGTAGGAATGGCAGGAGGAGTTAGGGCAGACAGAAACAAAACATATAGATTGGTCTATAGCAATGTGGATGGTCTGGTGTCAAAAAAACTAGAGATAGGAGATTTCGTAAAACAAAAAGAGCCAATGATAATATGTTTATGTGAAACCAAGCTTGATAAAAATGTATGTTTGGAAGTGATGAAATGGAGGGATTATAACTTTTGGAGAAGGGATAGAGAGGGTAAAATGGGGGGAGGAGTTTTAATCAGGACAAACAAAGAATTGAAAGTTAAAATGATAGAACTGGAAATAATAAGGTGGAAATAATTGCAGTGGAAGTGACTAGTAATTGCAAAAAAAACAACTGATATTGCTGTAGCTTACATGCCACTGTTTACGAGAACCTGGAAGGAGGAGGAGTATCAGGAGTTAAAGAAAGATATGATAAAAAATATCGAAGAACTAATTTACAGAAACAATGAACTAATAATAACAGGCGACTTTAATTGTAAAGAGGTGAATTGGCAGGAAAGAGATGAAGGCAGCAACAATAATTCATGGGGAAATATGTTACTAGACCAAGCTACGGACAATTTATTAATACAGACTATCCGGGAAGATACAAGAAAAAGAGGCAAGGATGAGTCGTCCAAATTAGACTTAGTGTTTACTAGAGATCCAGACATAATCATCAACACTGAGTATCTACCTCCATTGGGTAATAATGACCATGTAGTAATAGAAATGGAAGTTATGATGGACTACCCACTAACAAGTCAGAAAGAACACCATAAAGACAACAGACCAAACTATAGGAAAGCAGACTATAAGTTGTTAAAACAATGCTTTCGGGAAACTGATTGGAGTGAAATTGAATTGCAGCATAAGGTAAACGAGAAATATCACATTTTAAAACAAATTTGCCATGACATCGTGAGTAAATATGTTCCGAAAGTGGGAAATACAAGAAAAATAGAAAAGATAAAAGATTGGTTTAATGTTAGATGTAAGATAGCAAAGGATAAGAGAGACAGGGCATGGAATATAACCAGAAAGAGGAGAAATGAACAAACATGGAACAATTATAAGAAACTAAGAAATGAGTATGTCAAAGTAAGAAGGCAGGAAGCAAAGAATTATGAAAAGAACATTGTGAAGAAGTGTGAAAAGGAACCCAAATTGGTGTATAAGTATATAAATAGTAAGTTAAAGACAAAAGATAACATATTAAGGCTGAGAGAAGGAAACAAAGTTTATGAAGATGATAAAAACTTGTGTGAAGTGATGAATAATGTATTACATACAGTTTATGTTAAAGATGAACATTTTGATGAACCAAAGATAATAGATGAACAACAAGAAAAACTTAGTGAAGTTAGTTTTGAACCGGATGAATTATTGAAACTAATGAAGGAATTAGATGTGAGGAAAGCTATGGGCCCAGATAACATATCAGGATGGGTATTGAAAGAATGTGCTGAGGAATTAGTTGAACCTTTGCATAAAATAATGTTATATTCCTTAAGAGTTGGGGAGCTACCACAAGACTGGAAAAATGCAAATATTGTACCAATATATAAAAGTGGGAATAGGGAAGATCCACTGAATTATGGACCAGTTTCCCTCACAAATGTAGTTTGTAAGATATTAGAGAAAATTATTAAGATCAGATGGTTAAAACAACTGGAGAAAAACAAGTTATTGTGTGAAAGACAATTTGGTTTCAGGGAAGGAACTTCCTGTGTAACAAATTTGTTAAGTTTTTATGATAGGGTGGTGGATAAGGTACAGGAAAGAGAAGGATGGGTGGATTGCATATACCTCGACATGAAGAAAGCATTCGATAGAGTTACACACGGTCGACTAAGGTGTAAACTAGAAAAGCATGGAGGATTACAGGGTAACATGTTGAAGTGGATGGAGGACTACCTTGCAGGAAGGCAAATGAGGACTGTAATTAGAGATAAATTCTCACAATGGAAAGAAGTCACTAGTGGAGTACCGCAAGGAGTGGTGCTAGCCCCAATAATGTTCCTAGTGTACATAAATGATATGCCAAAAGAAGTCGATGCATATATGAGCATGTTTGCAGATGATGCAAAGATCATGAAGGAGATAGTAAGTGAGGAAAGTTGTATAGAGTTACAGAATTATTTACATAAAGTAAACCGTTGGAGTGAAAAATGGAAAATGGAGTTTAACACTAGAAAGTGCCATGTGATGGAAATTGGAACAAGCAAAAGAAGACTACATTGGGAATACAAATTGGGTGAAGTTAGTATTAACAAATCAAATAAAGAACAGGATTTAGGGGTTACTGTAAGGGCAGATCTCTCACCTGAAAGTCATATAAATAAAGTAGTAGGAGGTCTGTTAAATAAAATAAGAATAGCTTTTAATTTTATGGACGATGAAGTATTAGTTAAAATATTTACATGGATGATCAGACCTAGATTAGAATATGCGGCAGTGGTGTGGTCACCACATCTAATAAAACATATAAACAAATTAGAGAGGGTGCAGAGAGTACCAACTAAAATGATCCCGGAATTGAGAGAACTATCATATGATGAGAGGCTAGAGAAATTGGGTTTGTCAACTCTGAAGGACAGAAGAGAAAGAGGAGACATGATTATGATGTACAAATGTGTTAGAAAATTAGAGAGAATTGACAATATGAATTTTATTGAAGAAGATGAAGGCAGAACGAGAGGACATAGGTATAAGTTAAAGAAAGGCAGATATAAAGGCGATGTAAGGAAGTATAGTTTTCCTTATAGATGTATTAGTGGATGGAATCAACTGGATGAAGAAGTAGTGTGTGCAAAGAGTATCCATAGTTTTAAACAAAAGTTCGATCAAAGTAAATAGAGAGACCGAAAAAATATAGTGCGACAAAACGATTCATAGAACTAAAAGAATATGATTAAATAAATCAAGCAGATGGGACACCACGAGCATATGCTCACTTCCTGTAACTTACAATTAGGTAAATACACACACACACTATCACCTCCCCTCCCCCCCACCACACACACATACACTATCACCTCCCTCCCACCACTAACACACACAATATCACCTCCTCCTTACCACACACACACACACACACTATCACCTCCCCCCCACCACACACACACACACACACACTATCACCTCCCCCCCACCACACACACACACACACACTATCACCTCCCCTCCCCCTCACCACACACACACTATCACTTCCCTTCCCACCCTATCACACACACACACACTCACGCTATCACCTTCCCTCACACCACACACACACACACACACACAAACACACACACAACAACAACACAACTACACTGTCTTACAATTACACACACACACACACACAACTATATACACACACACACACACACACACACAACTACACACACTATCCCCTCTCACACACACACACACACACAACTACACATACACACACTATCACCTCCCTCCCCTCCACAACCACACACACACACACACACACATACATACACACACACACTATCACCTCCTCTCCCCCCCACCACACACACACACACTATCACCTCCTCCCCTCCCACCACACACACACACACACACACTATCACCTCCTCTCCTCCCCTCCCTCCACACACACACTATCACCTCCTCCCCTCCCACCACACACACACACACACACACACTATCACCTCCTCCCCTCCCACCACACACACACACACTATCACCTCCTCCCCTCCCACCACACACACACTATCACCTCCTCCCCTCCCACCACACACACACACTATCACCTCCTCCCCACACACACACACACACACACACACACACACACACACACACACACACACACTATCACCTCCTCCCCACCCACCACACACACACACACACACACACCTACCGCTTGTGAGAGACTCTGTCCAGCCATACAGAGATACAACCCCCTCCCCAACACCCCTAGTGAGGGTACCAATAGGGATACCACGTGGACCACACACCCTTCCTCGCCAGCCATTCGTACCATACCATACCACAGTGACATTTGGTGCACTACGAACACCATCATTCGGGCGTATACCAATTCTTCTAGGATCTGATTGTGGGGAGGAGGTGGGGAAGCTTGTTGTTATTGTTATTATTATTATTATTACTGGTGTTATTATCATTATTATTATTATTATTATTATTATTATTATCATCATTGTTAATGTTATCATTATTATTGTTATTATTATTATCAATATCAATATTATTATTATTATTATTATTATTATTATTATTATTATTATTATTATTATTATTATCATCATAATTGGTATCAATATTATTATTATCATTATTATTATCATTACTATTATGATGTAACTAAATGTTAATCAACTCACCATATTATGACAAGTGTTCAGGTCATTAAGCATCAACCATGAAACAGTAACCATTTCCACATCCCTTAGTAACCAATTCTCTATTTCATCCACGTGTTGACCCACCTTCCTAAACGACCACTCCAATACAAATATAAACATTCTAAAATATATATCTAGGAATGGGGGAATGTAGGAGGTTAGGATGATAGGTATAATTAGCGTCCAATAATGATTATAAAATTGTTGGGTAGGAAAGGTTATAAGTGTTAGGAAACATGTTATGGTGGAATATAGGCCACAGAATATTATATGGTAGATGTATTTCCTACTTGGGAGCCTAGCTATCGCCCCAGCTAACTCCAGCTTCTGCATATAGCATACAATATTCTTAGCTTTGTAGAGCAGTATAATACACGTTGTGACCAAGAACACACAGTCAGATATTACAGGTATGATCATTACACAAGCCAAGGAGTCGACCACCAGATGTCCCTCATAGAACATAAACATGAAATTGACCAACGATGCACCAGTGACCACAAGATACAGTAGAAATGCTGTAAGGACGGTCCTTATGCATAGTGTGTAGGTACCGGTACCATCTTGTTGACCACGAACTAGATGTAAGCCCATTACTCTAGCACACACTGTAATGGAGAGAGAGAGAGTGCGTGGGTGGTAGAGAGAGAGGGTGTGTGGGTATGATACAGAGTGAAAGAGAGAGAAAGAAAGTGTGTGTGGGTGTGTAAGAGAGAGAGAAAGAGTGTGTGAATGTGAGAGAGTGAGGGTGTGTGTGTGTGTGTGTGTAAGAGAGAGAGAGAGTGCACGTGTTTGTGTGTGTAGGCCTATGAGAAAGAAACAGAGAGCTATAATAGTATATACCGTATGTGAGACACACACACACACACACACACACACACATCTAAAATTATATTATAACCAATATCCCTTATATATGTAAAACTGAAGAACGCGCCTCTCTCTCTCTCTCTCTCTCTCTCTGCATACACTAGCTTGCTCTCTCTGTTTTTCTCTCATACACACACACACACGCACATGCACTCTCTTTTTCTCTTACACATCTCTCTCACACACACACCTTTTTTCTCTTTCTCTTACACACACTCACACCCACACACACCCTCCTTCTCTCTCTCTCATACCCACACACTCTTTCTCACACCCACACACGCCCTCTTTCTCTCCCTCTCATACCCACACACTCTCTCTCTCTCTCTCATAAACAAAACAGTACCGTACTTACCTAATAATATCCTGAAGGAGGTCTCAAAGGGCGTCTCAGCTACACCACTCTCATTTCTCACACGCAGAAGGACATGTCGTAACTCTCTCTCACTATCTCTCTCCTTATCCTTCGAGCAAAGTTTCTCTCTCGCACATTTCTTTGTAATCTTTTTTATGGCGTTTCTCTCTCTTATACCATTTTGGGTCGCGGTCATAATTTATTATTATTATTATTATTATTATTATTATTATCTTTTAAATGAGAGAGAGAGAGAGAGAGAGAGAGAGAGAGAGAGAGAGTAGAAGTGGGTAGTGGTTTGTGTAGCGAGAGTGAGTGTGTGTGTGTGAGTGAGAGTTAGAGAGAGTATAGTAGTGTTTGTGTGTGTGTGTGTGTGTGTGTGTGTGTGTGAAATTCACCTATCTACCCACACCACTTATGATACATTACCTATATCAACACACATATACACATACACACACACACAGGAATAAAGAGAGGAACACACACACATAGGGAGAAAGGGAGGAACACACACACACACACACACAGGGAGAAAGGGAGGAACACACACACATACACACACACAGGGAGAAAGGGAGGAACACACACACACACACACAGGGAGAAAGGGAGGAACACACACATACACACACAGGGAGAAAGGGAGGAACACACACACACAGGTGAGTGTTTGTTATCAGGTGGTAATGGCTTGTTTGTTTACTTCAGAACATCCATTAACCCTGACCTCGTGTAAATGTTGACCTTGCGCTCTATCAAGTCAGATCATGATGGTACTTCAGAAAACCAATTAACCTGACCGAACCTAACCTAACCTGACCTGACCTGACCAAACCTAACCTAACTTAAACTTAACCTAACCTAATCTAACCTAACCTAATCTTCCTATCCTATCCTAACTTAATGAAACCTAACATAACTTAATCTATCCTATCCTAACCTAACCTAATCTATCCTAACCTAACCTAATCTAATCTATCCTAACCTAACCTAACCTAATCTATCCTAACCTAACTTATCCTAACCTAATTTAACCTAACCTAACCTAACCTAATCTATCCTAACCTAACCTATTCTATCCTATCCTAATCTAACCTAACCTAATCTATCCTAACCTAACCTAATCTATCCTAACCTAACCTAACCTAATCTATCCTAACCTAACCTAACTTATCCTAACCTAACCTATGTCGTGTTTTTGTTGTCCAAGCGACACGAAGCTCGCTTGGTTTTCACCCAGCGAGCTCGCCCTGTACTGTTTTTGTCGGTCAAATGGATACGAAGCCGTGCCAAGCGGTAGCCATTAAAAGCACTATCCAAAGCAACCCTGCTTGGGAGCAGTCTTGGTGCTGCTTGGTAGTCAGCTGACAACAACAATATGGCCCACAGATAATTGAAATTGGCTTAATTAGTGCATGTAACTTTCAATCAGTGCCAATTAAACAAATTGATTGATTGATTGATTTATTGATGCCATTAGGCATCTGGCAGCGCAACAACAATGGTCATATACCGCCCAACATATAAAGGTCATCTACATCATTAATAAAATATGTACAAAAATTAAATAATTTTCACTACCTCAAAAGGGAGAAGCAGCATGAATAAAACCCACGTCTTCCAAAAGATCATATATTAATGAAATAACCTATTTAAGTTAGATATATACAAGAATTGAAATATTAACGAAAGAAACATTAAACTTTAACTACCTAAAAATTAATAGCCATAAATACAATAAAATTCACAATTTGTGGAGAAGGCCAGCCTCCTCCACATAGGAGAGGGTGTTCCCTCCCACACAACAAGCCTCCTCCCCGAGCACCTGGAAGAGACTGTAAGAACCGTCACCCTTCCGGTACTCGGAGAGGTGCCTACGACGAAGGTCCCCAAGGCTGGGACACTCGACAATAAGATGCCGTACTGTCAAAGGGACCAGACAATCATCACAGTAGGGAGGGTGAGCCCTCTCCATTAAAAAGCCATGAGTCAATAATGTGTGGCCAATGCGGAGACGGACAAGAGCCGTCTCCCACCGGCGGGACAGGCCACTGTAGCTCCACAATCCAAGGCGCTGGCGGATGTCACGGAGCTTTTTAGCCCCGATGGCGTCCCATCTGTCCTGCCAGCAGGAACGAACGGTAGCATCTATGTAGGGTCGAAGGTCCACTGCAGGAGCAGGATGATGCCTGGCAGGAGGCCGGGAATTGGAGACCACAGCCTTAGCCAGGACGTCAGCCCGCTCATTCCCATCAACACCCACATGGGCCGGGACCCAACAAAAAGTGACTTTGCGGCCACGACGACCCAGGAGGACAAGCCACTCAAGAATAACCAACACCAGGGGATGGGTAGAGTTAAAATTGCACAAGGCCTGCAAGGCACTACAGGAATCGCTAAAAATAGTAAACGAAGGCTGAGGGAGAGTAAAAATCACTTGGAGGGCATATAAAATGGTCGAGAGCTCCGCAGTAAAAATGGACATGACAGAAGGGAGCCTGCCTCCACGGCAAAAGTCAGGAAAGACAACTCCAAAGCCAACTCCAGCATCAGACTTTGACCCATTAGTGTACACAGGGAGGGATTCCCTGTGAGTGAAGGCATGTTCTAAAAAGAGGGAACGAGCCACTGGAGGAGGAAGAAATTCCTTCTTGTCTGTAAAGCAGGTGCAGGGGAAAACTTCTGGAAGAAGCCATGGAGCCACCCTGGGGACCCTCACAGGACAAATCTGAAAGTCATCTATGCCCATCTCCTCCATAGCCTTTCTGACCCGGAAGCCAAAGGTCCATGGTGCACGAGAATGTAAAAGGTAGTACTGAGACATGATATCAGATGACACCGCCAAGCAAGGTAGGGTGTCAGGAAGTCGATGAAATCGATGCCAACAATGAACCATCAAGGACTGGCGACGGAGATCAAGAGGTGGCTCATTAGCGTCCACCAGGAGACTGGGGATTGGGGACGACCTGAAGGCTCCGGTCGCCAGACGTACTCCAGCATGATGAACAGGGTCTAAAACTCTGAGATGGGCATCGGTGGCAGAAGAGTACACCTCACACCCATAGTCGAGTTTTGACCTAATAACAACATGGTATAGGCGGAGGAGGGTGGCCCGATCAGCCCCCCAGGAAGTATGGCTCAGGACCCTCAACAGGTTAAGAGCCTTGAGGCAAGAGACCTTAAGTGTACGTATGTGGGGAACCCAAGTCAAACGTTTGTCAAAAAGGAGACCCAAAAAGCGAGTCTCCTCGACACATCGTATCCGATGACCATACATGAATAAGTCCGGATCCGGGTGGATGCCTTGGATGCGGCAGAAGTGCACAGCAACTGTCTTGGAAGGAGAAAATCGAAACCCATGAGAATCAGTCCAACGTGACACCCTGTCAAGGGCAAGCTGCATGCGCCGCTCCGCCACTGACATACGGGAAGCAGCAAACCAGACTGCTAGGTCGTCAACGTACATCGAGTTAGCTATACCGTCTGGAAGGGATGAGGCAATGGCATTAATTGCTACTGCAAACAATGTGACACTGAGGACGCTTCCCTGGGGAACGCCCTCCTCCTGTGCAACAGATGCTGAGTGGGTCGTACCAACCCTCACAGAAAAACTGCGACCACTGAGAAACTCCTTAAGAAAGCGTGGAAGGCGACCCCGCAGGCCATATAAATGGAGTTGCTGCAGGATGCCATATTGCTTTCTCTAAATCAAAGAATACACAGACAAGGTGTTGATGTCGTGCAAAAGCCTCACATGCAGCAGCTTCCAACCTGACCAGAGCATCTGTAGTGGAACGGTATTTACGAAAGCCAGACTGGGACGGAGACAGAAAATCACCCCGTTCCAAGAAGTATACCAGTCTGACATTCACCATCTTTTCAAATAGTTTACAGAGACAGGAGGTCAAGGCAATTGGTCGATAATTGAGGGCAACACCAGAGTCCTTGCCCGGCTTGAGAAATGGAATGATGGTAGCAACCCTCCAACCAGAAGGGAAGACACCCTCCAGCCAGATTCTGTTATATACAGCTAAAAGAAATGAGATCGCTTCCTCACCCAAGTGTCGTAACATTGCATATGGGATGTTGTCTGGCCCAGAAGTGTCGCCGCAGAGAGAGAGAGCAGAATGCAGGTCTCTCAGGGTGAATATATGGTTATAACTTTCATTCTCGTTCCCTGTGAAATCCAGGACTGTACGCTCCTTGGCTCTTAACTCATGCCTGACAGCCAGAGGTCGAGAGTCACGGCTGGAGACCTTTGCAAAAGCCTCCGCCATGGTATTGGCCACTGTTAAACCATCCATGATCTTAATTCCATTGACCTTAAGTACAGGTGGAGAACTAGGAGAAAACTTCCCCGCCATCTTACGGACTCTCCTGAACACTTGGGTGAGTGGAGTTTTAGTATTAATTGAAGACACATAGGCCTTCCAAGATGCACGTCAGGCCTCTTTTAAAACTCGTCTAGCCCGAACCCTTGTCCGTCGGAAGTCCTCTAAAAGAGTTGGGTTCCCACGATTGCGACGAAGGCGAGAGAAAGCAGCGCGCTTCTCCCGCACAGCAGTGGTGCAGACTGGTGACCACCAAGGGACAGGACGTTTGGGAAAGTAGCCAGAAGTTCAAGGGATAGAGTTGAGAGCAGCAGAGTGGAGCATATCAGTGAAATATGTTATAGCCTCGTCAGAGCTACCGAAATCGGCTACAGAAGTGACCGAAGAAGTTAGCTCTCTAAAAAACTGCCAGTCAGCCTTCTCTAATTTCCACCTAGGAAGACGAGACTGTGGTTCGTACCTGTTACCTTCTAAAAGTATAGGGAAATGGTCACTGCCATATAAGTCAGGCAACACTCTCCAAGTAAAATCCAACAGAGCACTGGGTGAGCAAAGGGAAATGTCAATGGCGGTAAAAGTCCCAGTAGGGCTATTAAAATGTGTCACATCTCCCGTATTTAAAACCCCTAATCCCTCATCCTCAATAAAAGAAGCCAATAAAATCACCCAATAAAATAAAGGGAGATGGAAGGTCCCGTACAAGATGGTTGAGATCACCCCTCTCAACTGTAACACTGGGAGGAAGGTATAGACTGCATACAGTGTACGGGCGGTCCATAAAAACCTTAACTGCAACAGCCTGGAGCGGAGTGTCAAGCTCCAGGCTCGTGCATGAAATATCTCGGCGAACTAGGATGGCAGAGCCACCATGATGACCCTGCCTTTCAAATGAATTGGAATAAAATGCTGAGTATGCTGGGGGACTGGCAGGAATGTAGTCCCCAAGCATTGTCTCTTGGAGAGAAACACATGCAGGAGAGAAGCTAAGAGGAACGCGCAGTTCCTCCCAAGAAGCACGCAAGCCACGGCAATTCCACTGAAGGACCTTGAACGGTGTTACTTTAGTACTGATTTTTGGGAAGCCTCACGGAGGTACTTCCCACTACCACCTCGACCTGAGGGTTTATTCAAACAATAAGATTTGTCTAATCCTGGGCCACTAGAAGAAGAGCGAACCCGAGGAGTAGTACTTGGGGCAGTAATTGGGACCCGTAGACGAGTCCCTGAAGCATCTGATATGTTGGAAGAAGATGAAGGTATATGAGATGGGATATTCTTTGACACAATTACATTGGTTCTGTCCTGTACAGCAGTGGTATCACTGACACAGGCAGATACATCAACATCCATAATACAGGTGGTAGAATCACTCCGCTGCTCAAGCGGAAGAGAAAGTGAATCTTTTGAAGTCACAACATCCGAGGCATCCACATTAACTTCATGCCCCTCCGAAGGAAGCTTGCGAGGAGGAACTTCTGTTGAATCAAGAGATTCATCAGAGCCACGAGAACGCTTCTGGTGAAATTTAGAGGAAACTATGGATGAGTCCACAGAGATGGTTGCCTCACAAGGTGGAACATCTATAGAGTCAAGTGCCTCAGAGGAACCACGAAGACGTCTCTGTGGCAGTTTAGGTGACTTAAGTTTCCTTTTGGGAGAGCGTGTGGCAGCGTGAACCTCTACCACATGGACACCTTTAGCTAAAGTCTGAGAATTGTCATCAGTTGAAGGGTCACCAGAATGAGTGTCTGATAAAGTTTCCAAGACAGAGAAACTATTATGTAGAGTAACCTTAGAAACGTTCTCACTAGAGCAAGAAGCAGCTGCCTCTTGAGAGGGTTGAGAGTGTGCTGCAACCAATTTAGGGTGAAGGGAGGAGGCGTATGTCTTCACACCACCATCCTTCTGTCGCCTGAAGTTGAGTTGCCGTCTGGCACTACCTATGCTAATGAATTGAGTATTAGCCAAGTGGAGGATATCCTGCTCAAGTAGGTACATCTTACATTGGCGAGAACGCAAGGGGTGAGAATCTCTGCAGTAAAAGCAGTAACTCTCTGACCGACACTCAGAAGCAAGATGTGAGTCAAGAGCAGAACAATTACCACACCGGGAACGGTTGTTGCAGTTCCTTTTCCCATGACCAAACTCATAACAACAGAAACACTGTAGGGGACGCTCAACAAAAGGCTTCACCTCAAATGAGGTGGGGTTAATGTTAATGCGATCTGGGATATGCGAGCCATAGAAAGTGAGGATGATCATATTTTTACTGCCTTTCATCTTCGTTACTCGTTGGACACTGTCTGGGCACATAGCGAGAATGTCCTCTTTAGAGAATTCATACAGGTCCTCATTATATATACGCCCCTTGCTATAATTAAATGTTCGATGTGGTTTAATAGATTCAAACATGCTATCAGAAGGACAGGGGAGATTGAGGAGCATCATGGCCTGTGTAAGATCTTTGGCTCTGATTAAAACTCCCTTACCCCTTACCATATTTCTTTATGTGGCCCATTGGTAATAATCCAATTTCTTTCTCAAGATACCGGGAAGCATGGATAATGTTACCACGTCCCTCCCTGTAATAAGCCACAAACCAAAAGGGTGTAGGAACCCGACGTTCTTTTGGTACATGCTCTGCAGAATCATCAAATATATTAGGGCAGTAATCATTGTCACTGTCAACTACATTGATGGACCGTATCATCTGAACTTTACAATGAGTATCCCCCACCATCAGAGAATCTTTTGACTCAAATGCTGCTTTGGCAGCAGCATTTGTATTGAAAGTAATATAGCACCGATTAGACCTACAATCACTGTCATATGTGATTCGGATTCGGAGGACTACTCCAAAGCACTTAAAAATGGAGTGGATAGCGCCATAGGTAAAGGATGCGAGTACATTCGTTAACATTAACGTGTCCAAATCGTTAACAGGGTTCTTCGACACAAGACCCGACCTGCTAGGTCTACTCTTATTTGCAGCTTTCTGCATCTTACCACGACCAGAGAGTGACGTCTCGAGGGCCTGGTCGACCACCGCTCGAGGAAGAGATTGGGGCTTTTCTGTATCCATATATCATTGGTTTAGTGTTTTTGGCCCCAGGAGCCAAGAGCTACTACCTACCGGGCAGATGAGGAGACCGAGCGCTGGTCGCCGTGGGCGGGGTACCTCTTCCCCAATGGGGCCACTCGTTTAAAAAAGCAGCCCCAATGGCTCGAAAGTTTGCCCACGACGGTGCTGAGACCCCCTTCCCCAACATCTCCCGGCCCAGACACCCAACCATCCAACATAGGACGGCCCCTAGAGGGCAGTCCCTCCGGAGGGCAGCGCTGTTGGCCCGTACTGGCAGCCTAATGCATGGGAACCATTTAGTCTGGTCTCTCACTGGCGACCTTACTAGCATGGGAAGCCCTCTCTCCCCGAAATCGGGGCAGAGCAGGGGCCGGAGCCCCCTCTAGTCTAGCTTGCCAGGTCTTAGAGACACGCAAGCCCCCCCACCACGTCAAAGCGGTTCCCGTTGGGGGGGCCAAATAAACAAAAATAATTATGTAATAAGATGTTGTAGTATTATTTAAGGAGTTATAGGCTGCTTGAATTATTCTTGTACATATTATTATGGAAGACAAAATTTAAAGGATTATTTATAAGTAATCAAACTTGTAATTTTTTTACCAGTATCCTACTTACAATGTTCTACCAGTGCTAACACTGCTGCAGAGATCTTTATGTAAATAATATTTATTATTAAAAATAAATGTGGTTACTCAGTTAATTGATTCTTTACCTAACAAATATCTAACCATGCAATTTCGGTGAAATTTCAACATGTGAGGATTGGTATAATAACCATCAAGATTTCATTAATAATTAAGAGTGTCCAATTTTTGTTGTAGCGCCAGAAAACGGTGATAGAGAGGCGAGACAGCATGCAGGTAGGAAATAGAAAGAAAAGAGGGATAGTTGAAGAACTAAAAGCTAGTGGCTGGGACCGAAGGGGCGCCAAAACCCTTAAATAAATATGAAGTTCATACATGAATCCACCTAACATATTTTTATAATCGAATATTCAAATATTTAATTATAAATAAAACAAAATCATTGCACAAATATTAGCCTTCTTGAATGAGTGTGTGAGAGAGAGAGGGAGGGGTAGGTGAGGCAGTGTTTATAATTCTGGTTAGAATGCCGTTTAATCATAAATATTATGTTTCAGCGTCTGACCTTGTATCTTCTTAGGTTGATAATTCTGATAATTTGTATAATATCTTTCTGTATGGGTCGCGAGTATGATGTCATAGTAAAAACTGGGTCACGACTGAAAAAGATTGAAGAACCCTGCTTTAAACTGTTGGTGATTCGATACCGTTCACAGTGTATGCTTCATTCATTCCTCCTGACACACGTCTTCTCTACCTGAACATTCGTTACCCTCCTATATAGCTCCGCCCACATTTCTCTCCTCCTCTCCCACTAACATCTCCCCTCCCTCCACCTGCAACTGTTACCAGATCCGACCAGGCCCAAACCAAGTCGCTGATGGATGGAGTGTGGACCATTGATCTGTCCGGAGCTGTACTACGGCATTAGTATCTGGGGAACAACCAATTCCACTTAAACTTGTCGAGTCCAGAAATTGCAAAATTTCGCCGCCAAAATTGCTCTTGGAGGAGCTGCCAAGAGGGACCATGTCACTCCATTTCTTAAAGAGTTGGGATGGCTAAAAATTAATCAAAAGTATAAACTTGAGGTAGCGAAAATAACATACAACCTAATAAATAAAAATCTTCCTGATTGGTTGTTCCCGTTACCCAGAGTACGTGATATGCAAGGACAGAGTGTCAACACAAGGCAGACCAATCAACTTCATGTACCCCGATGTAACACCGGCTTCAGTTCCAGGTCCTTCCTAGTAGCAGCACCCACCCTTTGGAACACCCTCCCACTTGAGATCAAACACGCCCCCTCCCTAACCATTTTTAAAACTCTTCTATTAGAAAAACAATTCCAATAATGAATCTTCGATTGCGTCTCTTCAATTTTACTATTTTATTCCATGTGATTTTACCTAGTTTTATTGCTTCATTATTTTATCTTATTATATATATATATATATATTGTAACGACCCTGTACTCCTCTCGAAGCTATCTCCACATCAATCCAGTCACGAGTCTCCGAAGCACACCGGGCTTCAAACGATAGTATATAAGCTCTGCTGGGGGGCCACACAGTCAGTCTCATCTTGTAAGCAGTTGTGGTGTTACCTCCCTCCTGGGTTAACTGAGTTTCGGACGACTTCTCACTCTGTATTGTGTGGTAACGTAGATAATTATTGGTGGAAAGACGGCTGGATTACCATTTCTATTTTTGTGACTTGTTCTTGTAAATAATGTAAATGTAACAGTTCTTGGGTAATAACTGTGTTCTTGGGTAATAACTGTGTTCTTGGGTAATAACTGTGTTCTTTCTGTAATGACTGTTTTCTTGGGTAATAACTATCTTTCAATATTGTATTCTCATGTTTGATTAGTGTGATAATATAATTGTTAAAATTACTGCTTCTTTTTCCTTATCAAACATCTTGGTTAACATAACGTTAGTAATCCCCCTTAGACAACCACTGAGTTACGTTACATGGGGGCCTGTCCGGGATCTTATGGAAATTAATATTTATTGTATGATCCCTGTGATCCAGCTTGTCTCTCTACATATTTTGTTTGCGTTCCAAATGTACTATTACAGGTGAAACCTGCAGATACTTTGTTATAATTGCGATTGGCCATAGTAGGTGTAATTAAGGTGTTGCAGTGTTGGATGTTACTAGGGTTAATTACTGGTGGATAACACTACCTCCCACATAGCTGTACCGAGACTCATCTGTATATCTGTTAGTGAACCAATGACATTCACGCATCAATTTTCTCCATACTTGGCAGTAATTTGACCAAACCTAAGCTCGTGAATCCCATGTATTTTTTAATTCAAAGAGCACTGAAGTGTCGGGTTTTGGAAAGTGTGGGCTATTCACTCCGTCACACATTTATTGGCTCATTGCTGTGCAAAGTATCATATGAACTGCATCTATTGGGTTATTTTAGTTAAAGCTCGGGAGATAAACTGAGTAGACCAATCTGTATATCTGTTAACTTGTGCATCTATCATTAATCATTTCATGCACCTTATGCTTGTTGCTAGGGTGTGGCTCGCATTTAAAGTATCACTAAACTGCTGGTTTCATCTGGGAGAACTGGAACTTTTCTCAAAATGAGTTACTTTAATCCTGTGGAATTTGTCGGTAATCCTTCTACAGAGGAACTTAGGTCTGCAATAGTGACTAAGGATGACTTAAAGTACATAGCAACAACTTTTGGTATCACCTATACTCATGACACTACAAAGTCTCGATTGAAATCGATGGTGTTAAAACATTTAGGAGACACTAGTGGTGAACAAGCTGACGAGATTGCATCTGAAGCTTCCTCTCTGTCTCGTAATATTGATCCTAGAGATCTTATAGAAATAGAAAAAATAAAACTGGACGCCCTTAAGCTAAAACTAGATCATGAGAGAGAAGAAAGAGAGAAGGAGAGAGAAGAAAGAGAGAAGGAGAGAGAAGAAAAAGAGAAGGAAGAGAGAAGGAGAGAGATGGAGAGAGAACATGAACTAAGATTACTGCAAGCTCAGACATCAGATAGTAATACTCGTTCATCTCTACGTAATAAGTTAGACATGACTAAATATGTTAAACTGTTGCCAACCTTCACAGAAGCTAATCCCGAAGCTTTCTTTAGGGAATTCGAAGCTACGGCGTTACATTACGAAATCCCTGAAGATGACTGGATATGGCTCGTTAAACCAAAGTTACATGGTAAAGCAATTAACGTCTGTGAGGGTATACATGATAATACTGTGTATAAGGATGTTAAAGAAGCAATCTTGTCGGCTTATACAATCACTGCAGAGGGATACAGACAGGAATTCCGTAATTCTTCTAAAGCTCACTATCAGACTTATGTCGAATTTGCTACTCAAAAACTCGGGGCATTGCAGAGATGGCTAAAAGCTACATCAGTCAATAACTTTGATACATTAATTAATCTCATAGCCATTCGGTAATGGTGCATATCACTTACAGAGAAGAAACAGACTTAATCAAATTAGCACAAATTGCTGATGTTTTTTCCTTGATCAATCGTCCCAACCCTGGAGAGAGGAAAACCCAGTCTCATGTAAAGTCGGATGCTGTGGTGGCTAAATTTGGGGATGATAGGACTGTGGCACACGGTAGCAAATTTGAGGTTTTGTGTAAATTCTGTAGGAAGCCTGGGCACCTAATTAAAGATTGTCCTGATCCCAGGTGCAAGATATCAAAGTCACTTGCATCTACTTCTGTTAACCCTACAAAATTTACTAAACCAGTTGCTTCAATCTCTAATGTAACCTCTGATCCTACAGCTGAGCTATTCGAACCATCTAGATCGAATGGAGTTGTATCTCTGAGCCCTGACAGCGAGACGCACCCTATCCGGATCCTGCGTGATACTGCGTCGGGTCAATCATTATTGCTGAAGTCTGTCCTTCCCGAGGTAGAAAGGAACTACACCGGAGAGAAGGTTTATCTAAAGGATTTCCATGGGGCGTTTCCGGTATGCCTTGCTAGGGTACATCTCGATTGTGGGGTAGTTAGAGGTACTGTAACTGTAGGTATCCTAGAAGATCCTTTACCTATTTCTGGCACAGATTTTCTCCTTGGTAATGACCTGGCTGGTGGACGTGTAGCACTTCCACTAGTAATCAGTGAATCACCCTTGTCTTACAATAACACAGATGACATAGAGAAAGAGCAACCAGTGCTTTTCCCAAGTTGTGCAGTCACACGAGCACAGTCTAGAAATACTGATTCTCCTGCTGATCAGACTCCCTCACACGAGTTTGGTAAAACATCAGATCTTAACAAACTTTTGTCTAATCAAGTGTTGGAGGAGGCTCAGAAGAATGATGCTACACTCATTTCCCTGCATAGTCAAGCTATTGATAAGGATGATATACTACACCCTCCTTCTTTTTATTATCAGGACAAGATTCTTATGAGATTCTATAGACCACCTAAATTGTCAGATGAGGATTCTTGGGCAGAGTGTCATCAAATTGTTTTGCCAGTTAACTTGAGAGAACCACTATTACAAGTAGCTCATGAAGGACTTGCTGGCCACCTAGGTATTAGGAAAACCTATATGAAATTGTTAAATGAATTTTATTGGCCAAAAATGAAGAAAGATGTAAGTGTTTTTGTAAACTCATGTCAGGTCTGCCAAGAGGTGGGTAAGGCTAATCAGGTGATTCCTCCCTATCCTTTGTTACCAATCCAGGTACCCAGTGAACCCTTTCAGAAAATCATAATAGATGTAGTAGGACCACTTCCTAAGACCAAGAAAGGAAACCAGTACATCTTGACTGTTATGTGTCCCACTACTAGATATCCAGAGGCTTTTCCTCTTAAAACAGTCACATCTAAGACCATTGTAAAATCTTTGACTAAAATGTTCACTACATTTGGGATACCCCAGGAGATACAGAGTGATAGAGGGACTAATTTCACTAGTGTGCTCTTTGAGGAGGTACTGAAGCAACTCGGTATTAAACATTCCTTATCCACAGCCTATCATCCGCAGTCGCAGGGAGCCCTTGAGAGGAGCCATCAAACTCTCAAGGGAATGATTCGCAAGTATTGCCATGAGAAGCACCAGGACTGGGATGAGGGACTGCCTTTCCTTCTATTTTCCAT
Organism: Petrolisthes cinctipes; assembly: GCA_033782935.1. NCBI lineage: Eukaryota > Metazoa > Arthropoda > Malacostraca > Decapoda > Porcellanidae > Petrolisthes > Petrolisthes cinctipes. Next base: position 11,777 of record JAWQEG010002097.1, on the reverse strand, counting down.
CAGAGAGTCTCCTACAGAGTCTCTTGGTATTTCTCCCTTTGAACTGTTGTTTGGCAGAAAGGTAAGAGGACCTCTTAAAGTTATCAAAGATAAACTATTGTCATCACCTTCAAGTCGGTTAGTCTCTGTCAACAACTATATTGAATCCCTTCAGAATACACTGAAGGATGTTCGTAAAATTGCTCATGACAACTTGAAAGTGTCTCAGACCAACATGAAGGCCCACTTTGATCAGAAAGCTGAAGTAAGAGAGTTCAATGAAGGAGATCTTGTCTTGGCATACATCCCAGTCCCTGGTTCTCCTCTGCAAGCTAAATTTCATGGTCCTTATAAAGTTAAAGAACGGTTGAATCAAGTAAACTACGTAATCGAGATCCCAGACCGCCGAAAGGCAACTCAACATATCCATGTAAACTTGCTTAAGCCATTTATTCCACGCACCACCACAGAGTCTGACTCCGAAACTGCGAGACCATCATTATCATTATCTGTATCTATGCCTGTATCTATGTCTGTATATGTGCCTGTTTCTGATGCAGTAACTCCATCTCTAATAGTAGCAACCAATAACATAGCAGAGTCTAAAATCATTGCGCCATTGAAATCAAAGGAGAACTCTTATATTCTTTCCCACTTGGACATATACCTTGCCCATCTACAACCTCAGCAAATTGGAAAAATCATCAAACTCCTAAATGATAACATAGAAGTGTTCAGTGATCATCCAGGACGGTGCACAATGTTACTCCATGATGTTAATCTTCTCCCTGGAACTTCTCCTATCCGTACCAGCCCTTACAGAATGCATCCACAGAAGAGGGAACAAATGCGGAGGGAGGTGGACTACCTACTGGAGCAGGGGCTCGCAATTCCTAGCCACTCGCCTTGGGCATCTCCCTGCCTGCTGGTGCCAAAGGAGGATGGACAACTGCGGCTCTGCACGGACTACCGCCGGGTCAACGCGGTAACAGTACCAGACGCCTATCCTCTACCCAGGGTAGACGATCTTATCGATGAGGTGGGACAAGCCCAGTTCATAACAAAGATAGACTTACTTAGAGGCTATTATCAAATCCCCCTCACAGAAAAAGCTCAGCTCATATCGGCCTTTTCGACTCCATTTGGCTTATATGAATACACTGTAATGCCATTTGGTATGAGAAATAGTCCTGCAACTTTCCAATGTTTAATGAATTATTTATTACATGGGTTAAAGGGTGTATCGGAATATTTGGATGACATTCTAATGTTCTCAGAACAGTGGCAGACTCATATGGACCAGATCACTATGGTACTGCAGAAGCTACGTGATGCCCACCTGACAGTGAGAATGTCCAAGACCACTTTCGCCCAAGCAACTGTGACCTACCTTGGCCATGAAGTGGGACAGGGCCAAGTTCGTCCAAAGAACATCTCCGCCATCGTCAACTACCCCGTACCTACCACCAGGAAGGCATTGATGCGCTTTCTAGGCATGGCGGGATATTACCGACGATTCTGTCCGAACTTCTCTGCAGCTGCTGCTCCACTCACTCGGCTAACCAGTAGATCTACACCTTTCTGCTGGACAGAAGACTGTCAGATGGCCTTCAATCAACTAAAGAATTACCTTGTTCAAGACCCCATACTACTCTCCCCGGACTTCACGAAGCCCTTCGTACTACAAACTGATGCTAGTGACATCGCGGTGGGAGCAGTACTTCTTCAGGGTAAGAATGACCTCCTACATCCAGTCGCCTACCATTCTGCCAAGCTTACCCTGTCTCAATGCCGATATAGTACCATTGAAAAAGAGTTACTTGCCATTGTAAATTCCATCAAGAAGTTCGAATGCTACCTGTATCCTGGTACTCAACCCCTACAAGTTTACACCGACCACAACCCGCTGTCGTTTTTGAACCACAACAAATTCAGCAACCAACGTCTTCTAAGGTGGTCTCTGTTTCTTCAACCCTTCAACGTGGAAGTTCATCATATTAAGGGGAGCCAGAACAGCATAGCCGATGCCCTCAGTCGGATATAGCTCCTTCAAAGAAACGGGTCTGGTCTCTTCCACACTTCCACCTAATTAAGTGGCAGTGTCTTAGGGGGGAGGTGTAACGACCCTGTACTCCTCTCGAAGCTATCTCCACTCGAAGCTATCTCCACATCGATCCAGTCACGAGTCTCCGAAGCACACCGGGCTTCAAACGATAGTATATAAGCTCTGCTGGGGGGCCACACAGTCAGTCTCATCTTGTAAGCAGTTGTGGTGTTACCTCCCTCCTTGGTTAACTGAGTTTCGGACGACTTCTCACTCTGTATTGTGTGGTAACGTAGATAATTATTGGTGGAAAAGACGGCTGGATTACCATTTCTATTTTTGTGACTTGTTCTTGTAAATAATGTAAATGTAACTGTTCTTGGGTAATAACTGTGTTCTTGGGTAATAACTGTGTTCTTGGGTAATGACTGTTTTCTTGGGTAATAACTATCTTTCAATATTGTATTCTCATGTTTGATTAGTGTGATAATATAATTGTTAAAATTACTGCTTCTTTTTCCTTATCAAACATCTTGGTTAACATAACGTTAGTAATCCCCCTTAGACAACCACTGAGTTACGTTACAATATATATATATATTTTTTTTTAGTGTCTTCTTTAAGCTTTAATTGCACATTGTTCTAGTAATGAATCTTCGATTGAATCTATTTAATTTCATTATTTTTACTCCACGTCGGCCTACGTGATTTTACCTAGTTTTATTGATTCATTATTGTTTTCTTTAAGCTTTTATCTACATATTGTTTTAATTATCTTTTATTGTTCTGCTATTTTTTTTACTACTAGATATTTGTTTTCTACCTCAATGCTAGATTTAGCGTATTTTAATTTCATAATGTTTTAGCTATAGTGTTTAAGACCAAAGTAAAGAATAACTATTTTAATAATGGAAATAAATTCTGATTCTGATTCCCCTACTCCACATCACTACTTATTCCACTTCTCCACATCAACACTACAATCTCCACTTACTGCTCTACTCCACATCACCACATACTCCACACCACCACTACTCCACTAGTCCACACCTCCACTAGTCCACACTACTTACTCCACTACTCCACATCAACATTACAATCTCCACTTACTCCACTAATCCACATCACCACTTACTTCACACCACGACTACTCCACACCACCACATCACCACTACTCCACACCACCACACTCCATCACTAGTTACTCCACATCATCACTACACCACTATTCCACATCACCAGTTACTCCACATCAACATTACTCCAATATTCCACATCACTACAATCTCCACCAGTACTCCACAATCCACCACTTCTGTCACCACCAGTTACTCCACATCACCACTTGCTCCACAATCTCCACCACTAGTTACTCCACTATTACTACTCCACTTACTCCACCACTAGTACTACCATAGCTACCAACACCAACACAAAATAAACAATAATAATAATAATAATAATACTACAACTACAACTACTACAACTACAACTACTACAACAACTACTACAACAACTACAACAACTACAACAACTACAACAACTACAACTACTACTACTACTACTACTACTACTACTACTACTACTACTACTACTACTACTACTACTACTACTACTACTACTACTACTACTACTAATACTAATACTAATACTAATACTAATACTAATACTAATACTAATACTAATACTAATACTACTAATACTAATACTAATACTAATACTAATACTAATACTAATACTAATACTAATACTAATACTAATACTAATACTACTAATACTAATACTAATACTAATACTAATACTAATACTAATACTAATACTAATACTAATACTAATACTAATACTAATACTAATAATAATAGGGGTTTTATAATATAAGGTCAACAAGGAGGAGTAGTAGTAGTAGTGGTGGTAGTATTAGTAGTAGTAGTGGTGGTAGTATTAGTAGTTGTAGTGGTGGTAGTATTAGTAGTGGTAGTGGTGGTAGTGGTAGTAGTAGTAGTAGTGGTAGTGGTAGTAGTAGTAGTAGTGGTAGTGGTAGTAGTAGTAGTAGTGGTAGTAGTAGAAGTGGTAGTAGTAGTGGTAGTAGTAGTAGTAGTGGTAGTAGTAGTGGTGGTGGTAGTGGTAGTATTAGTAGTGGTAGTAGTGGTGGTGGTGGTAGTATTAGTAGTAGTGATGGTGGAGGTGGAAATGGTGGTAGTATTAGTAGTACTGATGGTGGTGGTGGTGGTTGTAGTAGTGGTAGTAGTAGTAGTAATAGTAACAACATCAACAATAATACCACTATTACAACCACAACTACCACAACTTCTACTACACATACAGTGCTTGGAGAATAACATTACTGATATTCTTCTGTGTAATGAGTATGTTATGTATATTAATTACAGTATATCCACTATTTACACACACTCCCTTTTGGTATAAAGTATTACTGGTGCCCTATCAGTATGCAGGCGTCTTCTGCGTGTATTCCTTCGTCAGTAGCGCCCGCCACGCCCCTACGATGCTTCGGTATTTGATGTGGGCGCGGGAGTGGGTGGTGCTGCCCAATGACATTGGTGCTGCCTATGTCTAGACGTGTTCTATGGGGCGTGTTGCTCGTCGGAGTGTTATACCCGATCCTAATCACCTCCTGTTCCGTGTTTATCCTGCCGGGGTCGCAGAAGAACACGCCTTTCTATGGCATCTGCATTGTGGTACTTGTTTTCACCCCGGCAGTAATGGATGTGTATCTTGGATGTATGTTCGTGGGCTTACAAAAGGTGTTGGTTGTAATGAGGAAGGACCTGGAGGTGATAAATTCAAAGGGCACCTAGAACCTGAAGAAGGCCAATCTACTGACGAAAAAATGGTTCAAGTTATCTCTACTCGATAAAACAGCTAATGAGGTAATTATGAGGCTTTATTTAACGTGAGATTATATTTTGCGTGTGTGTGTGTGTGTGTGTGTGTTTCGTGGCATACTTTGGAGGAATCAGGGCACTCCAAAAAAATCACTTGATTGATCAAAGACTTTACAATGAAACTCATATTCTCTCTCTCTCTCTCTCTCTCTCTCTCTCTCTCTCTCTCTCTCTCTCTCTCTCTCTCTCTCTCTCTCTCTCTCTCTCTCTCTCTCTCTCTCTCTCTCTCTGCACTCGCTAGAGTCGTACGCTCGCTTCATCTCGCGCAGCCGCCTGGCTTCAGAACCCGTCCTTTGCGTTTTTGTGTGTATTTAAGTGGCCCAGTGTGTGTAATTCCGTTTGTGTATTTACGTGGCCCAGTGTGTGTGTGTATTTAAGTGGCCCAGTGTGTGTAATTCCGTTTGTGTATTTACGTTGTTCAGTGTGTGTGTATTTAAGTGGCCCAGTGTAATCCCGTTTGTTAAGTGCTGTGTGTGTGTTTAAGTGGCCCAGTGTGTGCATTTACGTGGCCCAGTGTGTGTGTATTTAAGTGGCCCAGTGTAATCCCGTTTGTTAAGTGCTGTGTGTGTATTTAAGTGGCCCAGTGTAATCCCATTTGTTAAGTGCAGTGTGTGTATTCAAGTGGCCCAGTGTGTGTTTTTACGTGGCCCAGTGTGTTAAGTATTTATACGTGGCCCAGTGTGTTAAGTATTTATACGTGGCCCAGTGTGTTAAGTGTTTATACGTGGCCCAGTGTGTTTTGGTGTGTTAAGTGATTTGTGTTATTGAGTGCGTGTGTTAGGAATTCGCGTTCCCGAGTGATTGTACGTCTGCATCTGTGTGTGGAGCGAGAAGGAACTCACAGCACATCACTTCTCACATAAGTATTCTTACTTAAAACAAAAAACTTCATATATCTCAATCTATTTTCTCTGTATTTTCCAGTTTTTACCCCCCCCCCCCACCAACCCCCATCCCCTGACACCCCCCTCCCAACACCCACACCTCAACTCAACCGTCCTTTTCCTTATTTCCCCATTCCCCCTGACCTGACCCAACTAAGCCTTTTTAATCTTAATCTCACCACACCTTAATTTTAACCTGTCTACACGTCTGTAGTGCCCTTTTCAACACTGTACTGTGTTCTACTATATATTAATATATATTGTCTAGACATTTGCATTTATATAATTCTGTATCCTTACTGTATTTAATAGTAATTATTATTATTTCTTTTTTCTAGACCTAGTCATATTTTTATAATTCTATATTAATATTATTTCAGGTTCGTTCTACTTTATTTTATTAGTTTACACGTCCGTGGTTACTGTGTTTATTACTAATTCTACATTTATAACTCTTCACCAATAATTATTGTATTCCTTTACAGGCATTTGCACTTTAACTTTACAGTATTAATATTTAATTTCTCTCTCGGCGTATTCCTATACTTTGGTTGGCCCTTTACCACCACCCCCCAGCCCCTATCTGACCCTAAATTCCCAAACTACATTAACACCTGTACTCCAATTTAACCGTCATCCTACCCACTAGTCTGATTGACACACTCACCTCACCTCACCTCACCTCACCTCACACACCCGTATACGAGTGTGTGTCTTTTCCCAGCCTTCAGCTTACCTTGTGGTAATTTTCCACTCCTACCTCCTCACCCCACCTTGGTAGTTATCTCTACTCCCCACTAGATAATCCCCCCCCTCCCTGCTGTCACTAACTAGATAATCCTCCTCCCTACTGACATTAACTAGATAATCCCCCCTCCCTTCACCTTCATTTCAACAACCCCTCCTACCCGTGTGTTAACTAAATTAATTAGTAAATAAATTACTTAATAAATAAATTAATAATTAACTAAAATAAATTAATAATTAACTAATAAATAAATTAATAATTAACTAATAAATAAATTAATAATTAACTAATAAATAAATTAATAATTAACTAATAAACAAATGAACAATAGTTAACTAATAAATAAATTAACAAATAAATTAATAAATTACTTAATAAATAATTTAATAAATTAATAAATATATTAATAAATAAATTACTTAATAAATAAATTAATAATTAACTAATAAACAAATTAACAACAATTAACTAATAAACAAATTATCAATAATTAACTAATAAACAAATTAACAAATAAATTAATACATAAATAAATTAATAAATTAATTAATAAATAAATAAAATAATAAACTATTAAATAAATTAACGAATTAATAAATAATTTCATAGATTAATAAATAATTTAATAAATTAATTAATAAACCATTTTAATAAATTAATTAATAAACCACTTTAATAAATTAATTAATAAACCATTTTAATAAATTAATTAATAAACCACTTTAATAAATAAATAAATTATTTGATAAATTAATAAATAAGTTAACAAATAACTTAATAATTCAATAATAACTATTTAATATATTAATTAGTAAATATTTAATAAATTAATAAATTAATAAATTAATAATTTAATAAATAAATAATTTAATAAACTAATAAATAACTTAATAAACTAATAAATAACTTAATAAATAACTTAATAAATTAATAAATAACTTAATAAATTAATAAATAACTTAATAAATTAATAAATAACTTAATAAATTAATAAATAACTTAATAAATTAATAAATAACTTAATAAATTAATAAATAACTTAATAAATTAATAAATAACTTAATAAATTAATAAATAACTTAATAAATTAATAAATAACTTAATAAATTAATAAATAACTTAATAAATTAATAAATAAATTAATAACTTAATAAATAAATTAATAAATAACTTAATAAATTAATAAATAACTTTATAAATTAATATATAATTTGCTAAATTAATAAATAAATTAATAAATAATTTAATAAATTGATAAATTATTTGATAATTTAATAAATTGATAAATAGTTTGATAAATTAATAATTTAATAAATTAATGAATAATTTGATAAATTAATAAATAACAAAATAAATAATTTAATAAATTAATAAATAACTTAATTAATAAATTAATAAATAATTTAACAAATTAACAATAAATTAATAACTATCACCATGGCACCTCAACTAACCTGTTCTACCTGCTCTGGTACTTTCGGCCCTACTATTTTCGCGAACAGAGACGTCCTTGTTTGTAGATTTTGTAACTTACGAGAGGAAAATTTGACCGACTTGAAGGCAGCACAACGCAAGATCGAGGCCTTGAGTGAGAAGTTGGAAACACTACAGGAATTCGTCACTCTCAACGTAGGAATGACATCGACGCCTACAGCACCCGTCGACACAGCCCCCGTACAGACTGCCTCTACACCCTTACCTCCACCGGCACCATCAACTACACCATCTCCACGGGAGGAGTTCCGCGTTGTCAGGAACAACATTCGACCCACAAGGAACATTATACCCATCACTACGTGCCAGAACCGCTTCAAGATCCTGGCCCAAGACGACGATGAAGACGACACCGAGGCCAGGCTGGTTGGTGACTCCATGGTAAGGGGTCAACTCACCGAGTTTTGTGGCCGAGCACCCAAGTCGAGGAAGCGATTTTGCATTCCGGGTGGCGGCCTAGACGACGTGATTGACTCAGTGGACGAAGTGACAAGCCTGGCCCAAAACAACACCACGTACGTCATCCACGTTGGAACCAACGATGTATTCAAGACCAGATCGGAAGAGCTCCTCAACAAGTACCGACAGATGATTGCGAAGTTCAAGGAAAAGACGAACAACATCATCCTTTCTGGAATCATCCCCCGCAGACAAGCAGACACCCGTTTCTTCAACACCGCTACTAGTATCAACCGACGACTTGCCAACATCTGCAACGAGGAGAACGTCGATTTCGTCAACACATGGGACAACTTTTATTTGGATGACTCGTTGTTCTCAGATGATGGTGTCCATCTGAATCAGGTAGGAGCAGCCCGTTTAGGACGTTTGCTAAACGACGCGGTCATCAACCATCGTACAAAAAACGGGACTGCCCAGGTACTTCAAGGTCAAGTAACGTAATACGAACAAACAGAATAACACGGGCAAACGTGCAGTTACCCAACCGAAATAGTCTAAAGGTTTTTTATGTTAACGCTCGCAGCATCCATAACAAATTCACAGATCTAGAGGAAATAACGCTTACAGAAAATTATGATATAATCGGCATTACAGAATCGTGGCTAAATACTGAAAATAGAGACTTCCTAGCAGAGTATAAAATTCCTGGCTATACAATATTTGAGAAAGGTCGAACTAATAAAAGGGGAGGCGGAGTACTATTATATATTAAAGATGACCTCAAACCGATCCTATTATCAAAGCCCCATATCGCTAACGTAGACACACTATATATACTCATTAGAAATAAATTCGGAATGAAACTTTTGTTAGCCTTACTATACAGACCCCCAGCTCAAGCAGTACAAACCGACCGTGATATCTATGAACAAATTAACGAGATGAGTAACACGCAAGAAGCCGTAATTCTTGGCGATTTTAATTTACCAGTAACAAAGTGGGGAGAACCATTATCAGCTCACTATGGTCAAGACCTTTATACTAACTTACAAGAGAGCTCTCTTATCCAATTTGTTAATAGTCCAACTCGTGGAAATAACGTTCTTGACCTAGTATTTGCAACAAAAGAAGACTTGATAGGGAATATTAACGTGGGTGATGAGTTTACTAATAGCGACCACCGCATAATCACATTCAGTATAAATTTCAATAGAAGCGAAATAAATTACAGCTACGAAAAAATCCCCGACTTTAGAAAAGCTAATTTTCACCAACTCAGAGCGATACTAAAAGATACCGATTGGAAATGTCTGCGAGACACTATTAACATTAATACACAATGGAACTTTTTCACTAATGCGTACGCAAAAGCCGTCAAAGATAGCATACCGTTAAAAAACCGACGTTCAGCACAAAACTTAAAGCCCAAGTGGTGGAGTAAAGAGATAGCCGACTGTTTACGCGCCAAAAAGAACGCCCATAATAGAGTAAAAATCACAAACGACAATAACGAGCGGGCCAAGTTTTCAGACTTACGAAGAAAAGCCAAAACGTTAATCAAACAGAGTAAAAAGGCCATTGAAAAACACGTTGCAAATCAAAGTAAGACAAACCCGAAAGAGTTCTACAGTTATATTCGGCATAAGAAAGTACTCACGTCAACTATCGGACCACTACTTGATGAGAATGGGGACTTTACTACAGATGAAGAGCGAATGAGTGGTATCCTTAACACTTTCTTTGCATCAGTCTTTACTACAGAAAACCTGAACGATATACCAGCAGTAACAACAGTCCAAAACGAAAATACCGAGGTATTAAGTAATATCAGCATAACTGAAAGTGACGTAATAAAATGTATTGATAAATTAAATGTAAATAAGTCACCTGGGCCAGACACGATCTCCCCTCGCGTATTAAAGGAAGCAAAAAGCGAAATAGTAAAACCTCTGACTCTGCTCTTTAACTATTCTTTACACACTGGAACAATACCTGACGAATGGAAACTCGCTAACGTAACACCAATATTTAAAAAAGGCAGCAAATCTCTACCTAGTAACTATCGCCCTATCAGCCTAACCTCAGTCGTCTGCAAAATGCTGGAGACAATCATACGAGATAAACTTACAAATCACTTAGAGGAAAACAACTTACTTAGAGACACTCAACACGGTTTTCGTAACAAACGCTCTTGCCTAACGAACCTATTAGACTTTTTAAATGACATTTTCAATGAATATGATAAGAGTAAAGCAGTAGACATAATTTATCTAGATTTCCAAAAGGCCTTTGACAAAGTTCCCCATAAACGCTTAATATCTAAACTAAAATCACACAGAATCCAAGGCGATACCGTAAGATGGATAGAGAACTGGCTAAGAAACCGAAAACAACGCGTGGTAATAAATGGAAAATCTTCTAGTTGGACAGGCGTTACAAGCGGGGTGCCACAGGGGTCAGTTTTAGGGCCAATCCTATTCCTAGTTTACATAAACGACATAGACGAAGGCCTCTCATGCATAATATCGAAGTTAAGGAACTGGGGGATGAGTTGATGATTTTGGAAGTGGCGCGGGAGAGGTTGTTGACTATTAAGAGTAATAAGGAGAAGAATTTTGGGGAGTATGTGGAAAATCTGTTAATAGATAAAAATAAGACTTTAGAAAGTGTAAATCAATTCTTTAAATATTCAAATGCTTATTACGAAACAATCGTAAAGGTTACTAAAAACTTCTATTTACCTTCAGATGAGCGCGAACAAATTAGCCTTCCAGATTTTTTTGAAAGCGAAAGAAATCTTCCTAAATCTCCACAGACAGAGCGTAGATATTTACAAGGGCAAGCCTTGTACTATCAACTACTTGGTGACAAGAAGAAGGTTTTAGACTTTTTTCAAAAAACCGCTAATTGGTGGGATAGAAATGAGGCATTCAAGGCAGAGGAATATTTCCGTTATATCGGAGATGTTTCTAATATGATTTATGCATTTATAGCTAATGAGCAATTTGCTAATGCTGAAGAATACATCGATTTTTTAAAAGAAAACGAACCTGCTCACCAGCATGAAAAACGTGTTTGGTTGGAAAGTTTGTACTTATATCAATTAATGCTTTTACTCAATCAAAAAGATTATAAAAAAGCCAAAGAATTGGTAAAAGAAATTGATGAAGGAATTATTAAATATGGATTAACGAATAATCATATTCTTTCTGGTAATATTAGTATTCTTTACTTTTCAATCGGAGATTATAAAAAGTCAAAAATTTGGTCAAACAGAGTGATAGAAGCACCAAAAACTGGATTAAGAACGGATGTGCAGG
>JAWQEG010002096.1:1307500-1324938 GCA_033782935.1 Petrolisthes cinctipes | reverse complement strand
AGGTGATGTGTTTGAAGCTATGTCATTGTACAGCTTAACACTGGTGTAGTCAGGAGGGATCACACAACACTCCACCTCCAGCCACACGTGTTGACCCATAGTGTTGTTTGGAGTGTGAGACATTATCACCAATGCACCAATACCATAATCATTACTAAAGTACCCCAACCTGATACTCCAGTGTTGGTTTGGTAGGGCCTTGAAGGTAAGGCTGGTCTCCTGTTCTTTCCCTTCCATCACATCTATTGTCTTTGACGACGACGACGACGATAGTTTGGTGTACTCTGAAGGTGAAACAATGAAATGATAGTGTTGTGTTCACCTTCATAACCTCCTTCTCTACCCATCCTTATCATTGTAACGTCAGGGGGTCGTTACTACCCAAGAGTGTTATAGTATACTACCAATACTAGACACGGTTTTATTCAATAGTATCTCAGGGATGTGGAGTGGACCCAAGGACAGCGTTGCGGTGTGGGGGCGGCAGGAGACAGGCTAGGTAAAGCAGAGGGGGAAAGCTAGTGTGTTTGCTCTGTTAGCTGCTGGGTCACTGGGGTCAGTCCTCGAGCTGGGTGGCTTAGCTGGGTGGTTAGGTATGAAAATGAGATATAGCAAAATATGGCAAACCTACTGTTTGGGTCCACAACAGTACCCCCCTCCCTCAACAAGCAATGGGAGAGGTAGGGATATGATAAATATGATACAATATACAAGATACATAAAAAAAAAAAAAAAAAAAATGTACAGACATAGTACAGGTAAGGCACAAAAATATGATGTAAGTGGTACAAAAGGGCATACAAAAATGATGAATAGACATGTCAAATATCAATGTGTTAGAATAAATACATGGATAATATACGCAGCAGACATACATGAAAAAATAAAAATAAAACATAAACATCACAAAAGAATGTAACAGCGATATTTTGTCCCCTTAATTTAATATTACTATTTTGCTTTACTCTGGGAGGAAAACAAAAACCCACTGCCTATAACAAAACAAAAAGCCACCAGTGTATGCTACTACTCTATCCTATAGCTGGATCAACCTGTTCTGAAAAAACAAACAAGAGACTGATGAGGAACAGGACTTGCCTTGCGAATACAAAAAATAAATCATACAAAGGACAAGTCCAGCTCCTCTCCAGTACTGGGTATACGCTGCCACCACCAGACCAAAGTCGATCAGAGGAACCAAGTGAACACACACTGGAAGGGTAGCGTAGCGTTAGCTTATGTAGGCGCGTGAGTAAGCAACCCAGACTACAATTTTAACGGGGGTATGATCAGTGTTATGAATTGAGAACCAATATCTTTACAGAATCACAGTCTATTTGTTAATATTGGTGACGGAAATACTCAACTAATTATAAACCCGTTTATTATAATATGTTCACAGGAGTACATTATTTATATAATAAGAATACAATAATATTTTCCCCCTCCCTTGTCAATATTTCCTACTCCCCGTTCTGTCAACTAGGACAGGAAGAATTCCGTGTCTCGCTAGTTGACAGAGCTAACACACAAAAAAAAAAAAAAAAAAAAAAACAATTATTACAATGAAATATCCTCCCTCCCTTAATAACAGTTCCTACTCCCCGTTCTGTCAACTAGGACAGGAAGAATTCCGTGTCTCGCTAGTTGACAGATCTAAACACTCTTAAATCCAAATACCAAAAACAATGACCACAATATTTTAAAAAAATCACATCCTACACATCAATATCCTAATACATCTTAACATCAATATCCTAATAATATTATTAGAATTGTGAATTACCAGCAATTATTATTAGTATTATTCACCACATGTGTGTCAAGTTGCTCAAGGGTTTGTTTGCTAATAAATGGCTGCTTTTCCCAGCTGTTATCACCAAAGTCGGAAGCAGAATGAGAAACAAAAAAACATACATTAGTTACTATGTCCTTATGTGAACACACAATATTCTTCAGTTATTTAAATTCAATAAGTAGACTAACTGATTCACCACTCACAATATTCACAATACAATATATATATAACGAGAGCTAGTTTGAGCTCTTACCTGATATCACCAAAGCCGGAAGCAGAATGAGAAGGAAATACTGAAGGCTACTCCCTCTTCACTTCTCCTTCCACCTCCACTTGTTAAACAAAGTAGTGCCTCGTATTTCATGTCCTTGCATTTTCATCAGTTCACCCTTTACTGGTGTATATTTAGTTACATACCATAATTTAAACATATTCCTGTACTCAAATACATTACCTTCTTCCCTGGTTAAAGTATTATATTACTGTAGTATACATGTACAAGGCATGTATTGTTCCACGAGCAAGAGAATGGACCATCCTACTAAAATAATACCCCATCTTACTAAAATAATTCTTCTAAGTAAGTTTTAATACCCTTCATCCACTTCTTAATCAACACATATTTTCCTTGTCCATATCAATCTACCTAAGTTTCAATTATTCCTCTATTTCACCTATTTACCTAACTATAATCATTATTTCTATTATTCATCTATAACCTCTAACTATAAACATTGTTTGTACTTTTCATCATATTAACATTTTCAGAAGAAGCCCACCATCTAGATTATTCGTCATTGATAATCTCGGCCTGGCTACTCCCTACAATCTTATACTAAAAGTTTACCTTAATACCCGTAAATATTCTAAATAGTATATATAAAAATAGGTTACAAAAACAAGGTGGAATAAGTGTTGTACATAAGTGTGCGTGGATAGTGTGAGTTACGAGAGAGTGCGTTAATAATACATGGAAGGTATAGGCGGCAGCGTGTGGAGTATGTGCGTGTTTATGTTGGTTATGGAGGCAGTGTACTTGGCCGGGTGACGGATAGTGCGCTCCGACCGAGAGGTGAATCCCTCAGGTACCAGGGCCGGCTTGTCGTCCTGTAGCACACTGCTTGGAGAGGGTGGCATAACAGGGCGTGGTGGCGTGAAGCTGCGGCGAGAGCTAACGGAACGAGGTGGCGTGGCTGGTATCACATGGATTATAGGAGGCTCAACCTGAGAGATACTGACAGGGATTACTTCAATCGAGGCATGTTCAGGAGAAAGTTGGTCAGAGAGAGGAAGTGGTTCAGGACGAGTGGTAGGGATGGGGGAAGGAGAGAGGTCAGGCAATGGTAAAGGGATGGGAGAAGGTGTGATAGGATTAGGCGTGGGCGCGGCCTGCGTGTGGGCAGACTGGGGTAGGTAGGGTAGGAGGAGGTGGCGGGGTAGGTGGGGCGGGGAGGGTAGTGTGGCTGGGGAGAGGTTGGGGTGGTGAAGAAATGAGAGGAGCGGGGACGTGTGCTGGGATTGGCATGTCTGGGATAGGCAAAGGGTTGGTAGGAGGGGAAGGTATTGGGTAAGGTAGGTTAGGGTGTGAGAAGGTGGTGGGGTTGTATGATGGGGTGTGTGTGTACGCATGTTGACGTGATGTAGGTAGTGGCGCGATGGGGTGAGCGTGAGAGAAATGAAGGGGTGGCTGAGGGATGGTGGTGGTGAGGTTATGTGGCATGGTGGTATGGTGTTGTGGCGTGGGGTGAGGTGGTAGTGTCTCTATGGAGTGAACGTTGGTGAGTGGTGGAATGCGTGGTGTTGGTAAGAGTGGTGGGCGGTGGTATGTGCGAGTGTTAGGTAGTTGCGGTGTTTGTGATGCAGTGTGTGTCGGTATATGAGGAGATGGGTGGGTGTTTAGTGATGTGGTGCGAGGTGGTGAATCAGTGGTGTGGGCTGATTTCACCCTCTCCCAGGACGTGACGTAAGGCTTGTCGTGTATACGTAGAGTGACAATTGTGTCCGTCCTGGTGAGCACGGGGTGAGGGCTGGTGTACAGCTGCTGGAGCAGTATGCGGTGTGAATCCGTCCTGAGTAGCAGCGAGGGTGCGGTGTGTAGGCCGGGTGGTGTGTAGCTAGGCCTGGTATGCTGGCGTGTAGACGTTGGTGCGATGTTAGCGATGGCAAGCTTGAGTGCCGGCAAGAATGAGAGGTTAGATGTAGATGTAGGTGCAGTAATCTGGCCAGGGAGGTGGAGGTCCTCTCCGAACACCAGCTCTGCCGGGGAATGGTGCAGGTTTTCTTTCATGGTCGTACGGATGGTGAGGAGTATGAGCGGAAGGGCGTCAGTCCATTGATCGGGTTGCAGGGCTCAGAAAGTGTCTTTCAGATGGCGGTGGATACACTCCACCATCCCGTTACTACAGGGACGGTAGGCAGTTGTTCATTGCCGTTTAGTTCCCAGGACCTTAAGCATGTCCTGCCATGCCCTTGACTCGAACTGGGTACCCTGGTTTGTGATGATGATCATAGGTGGACCAAAGTTGGCGACCCAGTTGCTGAGAAAGTGGCTGGTAGAACCTTCTGCGGTTATGTCACTCATTGGAGTAGCTGTACACCAGCACGTCGTCCTGTCCACACACGTGAGTAGGTATCGTGCACCCCGTGATGGTGGCAGTGGGCCAACGATATCCACGTGTACTGTGTAGAATCTGGTGGTGGGAACGGTAAACTCATGGAGAGGGGAATGGGTGTGGCGACCAACCTTAGCACGTTGACAGGGCAGGCATGAGGTAACCCACACCTTGACTTGTTTCCTCATGCCTGGCCATACTGCCCGATGGTTTACAAGGCGAAGTGTACCCGGAACCCCTGGGTGGTTAAGTGCGTGATAGTGTGAGAACACTGCCTCCCTGAATTGTGGCAGTATGTAAGAGCAAGGAATGCTGCAGGATGTGTCGCACCAGAGCTTAGTAGTAGAGTCTGGGGCTGTCAGGTGTTCCAGGTGTAACCCTGTGTCGCCTGGTAAGAGGTCTTGCAAGTGCGTGTCAGACTGTTGAGCTGTAGCGATTGCAGAGAAGTCCAGAGGCGGGATGTGTTGGATGGTGGCAATGGTTGGTTGCGCTGGTGGGGATCTGGAGAGGGCGTGTAACCCGTGGGGACCAGTTGGTACACTAGCTGCTGCATGGCTGTGGTGAGAGGCTTGTGGTCCGTGCAGATGTGGAACGTCCTGCCATCGAGGAAGTGACGAAAGTGCTTCACAGCGTCGTGAATCGCCACCAGATCTCTGTCGAAGGCTCTGTACTTGCACTGTGGTGGCTTCAGACGTTTGCTGTAGAAGGCGATTGGCTTGAATAAACCGTCCACTTTCTGCTGCAGGACTGCTCCAATAGCGTCATTTGAGGTGTCAATGTAGATAGATGTGGGCGAGTGAGGTGTAGGAATAGCTAGGAGTGTAGTGTCGGCCTTGATGTTGGTGAATGCTGCCTCAGCTGATGGTGTCCATACGAGTTTCTTCTGGAAAGATTTAGTGAGTCCCTTCAACAGTTCGTGGAGTGGCGCCAGGGCGGTAGCTGCGTGAGGAATAAAACGGTAGTAATAATTCACCATGCCCAGGAATTTCCTCAGTTTTCTGGCTGTGGTGGGCAGTTGGAAGACCCTAATCGCCTCCACCTTCTGCAGCAGGGGTGTGATGCTTTGTGGTGTGACGCGGTGGAAGTCCAACTGGTCCACCCCGATTACACACTTGGAGGGGTGGATTTTCAGTTCGTACCACTGCAGGCGAGAAAAGAGTTCTCGCAGGTGCTGCTGATGTTGGTTGTGGACGTGGGAAGCGATGAGGATGAAGTCTCTGTATACCACAACATGGTCCAGTCCCCGCAGCACCTTTTTCATGAATCTCTGGAACGTCTGAGCTCAGTTACGTAAGCTGAAATTCATTGCCGGGAACTCGAATAACCCAAAGGGCGTAGTGATGGCGGTCTTCTTGATGCCTTCCTCAGCGACAGGAATCTGGTGGAAGGTGCGGACCAGGTTGATCTTAGAGAATACCGCACAACCCTGGAGTTTAGAGTAAACATCCAAAACGTGCGGGATCGGATACCTGTCGGGTATATTGGCTGCGTTGAGAGCTCTATAAACAGTGTATGCCCTCCACTCCCCTCCCTGTTGCTTCGGAACCATGTGAAGAGGCGACGCCCATACACTGTTAGAAGGCACGGTTATATTTAATAGTATCACAGTGGAGTGGACCCAAGGACAGAGTTGCGGTGTGGGGGCGGCAGAAGTCAGGCCAGGTAGAGCAGAGGGGGAAAGCTAATATGTTCGCTCTGTTAGCTTTTGGGTCAATGAGATCAGTCCTCGACCGATGTGGCTTAGCTGGGTGGTTAGGTATGAAAACGAGACATAGCAAAATATGGCAAACCTACTGCTTGGATCCACTACATCATTGAGAGAGAGAGAGAGAGAGAGGCCTTGTAGGAATTAGTGAAAGGTGATAGAGAGGTGGGATAACAAGAACAAAGGAAACAGAAAGAAAGGAGGGACAGATTGCAATAGCAATAAATAAAACAATAGTTGGTCCTTCTTTCTTTTTCTCTGGTAACTTTGTTATAAAAAACGATTAGAAAGCAATGTTTTATATGGGGTAACTATGATATAATAATTATTTTTATTTTACACTTAATTTAGTAATTTCTCTTATTATAACCTCTCTCTCTCTCTCTCTCTCTCTCTCTCTCTCTCTCTCTCTCTCTCTCTCTCTCTCTCTCTCTCTCTCTGTGTATGTGTGTGTGTGTAAAGAGATAGATGTATGAATAGATGTATATTAATTGGTATTACTGACCTGTTATGGTGGGAGGAGATAACACTTGACCACAGTCATCACCGTCATGACACAACACCTTGAGCTTGTTGTAAGGGAAGCCAACCACACCTCGGGGACACTGTTGGTCAGCCACAAGACTTTGTTGATTCCCCTCCAGTTGTTGATGTACCTTTATCCTCCACTTAGTAATCTGTAATACAATCAACACCGTCAGTTACACACACACACACACACACACACACACACACACATAGATTATACCTTCATCAACCAATTTGTTACACACACACACACACACACACACACACACAGGTATATTATTCCTTCATCCACCAATTTGTCTCACACACACACACACACAAACACACACACACACACACACAGATATATTATTCCTTCATCCACCAATTTGTCAAACACACACACAACCATTATACCTTCATCCACCATTTTGTAATCTGTAACACACACACACACACACACACACACACACACACACACACTATTGTATAATGAGACGGAATAACATTAAGTATTCATATAGAAATATTAACTTGAGTTAGTATATAGAAATCGTATAATCTTCTTGAGAGAGAGAGAGAGAGAGAGAGAGAGAGAGAGAGAGAGAGAGAGAGAGAGAGAGAGAGTTTATACAAAAATGTTGATTTATAGAAATTAACAAGTATACATAATAGATAACAAAGGCAAAATTATAATCGTTATGTGATATGTTATGTTCGTTATGTAAGCTTAAGGGGTTAATACAGTGTTGGTACATTAGAGTGTCTTAATACTTCCAATGTATGATATGAAACAAAACCAGATTAACAAATATATTGGTGTCCTGTTGCTTGGAATACTTTGGAGGAATCAGTTACTCCATATTCACTAACGCTGTAATACAAGAGAGAGAGAGAGAGAGAGAGAGAGAGACTTACCTTGAGTATGATACTGATGGTGTTGTGTGATGGTGTGATACTCCAGGGAGTCATCACACGACCAACATAATCCTGGAGACAATAGAACTTTAGATACTCATCACCACGAGATGGATAGCGTTGGAAGTCTATCCATCCCACAGGGTTATTATGACTATCTAGGGTCCCCACCTCCAGCCTTACATTGTTCATTTCAGTGCTTGGTGGAGGTGTGAGGACGAACTCCACCTCCAGCACCATCTCCTTCATCATGATCATCGTGTTGTTGTTGTTGTAGTGGTACTGGTGGTGGTGTAGTGGTTCCCTGTAGCCCCATAGGTGTGTTATATTCATCTGCTTACAGTGTATTGGGGTCTTCACTGTTGCTTCACTCTCTGATTGATAACAAATATACATACACGTTACCTTTATTTATTTTTATATGGTGCAGCTAATACATATATATATATATATATATAAATATATATTGTTACACGTGCCTGAATTATTATTGATTAGTAAGTATTGCTAGCCTAATATTTGACTGTAGCTGTGAGTGTAGTAGCAAAGGCTTGCATCCTACAGTGGTTGTGTCCGTGGTTAGCTTATTTATTTCACTCCATTTTCTTTGTGTATGTGTGTCAAAAGGTCGAGAGTGTCATGGCCAGCTATGTTTTTTAGATTCGTACGCATTCCCTCCCCCCTAGCAGGTGCCGAAGGGAAGATTGTCCGTTTTCGTCTCTAGTAACTTCTCCTAGTTGTTGATAGACGGGAGCGTGTGCGTGATGTGTGTTTAAGTCTGCGTTAACGAACAGTTCGGAGACGCGCTTATAACTCTGTTGTAACATGCTTACTTCTCTTTGTGGAGCTAACTATATATAAGTGCGGGGGTTGCGCCTATGAGTTTAGATGCTTGGGAGACGCGGGACAAACAACTAGTGTGTGTTTTGTAAGTGATTGAGTGTGGTACGGTTCGGGACGAGACACGACAACGTATTTGTTAAGTATAATTGTGTTTACTTCTACATTCTTCTCACAGTAACATATGGTCACTCTCTTATAAATTGATATTATTATTATTATTATTATATATATATTTGTGTATTGATATTTCTATTATTATATTATTACGTGTATGTTGTGATGCATTGATGTTCCCTTATTATGTATGCCAGTGATGTGCTAACTTACTATTATTACTGATCGACTAATTCTGTGCTTATGTGTGCCTAGAGCCTTGTGTTATTGAAGTGATGGCACAGTGGTAGTGAGTTATTGAGTGATTATTGCAGGTGCATTATTTAATCTGGGAACTCTGTCTCATGTTCTGTCATAGTTGGGAATCCTGATTTCATTTATTAATTCTTTCAGTGTTTATTGTTTGTCTTTGTGTTCGTTCATATTGTCAATATATTATAGAAAGTCAGAGTAGTTTCTCTATCATCTTTATTCATTGTACCCGAACCTGGGTATATGTTTGGACGGTCTCTTTGGGTTGTGTTATCATTCTTTCATATAGGCTGGGTTTGTACTTTTACTTACAATTCATAACTTTAATAGTCAGATACCTGCCACCCAGTGCTACTTTATTCTGTTGATAGCTAACGTCGGGGTAAGTCTAGTCTAGGGACTAGTACAGTACCGTATCTCTACCCTCCGTCCGTAACATATAAATTGGCGACCTCGCCAGGATTTCCAATTTTTGCTGAACTGAGACTGGTGTTCTATCATGGCATTACTGTTGTATTTTTTTTGTATTGCATTTTTCCATATTTTTGTGTACTTTGCCTAATAGTTAGTGAGTAATGGAGACACAGGGTGTGGCTAGTGAGAAGGGTGCTCCACTTCATATTTTTTCTGAGCAGGATGCTGCAGAGTTTATTAATTCAAGTCCTAATCCCGAGTGAGTAAGAGCACTGAGTAGAAAGGAATTATTACTTGTTGCACAGAAGTTGGATCTTGCCATTGAAAGTTCCAATGCATTTCCACTAGCTAACCTGATTTGCCACCATCTATGAGGCACTGATTTGTATGATTTTGTTGAGAGAAAGGATAATGCTTCTGTCGTAAGTGACTGGTCTGTACATTCTGATTTGCTTGAAGCCACTATGGTTCAGAATAACCAATCTGGGAATGACCAAGCTGCGCGTGACCATGAGTACCGAATGCTACAATTTAAGTTGGAGTTTGAGAGAGAGAGAGAGGAAAGGAGATTGGAGTCTGAGAGAGAGGAAAGGAGATTGGAGTTTGAGAGAGAGGAAAGGAGATTAGAGTCTGAGAGAGAGCAAAGGAAGTTAGAGTTTGAACAAAGGAAACTGGAATTGGAGTTGGAGAAATATAAAGTGGACCATGAGACACGATGACCGGTTGCGTCGGGGGTGTCATCAGAACAGCACAGGTTGGTTCCTAAGTTTGATGAGGACCATGTTGCTGAATTTTTCCAGAGGTTTGAGAAGGTAGCAGAGGGTAGTGGGTGGCCGAAGGAACGATGGTCAACGCTGGCACAGTCAGTCTTTTGTGGTAAAGCTTTAAGAGCATTTGATGCTCTCAGTTTTGAGGAATCTTTGGATTATGAGAGGTTAAAGTCTGCTGTACTGAGGACGTATGAATTAAGACCAGAAGCTTACAGACAGAAGTACCGTAATAGTAAGAAACGCCCTAATGAGACATAGATTAAATAAATATCAGAGTGACCTATTTCGAGCATGGATAAGAAGTGAGAAGGTAGAAGACAATTATTGTAGGTTGGAGGAGTTGGTTAAGTTGGAGCAACTTCTGAGCCAGATGGAGTCAGATCTGCAGATGTTTATAAGTGATAAGAGAGTAAAGACAGCTGAGGAAGCTGCAGTTTATGCTGATGATTATGTTTTAGTCAGGAAACAATTTAAAGCCAGAGACAAAGGGCACAATAGACCCCCTCCAACCACCAATAATAAAACTCATGATAGCGATGTCTCCCCGAATTCCAAAAGCACTCATGTCACTAGTCCCAGTCCCCCAGGTATCTCACATGCACAAACACCTACACGCACCCCACACAAACCTTGGACACGAACTCTCACATGTACATATTGCCACAAAACAGTGCATACTGTAGACAGATGTTGGAGAAAGGCAGGAGTTGTTAGGCCAACTAATTTTGTTTCTTGTGACAGAGCTATTGTCACAGTTTCTGAGCCCCGAAAGGATAGTAGGGATAACTCTGTTTACCCACTTCTAAAGATAGAGTTCTTTCAGAAGGAGGGAAGGGTGCAGTGGATGCTGTTCCCATGTCTGACGTTACAGGAGCTGTTGTCCAGTCGGTAGCTACGGATACTACGGCTGAGGATTGTTATGCTCCGTATCGGTCTGATGGGTTGGTCAAGCTGGGGGAATCCCAGCATCCTGTTAAGATACTCCGAGACACTGGTTCTACAATTACTCTGTGGGTAAGACCGAAACATGTTGAGGTGAATTCCAAGAATTTTGTTTTGCTCAGGGGAGTTGGAGGCTCTCTGACGGTTCCTTTTGTGGAGTGTAGGGTGAGTTGTGATTTATTTAAAGGGACGGCACAGGTTGGAGTGGTGGAGTCATTGCCCGAGTCCGATGTGGACCTGATACTGGGGAATGATTTGGTTAGGGGTGAGGAAGTGAGTGCCCCAGTAATAACCAAGGATCCTGTACCTGCCGAAGTTGTGGAGGAAGAGGACCAGATGAACTTCCCCGTATGTGCCGTGACCCAATCAATGTCAAGGGTGGAGGAGAGCCGGCGTGTGGAGGCAGCCGAGGCAGTTTTAACTCCTTCCGATGCACCGGTGGAGGACGTCGACGGCGATGGAGAATCACCGGACGACCTTTCTTTAACCAATCTTTTTTCAGATACCTCTAGTGAGCAGTGGTCTTTAGAGTGTGTCGATGTTGATAAATTTAAGAATTTGCAAGGTATTGACCCAGGTATCCAAGAGTTAAGGAGCCTGGCAGTTGAAAATGTGGGGGAAGAGAAGGGATCATGTTTATATGAGAAGGATGGAGTTTTGTACAGGAGGTGGAGACCTCCTCATACTAGTGTGGATGAGGGATTGAGGGATGTACATCAGCTAGTTGTGCCGAGTGTGTGCAGGCAGGAACTAATTAGGCTAGCTCATGATATTCTATTTGCTGCCCACTTAGGAGTGAGGAAGACACTTGAACGGCTTAGTGCAGAATTTTACTGGCCTGCCATGAGGGCTGATGTGTACCAGCATGTGAGAAGTTGTCATACATGTCAGGTTGTGGGCCGGCCTAACCAGAAACCATCTAAGTCTCCCCTAATTCCCATCCCTGCTATTGGGCCACCTTTCTCAAAGTTAATTATAGACATAGTGGGTCCACTTCCTACCACTTCTACTGGATTTCAGTACCTTCTTACCATATTAGACCCTTGTACTAGGTACCCTGAGGCAATTCCCCTCAGAACTATGAATGC
This sequence comes from Petrolisthes cinctipes, assembly GCA_033782935.1. Taxonomy (NCBI): domain Eukaryota; kingdom Metazoa; phylum Arthropoda; class Malacostraca; order Decapoda; family Porcellanidae; genus Petrolisthes; species Petrolisthes cinctipes. The sequence continues at coordinate 1,312,975 of JAWQEG010002096.1, read as the reverse complement.
TAAGGCTGTTGTTAAGCATTGTTGGGATTTTGTACGAAGTTTGGGTTACCTAAGGAGATACAGTCTGATAGGGATTCTAACTTTTTGTCTAACTTGTTCCAGCAGACTTTGGAAGAGTTAGGAGTTAAACATGTCAGTAGCAGTGCTTACCATCCTGAGTCCCAGGGTGCCTTGGAGAGAAACCACCAGACCCTGAAGAATATGATGCGGAAATACTGCTTAGAACACACCAAGGATTGGGATAAGGGTGTTCCCTTCCTACTGTTTGCAACAAGGGAAGTACCGCAGGAGAGCCTGGGTTTTTCTCAGAATGAGCTTGTCTTCGCACACCATGTCAGAGGTCCTTTGAGCATCGTCAAGGAGGCATGGAGTAGTGACGTCGACACCAGCAAGAACCTTCTACAATACGTCCTGGAGTTCAAGACCCGTCTGAGTGACACTAGAGAAGAGGCGAAGAAGAATCTTGAAGAAGCCCAAGGGAAAATGAAACAGTGGTATGATCGGAAGGCCAGATGGAAGGAGTTCCAAGTTGGTGATGAAGTGTTGGTGCTACTGCCACTTCAAGGTCAACCCCTGGCTGCCAAGTTTCAAGGTCCGTACGTGGTAGAGAAGAGGCTGGGTGAGACTGACTACCTTGTGAAGACGCCCGACCGGCGGAGGTCTCATCAGTTGTGCCATGTAAATATGTTAAAGCCGTACTACCGCCCTTTGAAGACTCCAGTGACGACACAGCATGCTGTGGCTGTGGTTGTGGAAGAAGAAGAAGCTGATGATGTGGCAAAGGTAACCTGTGAATTTCAAGAGTGTAGTTGGGTGGACAACGAGGGAAAAGAGGTCAAGTATGAATGGACAAACGAATGTGAGGAAAGTTTTGAAAGTGCCAAGGACATACTCGTTCACTATCCCGTGATGACCGCGCCCAAGTTTGACAAACCATTCGCACTAGCAGTGGACGCTAGCAATGTAGGAGCAGGAGCTGTGTTGATGCAGGAGGACGAGCAAGGGGTGGAGCATCCTGTTTCGTATTTCAGTAAAAAGTTCTCTACCAGTCAGAAGAACTACTCAGTCATAGAGAAGGAACTCCTAGGTCCACCTCTTTTCTGTTTTCTTGCTGTTCCTTATTTTCATCACCACTTTCCTTGGCTTCCTTCTTACAATCTTCTGCATTATCACTGTTATCGTTGTCTTTGCTCCTTCTTTCCTCAAGCATAGTCTTCAACTTGGCTTCTGCGGCTACTCTTCTTTTGCTTTCCATGAGTATCCTCCATTCTAAAAACTTCCTCCTCTGACTCGCTGACATACAGTTGACCTCATGTTCAACTGGACCCCTTCCACTTCTCGCTTCCAGCTTTTTAAGCTCGAGCTCTACTTGAGCTATCTTCTCATTCTCCTCCTGCAATTGCATATCCAAGAGCCTCATCTTTTCCGCTTGCTCCATACTTGCTAATACACCTTTTGGTCGCAATTTTCTCACTAACTCTCTCTGCATGCCCTCTTTTAGCTTAGCCTTCTGCTCCACATCATAACTTTCTGCTACCTCTTTTATTTCTTCCACGGTGCATTGGTACATGAAATGTATATCACCTGTTTCCAGAAACTTTTCTACATGGCTGGGTGCCGTGATTACAGCAGTCTTCTCAGCTCTCTCTTCTTGAGAATCTTCTTTCTTCTCAAGAATCTTCTTTCCCGAGAAATCTTCAATATTTCCTCAAGAATCCTCTCAACTCCTCTCAAAATCTTCTCAAGAAATTTTCAATATATTCTTAAGAATCCCGGTCAGGCCCCCAATTCTGTTACGTCCCCAGTCCCGGGCCGACTGAAGCACGCAATCAGATTAATCACAAACAAAAGGAAGAGCAAACTTAAACACTTGTAAAGCTTCAAAGCTTTATTTTATCTTTTTCTCAAAAGCCTGGATCTCTATCTCACCCAAATCTTAGCTCCAAAAGCTCTGATCTTACTCCCCGATCTTACCACTCGATCTTACCACCCCTTTTTACATTGTCTTTCTAAATTCTATATCATATTTTATAGGCATCCTAGAACTCTATACAACATTTTATAGGTATCCTAGAACTACTCTCGGAATATAACAAAATAAGGTAGTGACATCTTCTACTCAGTAGTGAAGATGTCAACAACACACACTTCTGTGCCAAAATACAATGACGATGTGACATACCCCGGGTAGTGAAGATATGTCACATTGTAATGATCTTCTACTTAATAGTGAAGATGTTATGCGACATAATCCTTCCCTGTATGGGTAGTGAAGATGTAGTGAAGATGTCACACCGTAACAATATATATATTCTATTGTTTGTGTATGTGTGTGAAATAAATATATATTATGGTAAAACACACATATACACACACACCTCACGGAGACTCTAATATTGAGACTATTGTAACCCAAAGATATGCAGGTCATTCAGGAGGACAGTGTAGAGAGGATCACATTATCATACATTGCTAAGAGGCTATTACACTGTAGTTACAGTTGGACACATGAATGGGTGGTACAGCCCACGTGAAAGGTGCTTGTCCCATTTAAGTAACCAGTGGGATAATTTGGGGTGATTAGTAGCCTTCCAATTCACCCATTACAAATAATACCTTTAAGGAAGTAATACAGGAGCAACTGATTCCTTCAAACTATTCCAAACAACAAGACGTTAGTATATTTGTTTAACTGGTCCTGTTTCTTGACATACTTTGAAGGAATGAAGGTACTCTAATGATCCAAAAGTGTATAACCTCTTTACCTTGGTGTTGCCTGCATAATTTTCTTATATTGATATTTAAATGATGGTTGTCAATAACTTTTCATTCATCATTAATTTTATAATAATCCTTGTCTGACATCCAATATAATACTAATATAGTATATAATTTAATTAAAGAATATAAACATAAGTTGATGGATTAGACTAACCGGTGTTGCAGAAGTTGATGGTTGCACATTGTTCAACATCACCTGGACACTTGACTGTCAGTTGAAGTTGAGGGAACTCTAGTAGTTTGACGGAACACTTGTGTTCCATGACCATCTGGTTCTCCACATCATCATCATTGTTAGTCGACAACTCCACCCAACACTCTCCTTCCTGAAATAATAACATATAATTATTTACATCATTATTATATTCATCTGGTAATAGTTAGGTTAGGCTACTGTAGGTTAGGTTAGGTTACTGTAGGTTAGGTTACTGCAGGTTAGATTAGGTTATATCAGGTTTGGTTAGGTAAGGTTTGGTTAAGTTAGGTTTGGTTAGGTTAGAGTTGGCTAGTTTAGGTTAGGTCAGGTTATGGTAATAATTGTCATGATTTAACATGTATGCATTGCTAATAAAGAGAACAACTGACCTTCATCTTGAGAGTATCAGGTTGTTTTTTCCACTTGAAGCGGGTAAATGACAATGGGTAGGTGAACTTCAAGTTGGTGTGGTAATAAAGATGCCAACACCCTACACGAAGCTTGAGAAAGTCTTGAAGTGCCAGTTTGGTGATGACGTCTTGTCCTGTGATGGTTTTGACACTGGAAAGATCACCTTCACTAGTACAGGAACACTTGATGTTGACTTGATTATCGGGTCCGGTAATGTGATCAATATCAAGTCTTGCCAGAGTTTGTTTATCCTCTTGATTCATGATGTGGAGACTTGTCCCCCACGTGGTATTATTATCAGGTGGAGAAAACAACTGAAAGCGAGCCTCCATGACACCTTCACCGATTTTGTTCATCTCTAATGATTGTTGAGACACCATGGATGACTGGTTGTAGGAGGGACATTCTGGTGAGAGAGGAAAGTTGTTAGTGATGTGTTTCTCTCTCTCTCTCTCTCAGGGGTATTAGTGGATTTATTATTTATATCATTATTTTGGCTCCATCTCTCCATTCTTCTCTCCTTCCCTCCTTCCTTTCTTCCTTTCCTATCTCCTTCTCTCTATTCTTCTCTCCTTCCCTCCTTCCTTCCTCCATTCTTCTCTCCTTCCCTCCTTCCTTCTTCCTTCTTCCATTCTTCTCTCCTTCCCTCCTTCATTCCTTCCCTCCTTCCTTCTTTACCTATCTCCTTCTCTCCATTCTTCTCTCCTTTCCTCCTTCCTTCCTTCTCTATCTCCTTCTCTCCATTCTTCTCTCCTTTCCTCCTTCCATCCTTTCTTCCTTTACTCCTTCTGTCCATTCTTCCCTCACTCGCTCCTTCCTTCCTCCCTTCCCTATCTCCTTCTCTCCATTCTTCTCTCCTTTCCTCCTTCCTTCCTCCCTTCCCTATCTCCTTCTATCCATTCTTCTCTCCTTTCCTCCTTCCTTCCTCCCTTCCCTATCTCCTTCTCTCCATTCTTCTCTCCTTTCCTCCTTCTTTTTCTCCTCCATTCTCTACCCTTGTACCTTCTCTTCTCATTATCCTTCTAACTCTTGCTTCTCTTGTCTCTCTTTCACCTCCTTCTACTCCTTCATACTTTTCCTTCGTTTCCCTCTTATTCCCTTTACTTCACCTCCTACATACATTATCTTTTCTTCTCTTTTCCTTTATACTCTGTCCCTTCCTGTCTCTTATACAGGGTGCAACAGCATTGCATGTATACATACGTGCGGCCTCGAATTACCATAGTTTCCCCCAGTCTATAGGCCTATGCGCCGTTTTCCCTCATGCGAACCTATAGAAGGTCACTACGTATCCTATATTCATACTATGTTGTATGTTGTATTACTAAGTTGTATTGTACTTAGGTTGGATATTTAGAATATAAGAAATATTGTATATCATCTGTTCTCTTCCATGTTATGAGAATAATTAGCTATTGGGAGGTCAAGAATTACACCGTAGGTAACTAAGCCCTGCTAGGCGAGACTAGTCGAAAGCCACATACTACAATGATTAATTATTAACACTCTGTATGTCTTAGTAAGTAAAATGTAGTCAACCTTATTCGTGTTACCTCATGTAAACTCACATGCTCTCTTGAAACATTAATACTCTAAACTTAGTTATGAATTAGGATTCTTTGTTTTATCGACTAGCCTGGCTAGGTCGCGGGGCCTTGACATGGGTCAGGCAGCCTGACTCCGACTCAGGCTCGAGTTTTATCTCTCTCTTGTAAACAATGGTATAGTGGTCGGATAGGGAGCTCCCTACACTTCAGGGAACATTCAACCTCGTGGTTTGTTATTGTGTGATTGTAGATAGATAGGAGTTTCCTTCTTATGTTTTGTGGAACATTATATTAGTGTTAAGTAATTTTAGTCATTATATAGAAAAAATTAACGTTGTTTTTATGTCCACTCGTAACTTCTACCCAGTCCCACTCATTCACTTCCTTTAAAGTAACATAACCTATGCTGCTATTATTAATATTCAGAGACTAATAACGTGTCAACCGGATTCCTTATTACCAGTGGAGAATTCAAGGTGGAGAGCAGGTCTGCATTCTGTATACACGTTCTGGTAAGTCTCGTATCATAGAGGAGGATGC